>NQII01001566.1:27012-43092 GCA_002778355.1 Clitarchus hookeri
CCCTTTCTCAAATTGGCTCAGATTTCAATCATACCTTCAGACACTAGTCGAGTCCATGCCACGTCGTCTCGCGGCACTTCTGCGTGCTCGCGGGGGCCCTACACGATATTAGGCAGGTCTACCAGTTTTTTTGGCTCTTCAGTGTACTTTCCCCGCTCAAATTCTAAAATTCGTTGTTATGCCCCCGTGTTCTCTTGTCAGAACATAACACAGGGAAGGGGTGTGTCGGGAGTCAGATTTCACACTCGCTGAGTTCTGAAGCACCGAGTTATTGACTTGCAGGTTTAGCCAGAGAGACAGAGAGGGTGAAAAAAAGAGAGAAAATAAAGCCAGAGCTGATTTTATAAAAAAAAATGTGCCATGTACGACTACATGTAAAACAACGTACTAGTTTTACAGGTTCGGTGCGCATGCAGTGGTAACTAGACCAACGTTAACATAGTTAACGAGATGCACGATGTTCCAAAATAGCCCAGCTACTTTTTTCATTAATTTTGACATCTGCGATGCTAGTGTCATATTAATATTCAGTGCTCTATATCAAAGCTGAATACAAATACTTCGCAAGTGCAAGTGGTGTGTTTATAATTTGTATACCGCAAGACTGTATATACTATATGGTCCACGATTCGGCCTGTCACTGTTTAGTTTTATTATCACAGTGAACCCCTCATTGATTTGAATACGAACTTAGGTTTTGACACTCTACAAGCGAAAAATATCACCATACGAAAGTACATTATAACAAAATAACATGAAGATACATATATTAACTAAAGTTAACACTGATTACTATACGATTGGTTTGTATCACACTAAAATAAAGATAAAAACTAATAAAACCTAATTTATTAATAGGTATTTGACAATGTTACCTATAATGTTAGTTTCTAATTTAAATGTTTTTTAATTATAATTGGCCGATTTCATTTGAAACTTGAAGCTTCAAAGTTCAACTTCCAATAAGCCTCTTTGTGTTTATGTTTGTTCCTCAGTTTGTGTATGTATGATTCTGTATGTAGCTGAGAGGTTATTGGTTATAAATGCACAGGTTATAAATGCGCGTGTGTGTTAGCCCTCATCAAGCAACATAGCTCACGCTAAAGTAAATTAAGATGATGTTCCGTACACACATACTCAAACAAAGTTTTTGAGAAACATTTGTTTTGGTTAAAATATCGAAAATATTGACTTGCATGAAAATGTGCTTAACAAAAAATATTCATCTTTGGTTTCGCACGTCATTTACTTAAAATATGTATTGATTATTTCAGACATATAACCTATTTAAGATGCGAGCTGTTATTAAATAACTTCATGTTGATTTATCCATACAACGTTTGCTTCTGGATGTATGTCTTGCCATTAAAAGTAAATTTTGTTTAACACNCGACTTGCATGAAAATGTGCTTAACAAAAAATATTCATCTTTGGTTTCGCACGTCATTTACTTAAAATATGTATTGATTATTTCAGACATATAACCTATTTAAGATGCGAGCTGTTATTAAATCACTTCATGTTGATTTATCCATACAACGTTTGCTTCTGGATGTATGTCTTGCCATTAAAAGTAAATTTTGTTTAACACTTATCAGCAAACAGTACCTCATTATTTATGTCGTAAATAAATAAGTCTAAGAATAATACAAAACTATTAATTGTGCGGAAAATATACACCGAAAAAAATCTCACTTTTATTATAGAATAAATTTGTTTCAAGTTGTTAGAAATTTTAATTATTTTCCAGATTTTGATAACCTTTGTATAGTTGAGTTTTATAAAAGCATTGGATAAAAATAAGTTTTTGGCTAAAATAGATTGACAATCATTTACACTATGTTAACACCTAAGTAAATAATTCGCAATAAATTTCACAGAGAAAGTGTTATCTAACGGAGTTCTCGGCAATACTTGCTCGAATAATTTTTGTCTCGTGTGCTGACGTGCCGATTTTAATAGTTATCCGTAATTAGCCATCTTCACTTGACCGATTGCTATAAAATATGCTTCAGTATTTTACGATAGTTGGTTGAGAAATATGAACGTTGGTAAATATAGTAACATTCTAAATTATGGAAAAATAAAAGTTTACAAAATAAATAAATCTAAAAAATTTAATAATTAATTTCTTTGGGGGTTTTTTCAAACGAAAGAAAACTGAATAGATTTTAGAGACAAGATTGATTATCTGGAAACGTTTACTTACTTTCTGTATAGTGCCAAACAAACGTAATTGAATATTATAAAAGAGAGAGGTCGTGTAGAGAGTACTTGTTATATTTTGATTCGTGTCTGCTAGAACTATATAACTTTCACCGTGACCAGTGACTGGTGCAAGCAATCACAAACTATGTTTTTTTTCAGCGGTAGCTACCAACAAACCCAGCGTTCACAGCAGATCACATCTGACGTCTCACAGTCGAACGAGATAGTGAAAATATCCGAGCACTGCCGAGTTGACCCGAAGCAGTTAAGTCGTCAAATCTTAATTGTACCAACTGAAATACTTCGTTATAAAAACATCAAATTCATGCTCGTTTTAATGCTAAACAGAAAAATTTAGCTGCTAATGTTAAACAGTGAATATTCGCATTATATTAATTTACTTATATAACGCGGCCATTTATCATTTCTAGTTTTCACGCCTTCTTCAGATGTATACTTCTTTCGCATTTATAACACTGGCCAACACATTTTTATCGAAAATTTGTTTCCTAATTTATTTTTTAAATTTTACATTTATTTACATTTAAGAAGATTAAATACGGCCAGGAAAATATTTACTTTGCTCTAGTTTATGAAATGCAGTTTTCCAGAAGTGCAAAATTTCAGTTGAATTAAAGTTAAATGAAAAACTAACTTGCTTGTAGAAATTTTAATTTAACATGACTTTTTACTAAAAAATATTCTCACGTATTTCAGTTAAATATATTATGTTTATCTACATTTTCTGGCTTAGGCTTGGCAGTTTAATCGTCTGTTGTGACGCGCTTTCTCTTCGCATGCCGTTTGTAGGCTACCTCTGCAGCGTCCCTGGTGACAGTCCAACAGCAGTCTGCTGACGTGGAATGACTCCACTTTCCTTGACACATTTTCTCCATTGCTGAAATATCCTGGTGGAATCGCTCGCCATGCTCGTCTTGTAAATTAGAACCTTGAGCTGATATTTCATTTTTATTGCTATATATTCGTAATCAGCACCACAAAATTAATTTAATTTGGCTGTTTTTAAAAAGGATACAAAAATGGTGTTTACCTGTGCAATCGTATCGCTGGAATATATTCATCTTTCATTGCCTAATTCTACACGTTTTATTCCTGTACAGATATATTAGATTCTTTATCGTTTATTCAACAGCAATTCTGGTAGACGAGTTTTGCTTGGTACCTCATAAACATGTAATATTATTACAAAAAGCCAAAGGCCGAAATTTCTAGAATAATTACAGCTTCTCGTATATGGAAAACTGAAACTTCCTTCGACATACGTCAGGGATTTGACACCTCTTTTATAAAATGCGCTCAAGATTAGGTACGGTTTTCTTTCTTTGCAAGGTACTAGTCTGCAGGATTTAATTAATTATACTGAATTATTTATACCTCTGTGTCTATAACTTCATGCATGGTGAATGTGTTTCGCTTGAAGTCTACTTAGGTATCTATGATACAAAGGAAGGTTTGTTAAAATAACATATGTTTACAACCACGCGTTGAGTAATCAAACTTCAATCTATCAGGAGGTGTATGGTTGAGACATCACTTCAACTGGCCATTCTATATGTGAAAATAACTAGCCTACCATATTTCGATATTGAACATAACACTAATACGTCAGTATTTCTAGTGTTTACATTTGGCATACACCACTTACGTAAAGTAGTTACAGATAATCTTATATGCGTTTAACAATTTTTTTAAATGCATTGCAGGTAATTTTGTGTTATATATCAAATAGTTAACTTTATTTAATTCGTAACTCAGTACTTTTCAAAGTTATGTTTATTATTATTTTTCTTTCTGCCCTCCGTGTATCCTTCCATCAAAATCAATCCTTAACATTTTCGTTTACATAATGACTAGGGTTAATGCATTCATAAGGTTAAACAGTGAAACTGTTGGAAACAATAATTTGTCATAAACGCTGGGGGTGTTAATAATACCAATAATATCAATAATCTTAATCATTCAAAGGGATTATGGTACGTGCTGCTTCCTTCTCAACCCTCTTCCCCTTTTTTAGCCTTTTGTTCTAGCAAAATACAAGATGGAAGATTATTATTTTCTTTTTCCGTCTGGAGCAAGCTCGTCGTAGACAATGCATAGCCGAGAGACGATTGTTAGATTTTTTTATTCGCCCTATAATTCTCTTTTAGTGGCTTTTATTTTGACGTAATCGTAAACTTGCCACCTCGTACGACTTTTGAGCAGTATTTGTCTACCGGTATTCCGGATAACACGCGCGTCGTTAATGCTACAGCTTTTCCTCCGCGGCACTGTTTTCAAGGTAGACATATTTCCAAGCATTAACTTCACTCCACAGTGACGGGCTGAAGTTACGAGTTTACGTATTTAAACAGCTATAAGGTACAGTGGGAATATAAAAGTTTGTGGCAGTCTCGGTAGTAATTCTTCCGCCCTTTTTTATTTTTATTTTTTTGTTTTCCCTGGAATGCACAGCTCGTTAAGAAGTTGTGCCCTTACTTTTTATTCCACGCTGTTACTTTATTTCCTAAGAGCGAGATTCTTCAATGAAGGAGGAGAAGGGGGGGGGGGTCTCCCATTGCTGTCTGCGGAACTGACCCGATGTCTAGAAACAAAAGCGTTTCAACTTTTTTTACTACTTGAATTCTGAGGTCGGAAGCATTGAGAAATTATTTTACCAACCTTTAACTTTACTGGAGAATTTATTTTTGTAACTATAGTCTCGCCCGCTCATCCTTAAGTACCAAGTTCCTTCCTTTAGGTATATTTTAACAAAGCTTACTCAACAGTTCACGCCTTAACGTAAGTCAGTTATTAAGCATAATATTTTTCGCAAAGTTTCGGAAACTTTTGATGTAATATTTGTCTTAGGTAATGCATTTTCTTATTTTATGCCAAGATAAAACGCAAATTATTTGCGTTTTTCCATATACACTCTCTGTATTTAACAACGACAACCTGATAATAAAACTTCAGAAAATATCAGTAATGGTAACCGTAAGTACGTTCTTGGTGTTCACGACCTGGGACGTGTGTCATAAATAACATTGCACTGTCCCAGCAACCACAACAAACCACGCAATCACGCGATTATAAAAGCGAACAGCAAATCTGAATAGTATACGCTCGGAATTCATGTAAGCTTGTGATTGTTATTTGCAGGAATTAAAACGACATTAAGCTGAAAAAATCAACTCTGTAAAAGGTGCTACGAATAGTGCTGTACTGTAACTACACGAGAATATAATGCTCCGCAGGGTTACGAATAAAATGGCTTGTAAACAAGGACAGTTAGTAAGCAGCATAGAGAACTTTTCCTACCTCAACCAAGTCGTAATGACAACCCTGCGAACGTCATGTTTGATGACAAACTCTCCACACTTTTAGCCACCAAACACAGAGAGAGATATATATATATTTAAACTTCTNTATATATATATATATATTTAAACTTCTAAACGTTGTATATATTACCTACCACTTCAGTGTACTCTTAAGAAAAATGTTAATTTCAAATTCACTAACATAACAGTTAATATCCTGTATTCTTCCCGAATTCCGAAGGTTATTTAGAATTTTTTTACTTCATCNGATATATATATATTTAAACTTCTAAACGTTGTATATATTACCTACCACTTCAGTGTACTCTTAAGAAAAATGTTAATTTAAAATTCACTAACATAACAGTTAATATCCTGTATTCTTCCCGAATTCCGAAGGTTATTTAGAATTTTTTTACTTCATNAAATTCACTAACATAACAGTTAATATCCTGTATTCTTCCCGAATTCCGAAGGTTATTTAGAATTTTTTTACTTCATCAGAACTCTCAAAACTTAATGTTAGCTCATGTACAATGTACATAATATTGCGCAGTTCAGTGTAATTTATTCAAATGCACGTTGGAGTTCCAAATACAATCGGAACACAAACGTGCATGAAATTATTCATCTTATAAAACGATAGTACTATGGGAATTATGTATAATCCTTATATCCATACTTCCTTAAAAACAAATCGTCACGTCTGCTAGCATCACTTGAACCATTCCCGTGCCGAGTTTACTTCTGATTGAGTAAAAGTTATTCATCTGTGCTCAAATGAATGTAAGGAGCGTTGATGTACACACCCAAACCAATTTGAGCTCGTCAGTTACGAAACTATTGCATAAATTGAAAGCAAGTAAATTTATATTGCTAAACTGGTCAGGCTTTCTAGTGACTTTTAAAAAAATTAAGAACTTAGTAGTTGATTCTGTGCCTTGGCACAACACAATGGCAATCGTCAACTTTTATGGTTCAGATTTCATTGTATTTCCTGAAAGCACTGTGTTTGCTTTACATATCCATATCCTTAAATTGACCGAACCTTTTTTCTATGATAGATTTTTAAACCACTGTTTTGCGTTTGCTTGGAGTAGGGCAATGGTATATGTCACCACATGGGTCAGAGGTTGTTTCTTGAGGCATATATTGAGGCATGCCTGGAAAATACTGAACCNATGGTATATGTCACCACATGGGTCAGAGGTTGTTTCTTGAGGCATATATTGAGGCATGCCTGGAAAATACTGAACCAGGAGATATTTAAAGTGATTCAGACTGAATTCCGGATGCTGGATATGACATTTCCTCTTTTTCAGTATCATTCTAATAAAAGTACATTGGCCAGCAATTCATTATATCTTTTAAAATAATTTAGAAGTTCTAAAATATAAATTACAAATGTATTCATGGCAATCTTTAAATTGGAATTGTAGGCAAGTACCACACAAATTGTACCACCACCAGAACTCACTGGTCTTCCATGTGATTCAAATTAGGCAATAGCAAAAAAAATGTAATCTGAACACCGCGCAAGACCGATGTGACAGATAAACTGGAATGCCTCTTTCGGCGACGTACATAAAGCGAAAAATATGCATGGGAGCTCACGGAGATGCTTGCAACACGATGATGACAGGTTATCATGATTTAGAATGACTTTCGAATTAATGTTATAGTGGCAGTTCGAGTGTTGTGACATAAAGTTTCAGCGATAAAGAGAAGTTTGGATCTGCATGTTCGACCATTTCAAGAGTAGACAGAGGCTACAAAATTTCATGTGAAACATCCCTCGTACGACAGAAGTTTGAGAGTCGTAAGTCTCTGGATAAATGTGACCGACGCTTGCTATCAGGAATATTTTCAAGCGAAAAGCGTGCGATACGGCAGCAGATGATATATAAATTCAATGATTGGGCCTCGACAGAAATCATTGTGAAGATGGTGCAACATACCGTTCATGATACTAGCATTAGAGGAAGATCAACCCGAGAAGTAAGTGCACTTCAGAGATCCAAACACCTCGTCTGGGTTCGAGGCCACAACCATTGTACAATTTGTTACTGGAATCAAGTAACCTGTTCTTAACTGTCGCGTTTACGAATTTTTAAAGCTAAAAGCAGAGTCCATGTGTGGAAAAAAAACTTAATTAATGCATGGATATCCCATGTCAACAAAGGAACGATCCTGCTGGCGGTAGCTTCGTAGTTACATATGGTGTGTTCAAGTGGGGAGCATCAGGACCTCTCGTACGTTCACAGACATCAGTAACGTATGGTGTGTTCAAGTGAGGACCATCAGGACCTCTCGTACGTTTGCAGACATCAGTAACTGGTAAATCCTGTGTGGGCAACCTTTTGGACGCGTTTCGACCGTGTATCTCTTGTGCTCATCCTGGCAGGTACAGTCTCTTCCAACAGGATAATGGAGGAACACTCGTCCGATTTTCGGGTCAAAACCACAACCTCCTCGTTTAAGTGATTTGGACATTATTAAGTATAGCTGGGACGCACCGTTGAAGGAAAAGATCAGTCAATCATCTCTATGTGGGCTTGATTCCCAGCGGGCTCACTTCCTATTTTCGCATGTTCGACACGTGGTGGACATTGCCATTAGAGATCGGATGTTCTCAGTGGTTTTCCACTTCTCCTAACATTACATGCCACTCTTATATGTGTGACAATTCACAAATAATGTACAGTAGAGAACATGTTTTAATACCCTTTATTATATATAAATACAATTTGAATTCGCAAAACAACCTATAAAATGGCTAAAAATATATATATCACAGAAATAATTATCTCAGTTGTTGATAATTTCTTTAATATATTATAGTTCTTTGAAACGTAGTATTTGCCTTGAATCACCAAAAAGAGAAAAAAAATACAACATTAAAAATATAATCTTACTCCAGAACAACAAACCTTAAACACAAATTCAAAATTTAATTTATTTAACAACTGTTTAAAAACGTTACCATTTTCTTTGACTAGAACACTGCACCCATTTGACTCTAAAATACCCTTAGAAAGGAGGGCAGCAATTGACTTGCCCAGTAAAGCCTCCATTCCATAAAATACTTTAAAAACAATTAAAAGGTATGCAAAATAATTACGGCGGAGGGAGGGCAGTCGCGTAAGACCGTTAAAAATTACAAAGAACAAACAACATATTAAAATATTTACTCCCCAACGATATAGTCGTGGAAACAGCAAAAAATGTATACTCAAAAATTCTTGGGCGGCTAACAAGGGCAAACACGACACGTTAAAACCAGAGTGACAGAGCAACGCGACACCGTAGTTAAGCCAGAACGTAATTTTGAAGGGCGACCGAAACCAAAATTTTGATACGGCCTAGCTTTACTGCACACCCAAGATACAACAAAACTATGCCACACAAATTACAAAAAATATTTTAAACCCAACCGCAAAGTTACCGTTCTCCAATACTTACCATTTTACTGCCCCGTCGCTCAGTAGCTAATCTGGTATACTGCGTCATCTCAGTAACAAAACGTCGCCTTTGTTCACTGCTGGACGAAGATGAAGGTGGTTAAGCCATCAGGTACAAGCGAGGATCTTCCGGCGTAAGTTGCTGCGAAATGTAGCAGACTTCGGACGGGCGTTGAACAGAGCAGAATAGACAGAGCCCCGGCCGTGCAATGTCGTATGTACACAATCCTGTCCAATGAAAAATGTTGACGTACGAAGTGGAAGGGGAAAGCCAGGAAGGAAAACGGGTTGGTAAATGGAGGGGATCCGAGCTGAGCAAATAGTACACCACCGCACAGAAGTAGATGGTGGTAAAAACATTAACGTGACAGCGCTAGCGTCGCACGAGAATGAGATGGATATATTTCAACTCCTAAGAAAATAATGCTGAATTTACCCCACGTTTACAAAGAAACATTTAAGCATACAGATAATCCCACGATTTATGCTGATCGCAGGAAATAAATTCAAGATACACTACGAAGATAACGAAAGGTTCATCGCTTGATCTATTGAAAAATGTCATCCAAGCGGTGTTTTCTCCGTCTGTCAAGCCGACCTGCAGATAAACCGCAAGAACCGACTTGCACATAATATGTTATACTCCATTCACGGTTACTGCCAGCTTTCCTGAAACCCTGATAAAGTTATACTTCCAGGATATTCCTCCGCCTCATGCAAACAAAGCTTAGAAAATTACGACAGAGGGCCAAAGCACTCAAGTGTAATAACGATTTGCATAAGAACTATTTCTTACTAGGCGTTACCAACACACACATTTTCTCCCTATCTTTATTCGTATTAGTTATAAATGAAATATTACAATGTATAGATAAACTATAAGTTAAAGTAAAATTTTACCAAAAACAAGGTACTTTTATGTTAACACGAGCATAAAACGCTTCTGATACACGCCATATTTAGAAAATAACCAAACACGTCACACATGGGGAGATTTTTCACAGGTTTGATTCAAAAAATGCGAAGAAACCGCGAATAGACAATAGTACAGGTGTTGTTATAATGCATAAATTCGGCAGCTATTAATCGATTGCGGCTGTGAATAAATTACTTTTCTTGGTTTCTTGCAGTTTTATTATAGCCGAATCGAAGTATTTTGCAGAATAGTTGAGGTGGTTGATCCACGCGCCACCATCGCACAGCTTCCCTAGCTCCTGTCGCGGTCTCTGGAGACGACCTGCTTGTCTGTTCTGGCAGTGGTAAGAAGACAAGGAAGTGACGGCCTGACACTGCCGTGATGGGGGGGGGGGTAGTGTGTAGATGGCGTGACAAATGGAAACATCGAGAGCGAACAGCAGACTTCCACGCACTTTTTTTTTGTTGTAGCCTGAGGCATCTGAGTTTTGGAGAAGTCTCCAAAACTCCTCTTTTCGCTCGGGTTTCGTGGCAGTTTTGACTTGCTGTGTGCCAATCTACTGGTCAGCTCTAATCTCAATAAAGTTCACGAACAATTATAAATTCCAGCAGAAGACCGCCGAAATGGAAATTAAAGCCTTAAACAGGCTACTGTTAGATAAAATGGGAAATACGATTTTGCAGTTACGGTATATTTTGTTTAATGAAGACTGTTTAGTTAGTGGCTATGAAAACTATTCGAAAGCGACGACGTTAGTAGTTCAACCAATTTTTTTTTAAAACCAAAGCAGTTAGTATAAATTGTTTCAAGGCTCATCGTGTTACAACATACTATCTTACTGATGACTCCTTACAACATTATAGTGGAACATTACCGACCCAGATAGTGTAGAGAAACATGCGTAAAGCCGAAGTAAATACTGAAGCACACAGGAGCCACGCTGGTGTAATAATAAGGCCACTGTCATCCCGCCAAGGCGAACCAGGCTGGATTCCCGGTGGGAGCGACACGGGTTTTCGCACGTGGGGGAAACACAGAGGACACTTTCGTTGGCCGTTGGGATCCCTCGGAATGCTCCTGTTTGCCCCATCATTGCATTCCACCGCTGTTCCATCTCCACCTTCCTCGCCTCACTCCCATAGGTGCAGATGACCAAAGCTGTTAACCGATGCCCAGATACTTGTGTCCCCCGTGTTTTGCCAGTTTTGCCGATGGCACTGCGCAGACGCAAGAAGGCATCAAGGATGACAATGATCAGACACACAGTGCGAACACGTCGCTGCTGCTACAGTACACAAGTGGTTGGAAGGAGGCATGCTCACAGTTCCTGTTCAAAAGGTCGTCTGCCATTGGCCAGCGCTGCTGCCTGCTGCGAAGCACACGTTCTAAGTGCGCAGCCTACTTGGAGCTGTCTATAGCGTTTGAGATACTGAAGCAAGCAAGCGGTAAGGGCGTCATCGCCTCTACGCGCAAGGCGCTGAACTGACGTGCGATGTTTCCGTCGTGCTGAGCTTTGAGCGGTGACCCTGAAACATTATTGTTGGAAGGGCTGAAGTAACGTTCAGTGCAGTTTCCTATAATAGTTCTACATGTTTCCAACCAGTATATTATNTATTGTTGGAAGGGCTGAAGTAACGTTCAGTGCAGTTTCCTATAATAGTTCTACATGTTTCCAACCAGTATATTATGAAGTACGCATCCGTGCAAAAGAAGCTGTTTTTAGCTATGTTGGAGGGATCGAAAACAGCATTTATAATTTGCATGATATATTGAGGGTATTATTCGTACCTCGTCTGAAGTGGGTTTTATTTTNCTTTTTGTACATCATTATAATGGGCATACATTTAGTGGTTTCTTATAAGAAACGCGGATTCCAAACACTCCGTAACACAATTCAAGTGACAAGTAGGCGGCGCCCTTTAAGATAACCGTCGTTGCACTGATAAAGGCTGTTCACGGTAAAGTTAGCACTTTTGAAATCAACCTTTAAAAAAAAGTCACTGCCACTACCTGCGTATATTTTAACGGGCACACTGGCTGTCACGCGCCCAGTGAAGTTGGCAGTTATGGAGAAAAAGTAGTTCCATGTGTTAACGTTAAATTACAACTGTTAATTTATGTTTTGTGAACACTAAAATATTTTACTTTACTTTTTGTTTTTTAATGCATATAATTTTAAAAACAAAAACATTTGTACATTATTTACTTTTTTTAATTTTACTGTTGCCCTTGATCGACTCACAAATAAAGTGATCAGACCCATGGTAACGTTAATTGTTGTACATATGGTGGAAGAATACACATTGTGCATACAAGTGGATCCTAAGCAGGGATTTCAAAAATGCTAATTTTACCGTAAACCGCCTTTAATATCAGTTATGCGCTGTATCGGAGAATCAGCGCAACAGGAGTCGCACACATGAGCGATTTAATGTGGGCCCAAAGGCACAGTTAAGGTGGGGATGAGATCAGGTGATCGTGGTGGCCACACAATAGGTCCACCTCTACTATCCACCCGTTGGGGTACGTACGTCGAGGCGTTGACGAGCCGCAATGGTGGAATGAGGCGGAGCCACGTCTTTCTGGAACCACATAGACTCACGTGCATACAAAGGCACAAACTCTGATCAAATGGTGACCGCTCCTTTCGAAAATTGAGATACGTAACACCACTGGGACGAGCAGGGGAGAGATGAGGACGAGTTACATCGTCACCAACAACTTCAACCCAGACACTCGCAGAGAATCTCGTTCGATCGCCGCTCGAGTGTGCCTACAATCTTACGGTGTGATTATGAAACTGAGAACATGTTTCTTATTCCTTGAATAATGTCAAACTTAAAAAAACCCCATGAATTACCGGGTTAAATTTTTAAAAAACATCCTATAAACTGGCACTTGCATACATGCCTTCAACAAGTCTCCTCCGACTAAGAATTCTAGCTGGCGCCCACAAGTCGTAAAACTCCTAACAAGAAACCCAATACTGTCATCCCAAAAATCTTCTTGTTCATAAAAAAAAGAATGTACAATCCTAACATAAGTCTCTTGCAACCTATTAACATCATTCTCTACATGCTCGAACACTGTCCCTTCTAACCTTGGTCTGCACACTCGCCATCCAGCACTGATATCAGGCTGTAATATTTGTAAACAAATGCCAATCAATAAGTTTTACAGCAATCCTTGATTAAAACGTTTCCCTTGCCAAGCTCTGTACACGATTTTGTGGTCTAGGCAGGTTTACCACCTTGACGAAATGTGCCGTTCGTTTACGGTTAACTGAGCACTTTTTAAAAACCCACTGGGCTTAGTATCTCTCCCTAATGCGCACCCTTCTGCGCATGTGAAATCAACATTGGCAGTGTCCTAACGTAACACTCCGAAGTTATTGTAATTGTTAATATTTCGCTATAACATGTCATTCCTCACCATAGCGTCACCTCGACCTTCCAAATGTTTTGTCTGTCAGCTGGTAAAGGCAAGGTTCCCAAAATGATAATTATTTTTCAGCTACAGAGGTTTAAAAAAAAATGTCTCTAGATATATCTGGCCTCTGTTTATAGTTGCTAAGCTGTTGTTTAACTCAGGCACAGAAAGACAGAAAAATTGAATTTCGTCTTTTAATTTTTACTTGTTGAATTTGGTGACCGGTGTAATTTAAAATGCGGGACTCTCCTTGAGAGTAGAAT
Organism: Clitarchus hookeri; assembly: GCA_002778355.1. Lineage (NCBI taxonomy): Eukaryota > Metazoa > Arthropoda > Insecta > Phasmatodea > Phasmatidae > Clitarchus > Clitarchus hookeri. The sequence continues at coordinate 40,610 of NQII01001566.1, forward strand.
CCATATTCTACTGCGTATTCGTCNAGTAAATACTGAAGCACACAGGAGCCACGCTGGTGTAATAATAAGGCCACTGTCATCCCGCCAAGGCGAACCAGGTTGGAGTCCCGGCGGGAGCGACACGAGTTTTCGCACGTGGGGGAAACACAGAGGACACTTTCGTTGGCCGTTGGGTTCCCTCGGAATGCTCCTGTTTGCCCCATCATTGCATTCCACCGCTGTTCCATCTCCACCTTCCTCGCCTCACTCCCACAGGTGCAGATGACCAAAGCTGTTAACCGATGGCCAGATACTTGTGTCCCCCGTGTTTTGCCAGTTTTGCCGATGGCACTGCGCAGACGCAAGAAGGCATCAAGGATGACAATGATCAGACACACAGTGCGAACACGTCGCTGCTGCCACAGTACACAAGTGGTTGGAAGGAGGCATGATGCTCACAGTTCCTGTTCAAAAGGTCGTCTGCCATTGGCCAGCGCTGCTGCCTGCTGCGAAGCACACGTTCTAAGTGCGCAGCCTACTTGGAGCTGTCTATAGCGTTTGAGATACTGAAGCAAGCAAGCGGTAAGGGCGTCATCGCCTCTACGCGCAAGGCGCTGAACTGACGTGCGATGTTTCCGTCGTGCTGAGCTTTGAGCGGTGACCCTGAAACATTATTGTTGGAAGGGCTGAAGTAACGTTCAGTGCAGTTTCCTATAATAGTTCTACATGTTTCCAACCAGTATATTATTAAGTACACCCGTGCAAAATAAGCGGATTTTAGCTATGTTGGAGGGATCGAAAACAGCATTTATAATTTGCATGATATATTGAGGGTATTATTCGTACCTCGTCTGAAGTGGGTTTTATTTTTGTACATCATTATAATGGGCATATGTTTAGTGGTTTCTTATAAGAAACGCGGATTCCAAACACTCCGTCACGCAATTCAAGCGACACGTAGGCGGCGCCCTTTAAGATAACCGTCGTTGCACTGATAAAGGCTGTTCACGGTAAAGTTAGTACTTTTGAAATCAACCTTTAAAAAAAAAGTCACTGCCACTACCTGCGTATATTTTAACGGGCACACTGGCTGTCACGCTCCCAGTGAAGTTGGCAGTTATGGAAAAAAGTAGTTCCATGTGTTAACGTTAAATTACAACTGTTAATTTATATTTTGTAAACACTAAAATATTTTACTTTACTTTTTTTTAATGCATATAATTTTAAAAACAAAAACATTTGTACATAATTTACTTTTTTTTTAATTTTACTGTTGCCCTTGATCGACTCACGAATAAAGTGATCAGACCCATGGTAACGTTAATTGTACATATGGTGGAAGAATACACATTGTGCATACAAGTAGATCCTAAGCAGGGATTTCAAAAATGCTAATTTTACCGTAAACCGCCTTTAATATCAGTTATGCGCTGTATCGGAGNAGCAGGGATTTCAAAAATGCTAATTTTACCGTAAACCGCCTTTAATATCAGTTATGCGCTGTATCGGAGAATCAGTGTGACAGGAGTCGCACACATGAGCGATTTAATGTGGGCCCAAAGGCACAGTTAAGGTGGGGGCGAGATCAGGTGATCGTGGTGGCCCCACAATAGGTCCACCTCTACTATCCACCCGTTGGGGTACGTACGTCGAGGCGTTGACGAGCCGCAATGGTGGAATGAGGCGGAGCCACGTCTTTCTGGAACCACATAGACTCACGTGCATACAAAGGCACAAACTCTGATCAAATGGTGACCGCTCCTTTCGAAAATTGAGATACGTAACACCACTGGGACGAGCAGGGGAGAGATGAGGACGAGTTACATCGTCACCAACAACTTCAACCCAGACACTCGCAGAGAATCTCGTTCGATCGCCGCTCGAGTGTGCCTACAATCTTACGGTGTGATTATGAAACTGAGAACATGTTTCTTATTCCTTGAATAATGTCAAACTTAAAAAAAAACCCATGAATTACCGGGTTAAATTTTTAAAAAACATCCTATAAACTGGCACTTGCATACATGCCTTCAACAAGTCTCATCCGACTAAGAATTCTAGCTGGCGCCCACAAGTCGTAAAACTCCTAACAAGAAACCCAATACTGTCATCCCAAAAATCTTCTTGTTCATAAAGAAAAAAAAAAGAATGTACAATCCTAACATAAGTCTCTTGCAACCTATTAACATCATTCTCTACATGCTCGAACACTGTCCCTTCTAACCTTGGTCTGCACACTCTCGCCATCCAGCACTGATATCAGGCTGTAATATTTGTAAACAAATGCCAATAAATAAGTTTTACAGCAATTCTTGATTAAAACGTTTCCCTTGCGAAGCTCTGTACATGATTTTGCGGTCTAGGAAGGTTTACGTTCTTGACGAAAAGTGCCGTTCGTTTACGGTTAACTGAGCACTTTTGAAAAACCGGCTGGGCTTAGTATCTCTCCATAATGCGTATACTTGTACGTAGTATACTTTTCGGAAGCATTCCTTCGTGTGCTT
>NQII01001566.1:43123-54953 GCA_002778355.1 Clitarchus hookeri
CCCCCCCCCTCCTCAGTAGTATGTGAATGATTATAATAAGAGTTCTCTTAATTGCCATTGAATAGGCGGAATAACATACTAATTCCAAAGCATAATTTTGACGGCAGCGCCATAGCTTGAAGTATTCTTTGAACCTTCCTATCAGAGTTACATGAAAATAGATCTTACTAGAAATTCACGTAAAATATATTAAGACGTATTTTATTTTAACTCGTTAGGAAAGCGAAATTCTTACATTACACTTACTATGTCTCTTCTTCTAACGTGTATAACATTAAAGTAAATGGATTTTGTCTGCCATTAATGCAAACTATAATACATCTGATAGGCCAGTAAGTACAAATTTCGTATTTGGCTGCCTGATTCATTGCGTGTATGCAGTCGTTCATTTCGTTTCAGCGCTTAATAACAGCTACACCTTACTTATTTTGAATTGGCTTTAGAGTTTTTTTTAATATGCATAATTCAGTGTTTATTGCTTTATCTCCGGAGATATTATAACAATCCTCAAGATGAAGTTACAAATCTGCATTTTAAACACGGAACGTGTAATGGCGCGCGGATGCTGTCTCTTACAAAAATAATGTACATCCGAGTCAGGGCCATATGTTATATCCTAGCCTGTGAGCCGACTTAAGCAGCTGGGGGACACGTTCTCGGTGGAAAGTGTCTCACCTCCAGTACTCAGCAATTCTGCGCGTGTCCTGTGTGATCTCAGACATTCTGGATTTAGTTATACACTCGTAAATTCCGTTTCTCGTAGTATCTTACCCGTCTTTTTCCTCTTTTCGCACGAGTTTCCTCGTGGTAGTTTCTGTTCTGCCGAGGTACTATACGGATGGTACGTAGGATATTTGTCAATAAAGAAGCGAAGAGCTCCAATTTACTACTCTGCGTACTTGCGTAACTGGCGTAAGTACAGATACCTCATTTGGCCAGCCTACTTATATTTGCATTTGCGCCAGGCCATTTGCTTTTATAGCCAGATTACATGCAGTTAGGGGCAAAGACTTACAAAGAAGCCGTTTTTTTTTTTTTAAGTACGGAACTTAAACTTTGCGTAATTCAAACACCGCATTATTTTCACGCTTTCATCTGCCTCGTGTAAATCACAGAAGTCCTGGGATCTTTTAAAAGCCTCGGCTGCAAATTAATTTATAAACCAGACACAAACTCAATAATTTTAACTGTTTAAAGGCGCCATAAGTAAGGAGCTACGTTAACATATATTTTATAAAATATATATAATTTCATAAATTAATCATTTAAAAATATTTGTGTTGAATTAGAAACGCTTTGCCAAAGATTTCCGTAAGACTCCCCATAATTTTTTGCCACTAAGAGTCACCTAACTCAAGTTACTGGAAATTAAGTACTTTATATATGACACTAATTTCCCGTTAAAATTGAGACAGTTATGAACAGGGTACTNAAGTTACTGGAAATTAAGTACTTTATATATGACACTAATTTCCCGTTAAAATTGAGACAGTTATGAACAGGGTACTTTTTAAAAGGTCGACCTCAAAAGAGGACCATTCACAGCGAACCAGTTTGAGATTAATTACGTGCGCTAGCTTACACAATATTATGAAAAAATATAACTCTTACGATGTACCGTAAGTCAAATTAAAAAGACAAAGAATCCCTATATATTTTTCTCAGCAAGACTTTTAGAACTTTCTCTTATAGGGGTGGCTCAAGTAAGAGATAATCACTCTGCTGATCTACAAAATATTGCACCCAGAGATAAACAAGAGCATATTTTAGCAAAATCTTTCTAAGCTCCACAATCTTCCCTCGTCTCCTGACGNTTGCACCCAGAGATAAACAAGAGCATATTTTAGCAAAATCTTTCTAAGCTCCACAATCTTCCCTCGTCTCCTGACAGTTTTATGGTGATACATTCCAAAACATGCTGGCCTTTGTAGCACAGTAACAACGTGTTTGATTGTGNCGTCTCCTGACAGTTTTATGGTGATACATTCCAAAACATGCTGGCCTTTGTAGCACAGTAACAACGTGTTTGATTGTGGGGGGGAGAGGATGTGGGTTAGAGTTATGGGAAGTCGTTAACGTCACTTTTCAAATAACGCTATGTTCGTATTTTAGGCATTCTTCTTTGTATTAACCCAAGATACAAATAAAAAATACGTCAAGATAACCTTTTATGAGCTCCGTCCTGCCCCACTGGATCAAAACTTTCTAATTCATTAAAAGTGGGTGGAATTCATGTGGTATTTTTTAATTTTAATTTCAGTTGGAAAAACAGCGCCGGTAGTCCGCAACTCCACGTGCCTGCGTGTACATCAAGTTGCATATGACGAAGGCGAACGGAACTGGCGCGCCATGCGCAGAGCACATGCACATAGGACGCCACAAACTCGAGGTACGTGGGCGCCGCTAGTGGTTGCTTGTTAATACACGTGTGTTAAGCTACATAAACAAAGGAAGATTAGGAACTGAATAGTAAAGGCTACCGGAAGTGATTGTATTTTATTTGCCCGCTTGGCGCACCAATTCCCCGTTCGCCTTTGTGATACGCAACTTGTTATGCACGCACGTACGTGAAGTTGCGGGCCTCCCAACGCTGTTTTGCTAGCTTCAATTTAAATTTTAAAATATTTGATGAATTTTCCGTGATATTAGGATTTAATGTTTATATTAGCCCATTAATGTCGTGGTTTTAATTTTGACATGTAGTTTCAAAACGTCTTGTATAGTTCATTCACGGTTATAACTTCCGACTTTTCTGAAACCCTGCTAAGGTTCGACTTCCATCATATTTATCCGCCTCACGCAAACAAAGTATAACCTAGTCTAGAAAATTACACCGAAGGGACAACGCGCCGCATTCGNATATTTATCCGCCTCACGCAAACAAAGTATAACCTAGTCTAGAAAATTACACCGAAGGGACAACGCGCCGCATTCGTGCGCACTCAGTGTAACAATAATGTTGAATAAGAACTATTTCTTACTAGGCATTACCAACACACCTTTTTCCTCACNTGCGCACTCAGTGTAACAATAATGTTGAATAAGAACTATTTCTTACTAGGCATTACCAACACACCTTTTTCCTCACTGTTTTAATTCATATTAATTATAAAATAAAAATATAATTTATATATCAAATATAAGTACTAACCAAAAATTTGATACTTTTCGTTAACAGAAGTATAAAACGCATGTGATACATGGCATAGTTACGAAATAACCAAATACGTCACACGTGGGGTGATTTTTCAATGGTTAGATTCAAAAAGTGTGAAGAAACCGCGAATAGACTATATATCAAGTTGATACCATAAACGTCACTTTGCCCCCCTCCGAGAGGCTACGCCAATGAGCAGAGGTGTGCCGTGGAGTGCAAGAGCGGGGGATGCTCGCTCCCCGCACGCTTTCCATGCGCATTCGCCCCTCCTATCGCCGAGAGGCGAACACTGGAATAATCCCTCGGAAGCTCCGTGCAGGACCATTCAGTTTTACTACGCCATAAAGATAGAGGTCCTCCCTCAAGAGCATGTGTGATATTCACGCTCCTCTGTGGCCGTTTTTATGCCGGTAATTTTACTCGCCGGGCGTCCGATACCGCAAATTTTACTCCGGAAGTCGTTCCAGAGAGGAATGAGCAATCCTCGCGGGGCACCGTGTATTTCACCTGCGCCCGCTGATATGAGGGCAACGAGCACCTGCTTGCTAACTAACTGGGAGACTATGGCCTCTATTCAGTCCTCAGGTATGGGCAAGAAGGTGCAGCTGACTGGAAATCTTTCGTGATATAACTCCAGAGCACTAGGTATAAGTCACGTATATAAAGTTCATTTATAATGATCCCGGTGTATATTTAATTTTAGCGTCTAATTATTTAACAATAACTATTATTTATTTTATTTTAAAAACGGTGTCTTTGTAATGATATCTAATGCGCGTAACGTCTAGTTTAACGTAATGTTTATTTGGTAATTGCTAATACAGATGTATTAACGTAGTTGCTTAGATCTTATTTAATGTTGATTTAAATTGAAATTTAATGTTGCGTATATTTATTGGCGTCTCCAAATATATAATCTTTGAAACGGATATTTCTGTTTTACTGTTGCCTTAGTAACGAAAGGAACTTCGAACTCGTGCGGCCCTAGCCTAGTTATTGCGGGAAAAAAAAACACAATTTTTGTATGTGCCAAGACTGAAAAACATTTAGCGTGTTTTTCGCAAGCTTGTTCAAAGGGTCGCAGGGGAACCGATGTGGTTTTCCTGGTAGTGTATTCATTTTGGAAAAATGGACGTGGAAGACGCGCAATCATCGAAATACGTGAAAAATCCTTGGTCGGACTACATGCGCGGTAGATCTTAGGAGATATNGTGGAAGACGCGCAATCATCGAAATACGTGAAAAATCCTTGGTCGGACTACATGCGCGGTAGATCTTAGGAGATATATCTACGAGACTAATTGTGGTTATTCCACGTATTTTAAGATTCCGGTGAACTGTAATGACCATCAAAAGGCTTGAGTGTCATCGTTAGGGAAGACTGAGAGTGACCGGCAAGAAAATAAAACAACTGCAACTAATTTCCCTGAGTTACTTTTTCATTTACCCTACGGAAAATGGGTAGCTACTGTTAAGTATTTGTAAAAGTTTTCTAAGTATGAAAATTTGAATTTTTTGACAAGTCAATGCTTATAATTCAAAAGGTATACTCATTTCCAAGATTCAGTTTCAAATTAGATTTTTAGACGTACTGGATTTCAATGGTTTAATTTGAGGCCTACTCACTAATTATACCCAAAGGACAATTTGAGAACTACTAGTTTAACAAGAGATTCCGTTTGCTTTGTTGTGGTAGGGCTTCAAAATTTTCTAAAGTTATTTGTACAGCTAGTGATTGGGCATATGAGTAATTTCAAAAGCTGAACAATTTTAAAATATGGCGTTAAGTCTGCTAAAGGCCAATGTCGCTCACTATTTTATTCGAGCATTATTTGTTCACTGAAAATGTTGGATTTCCCTGCTTAAGTACAAAGCAGTGGTCGTNTGAGAAAATAATTATTGTACTTTAAGCAATTTGATATTGATAGAAATTAATTAATATTTTATTCTGTGTTTAACTTGCAATGTAAATGAGTGTTTGTGGGAAAGAGAAACATTGTAAATAAGATGATCATTAATTTCTCTGTGACCCCACCCGACAAACAAGAATTATGTGGTATGAAAATCTTATTACCAATTTACCACCACTTGAAACCACAATAAACAATTTGTGAAAAATCATAACTTACCTGAGATCTTAAATTCTTTCCAAAAGGTAAGTAACAGAAATTTTACCTGTCTATTCCAACTGGAGCAGAGGCGTGCTGTGACAAAACCTATCCAGAAGCAACACAAAATAATCACTTTAAATACTATTTAAACTCTAAATCTACACACACAAAGCACTCAATTATACGTTCATTAAAGTAGACAGTAGTGTGTGTATGGCGACTTTGGCACAGGCATCAGGCATGTCCAGGCGGAGTTGTCTACCATGACGTCACAGGCGCGGCAGGCGGCCATGTTGGTCTGCGGTCTGTGACGGCCGTGTTATCGACAAAATTACCTGTTTCACTCCAAATACCACTTCCGAAATTAATTATTTTGCAAAAAAAATTACTTTTTCCACCAAAAATTTTTTCAAGAAAATGGAAAAATGAGGAAAGTGGATTAGAAGCTCCTCGAAGCAAGAGCCGAAAAATTCTCAGTCGAGCAAGAGAATTAGAGGCTTTTAGCAGAATGAGCCACTTAATCCTCAGAGCAGGAGAGGAGGATTCGGGACTCCGAGCCAGGTCAAGCGGACCGGGGAGGATCAGCTAACCTGGCCACCTCAATCCCCACAACCCTCACAAAACTCACCAACCATCACCCCCTGACCTCCCTCACCAACAAAACAGTCCCCTCTCCCCCCTCACCCATATCACCCATCCTCAACACCCTCACCNTAGTGTGTGTATGGCGACTTTGGCACAGGCATCAGGCATGTCCAGGCGGAGTTGTCTACCATGACGTCACAGGCGCGGCAGGCGGCCATGTTGGTCTGCGGTCTGTGACGGCCGTGTTATCGACAAAATTACCTGTTTCACTCCAAATACCACTTCCGAAATTAATTATTTTGCAAAAAAAATTACTTTTTCCACCAAAAAATTTTTCAAGAAAATGGAAAAATGAGGAAAGTGGATTAGCAGCTCCTCGAAGCAAGAGCCGAAAAATTCTCAGTCGAGCAAGAGGATTAGAGACTTTTAGCAGAATGAGCCACTTAATCCTCAGAGCAGGAGGAGGAGGATTCGGGACTCCGAGCCAGGTCAAGCGGACCGGGGAGGATCAGCTAACCTGGCCACCTCAATCCCCACACCCCTCACAAAACTCACCAACCATCACCCCCTGACCTCCCTCACCAACAAAACAGTCCCCTCTCCCTCCTCACCCATATCACCCATCCTCAACACCCTCACCCCCTCACCAGCCCCTTACCCAGTGGCCAAAATTCTAAAAATCGAGGAGCGTATAACATTTACCTCACACACTCGCCCTGCCACCCCCACCATTCCTCTCCAAAATTAATAATTGGCCTTACATAACAGAAATTATCTCTCCACCCATATCAATCAATGGTATATGCCCATTGGCCACTAAATGACGATTTTAACACAAATTTTTCCAGTATTGGACGTTATGTTTCTTCATCATGGCATTGAACTTAGCANAACGATTTTAACACACATTTTTCCAGTATTGGACACTATATATTTCACTAGTTATTTCTGTTTTAAGAGGGCTCGCTAGTCGTCAATTTCCAAACTTTTTTTTGTCACACACGAAACAGTTCGGGGCTCCAATTTTCTGTGAACCCTTTCTCGAAGATGCCTTTCTGTTTGACGATGTGGATCAGGTCGCCGATTTTGGCTTTGGGCTTGCGTGGCTCCCTCTTCTTGTGGTTGGAGTACACTGTCCGAACCAGGGAGTCGTCCTTGACATCTTCGGGCTTCACGAGAAAGGTAGAATTAATGGTATGAATTATACTCGCGTGAGAGTCTCGGCAGTAGCTTAGCCATTTGTAGCTCCGCCGTGAAATGCTTCCACATCTTGCCCATCAGAGTCCTGTTGAACCTCTCGACGATAGATGCTTTGAGATTGCTGTACGTGGAATAATGATTTACGTTATGTTTCTTCATCATGGCATTGAACTTAGCATTGTAGAATTCCTTGTCCTGATCGGTTTGCAAATTAGTCGGGATGTGTCCTTCTCTCAACACATCTGCCATGGCCTCGGTGACGTCACGTGCGTTCTTCGACTTGACCGGCCTGGCCCAGGCAAATTTGCTATAGGCATCGATGACTGTCAACATNGGGATGTGTCCTTCTCTCAATACATCTGCCATGGCCTCGGTGACGTCACGTGCGTTCTTCGACTTGACCGGCCTGGCCCAGGCAAATTTGCTATAGGCATCGATGACTGTCAACATGTATTTGTAGCCCTTGTTGACGCGAGCATGCGGTATCATCTTGACGAGGTTGGCTTGAAACAGGTCGTTCATCCCACAAATCATGACCTTGCGATGGCGGTAGTTGCGCCTGGCGGCCGCATGTACTTCGACTCATCGTATGACAGTCTATCGAATGGATGCTGCCTCAAATTCAGCTGAGTACTACGAATGCATCAACATGCTGAAGAATGTGAAGATGGCAAAAATATCGATATGGCTTTCAGGCCGTGGAGTCTCGAGGCCTACCTCAGATTGCCAGCAAGCCAGCACATCAACTGGATGGTGAAGTCCAGCTTTGCCACCAAGAAACCGAGGTATGTCATTGGTGGGCTACAATTGAGTGAGCTGTTCGCATTTCGAAACATGTCAAATAGAAAATGTGGAAATATATTTGAATAGTGAAAGCTATCTGTACGTGGAAATGAATACGAACTTTGAAATTGGTCAGTGCCTGCTGGCATATCAAATGTACGCTCAATTCCAAAATGCATATGATGGGCGCACACAATCCCCCATAATTAGCCCAGATATCTTCAAGAGTTTGCCTCTGCTCATGGTATTCGATGTGAGTGAAGAGGGCGAGCATATCAGTTCGAATGTGATCGACTGTAGGATCGAATTCACTACACATGGAAATATTCCTCACATCATGTACGCTTTCTGGCTGATACTTCACGACCGACTAGCATCGTACAATTGTCGAGATAAAGTCGTCAAGATACTTTCATGAATGCTGCAGAGGGTATAAATATGATGGGCCATAAGCGATATCTGATTAGTCACCTTCGAGCATAAACAGCAGATGGATGTACTGTAATCTGCAAGGCTTCCAGAACCAGAGTGGCTATGTGCACAAGGAGATCACAGTATCCTACGACGACGATGGCAAAACGTGCATGTGCTCCTTCCGTCCCTCTTATTCGTGGAAATTGTTAGATGAGAAAAGCAAGAATACGAACGACTTGCTGACCAAGTACGACCACGGACTGGGGTGGGACGAAGACAAGATCCCATATCACCAAGTGGGAAATGTGCTGCACGTCTTGCTGAAGCTGTATCCACAAGGACCGGTTTACATAGCAAGACCCGAGCAGAAAAAAATGGTTGAACAACTTCTGCAAAAACGAAGTTGCAACCATCGACGTGCAGTTTCGAGTATGGCTGTCTTTCGCTGCGCAAGCTGAAGAAACTTTTCGATGACCAGCAGCGACAGGTCAGAACCTGACTGGACATGCGTCTGGAGAAATGCACAGCTACTCCGCAAATGGTGTGCCTCGTCCTTGGACTATGAATCTGCTGCCTACGACTAGACAAGAAGTCACCCTGACGTCGGTACCGAAGAACATTAAAAAAAATGAACATGAACAGGTACTGAATTTTTTTTTTTACGACATGGTGTTTATGTATTTATTTGTCAGATAAATGTGTCTTGTTGTTTTACCATAACGTGTTAGACAACCATTTTTTCCCCTTATGGAAACCTTAAAAAAAAAAAATCCACATACATATTACTCTACATAACCTATTTATGTATTGGGGTAAAACTTATGGAGGGCGAAACCTGCAGGGGTTCGTACAGATCGACNAACATGTATTTGTAGCCCTTGTTGACGCGAGCATGCGGTATCATCTTGACGAGGTTGGCTTGAAACAGGTCGTTCGTTCCACGAATCATGACCTTGCGATGGCGGTAGATGCGCCTGGCGGCCGCATGCAGTTCGTGGGCGATTCTACTTCGACTCATCGTATGACAGTCTATCGAATGGATGCTGCCTCAAATTCAGCTGAGTACTACCGAATGCATCAACATGCTGAAGAATGTGAAGATGGCAAAAATATCGATATGGCTTTCAGGCCGTGGAGTCTCGAGCCCTACCCCGGATTGCCAGCAAGCCAGCACATCAACTGGATGGTTAAGTCCAGCTTTGCCACCAAGAAACCGAGGTGCATCATTGTTGGGCTACAGGCCCGAAGACAGCACAATGTGAGAGTGAGCTGTCCGCAGATTGAAACATGTCAAATAGAAAATGTGAATATATATTTGAATAGTGAAAGCTATATGTACGTGGAAATGAATACGAACTTTGAAAATGGTCAGTACCTGCTGGCATATCAAATGTACCCTCAATTCCAAAATGCATATGATGGGCGCACACAATCCCCTATAATTAACCCAGATGCCTTCAAGAGTTTGCCTCTGCTCATGGTATTCGATGTGAGTGAAGAGGAAGAGCATATCAGTTCGAATGTGATCGACTGTAGGATCGAATTCACTACATATGGAAATATTCCTCACATCATGTACGCTTTCTGACTGATACTTCACGACCGACTAGCATCGTACAATTGTCGAGATAAAGTCGTCAAGATACTTTCATGAATGCTGCAGAGGGTATAAATATGATGGGCCATAAGCGATATCTGTTTAGTCACCTTCGAGCATAAACAGCAGATGGATGTGCTGTAATCTGCAAGGCTTCCAGAACCAGAGTGGTTATGTGCTCAAGGAGATCGCAGTATCCTACGACGACGATGGCAAAACGTGCGAAATTGTTGGATGAGAAAAGCAAGAAGACGAACGACTGGCTGACCAAGTACAACCACTGACTGGAGTGGGAGGAAGGCAAGATCCCATATCACCAAGTGGGAAGAGTGCTGCGCGTCTTGCTGAAGCTGTATCCACAAGGACCGGTTAACATGGTGGGGCCCGAGCATGGTGGGTTGCCTACACTAGCATCTCCATCGACCTCTTCGTGTGGGCCACCTACACAGCTCCATCGGCATCGCGACTCACGCCAACACAGTGTCAAGACTTCGATGAATGTACTGTGATGAAGCCTTTGCGAATAGCAGCAATTCTAGACGACACTAAAAGCATCAATGTAAGGTGAACCTGTCTCTCATGGTATATAGGTCTCAAAAATGTCTTCGTCTGTTTTCTCGTACTGACAATCTATACAGACATTCTAAAATATGTAAAGGATTTGTTTCTCCACCAGCAAAACAAAAATATGTATTGTCGTCGCCACAAATGTGTGATGGACTTACAAGTACTGCTGTGTGCAATTATGATGTAGACATGCCATCGCTACCTAATACAGCAAGTGATAATACAATGGTGCTACCATCGGTATGTGAGGATGTGCATGTGGATGGTATGGACAATTCGCTGTCGATATCGGGTCAATCGTGTCGCTACTGTGGTGAGAAGCACAGCAAAAGTAGCAATACGTGTAGGCACGAGAAGAGTGGTAAATGCACGAAGAAGACAATCTTGTCTGTCTAAGTGTGTACATGAATTTAAGAATTATAATACAACAAACTATGAGGAAAAAGAGTGTTGTGAGGCATATCGCCAGCTTGTCAAACATTGTAAACCTCCGACTCGAAAACCTGTCCATTTTCTAGGCAAATCTAATGCTAATGGATTCGTGTTAAAGGAATCTGCTAGCCATGGCAGTCTGCAAACTTATGTTAAAAATAATTCGCTGGGTACACCGAAAAAGATTTGCATGTTTCTGTCAGCCAAGAAAAATTGTGTAATCAACCAACTTGCAGAAGAGCTGGAAAAACCGCGGGTCTCTAAAATATAATATATGGTTAGAATGTAACTACTCGAAACCAGAACCCTACCAGGAAGAACATTGTAGAAGGGCATTCAAGACCCGGAATGTACCCATATATAATGTGACATCGAAAAGAGTGTAGACGATAATATACAAAATTCATGTCGCGAGGAAGAAGAAATGGCGACGAAGGGCTCAGGTTGGACACTCGTTTTGGTTGACCATTTACAGCTAAGTTCAAATGGAAGCCATCCACTCACAAAATAATATGAAGTTTTCGTCTTGCCTTCGTACATCATCGCAAAGAACTGTGTATAAGTATGTACATTTTTGTAAATAAAAGACATCTTTTAAATATGTTGTATTTTATTTATTTTTTTTAATATTGGTCTTAAAAATAAAAATATTATTTGTAAATACGTTATGTTTGGAGTCGACAAAAAAAGTTTGGAAATGGACGACATGGGAGCTCTCTGATGGTAGATGATAAAAAAGAAATAACTAGCGGAATCTATAGTGTCCAATACTGGAAAAATATGTGTTAAAGTTGTAATTTAGTGGCCAATGGGCATATGCCATTAATTGGTATGGTTGGAGAGATAATTTCTGTTATGTAAGGCCAATTATTAATTTTGGTGAGGAGGGGTGTGGGTGGCAGGGCGAGTGTGTGAGGTAAATGTTTTATGTTACTCGATTTTTAGGATTTTTAGGTCAGGGGTGATAAGAGGGTGTTGGTGGTA
>NQII01001566.1:64855-93191 GCA_002778355.1 Clitarchus hookeri
GGTAGAGCTCACTAAAACAAACAATTATTGTATAGGAATATATGGGAGGAAGTGACGTGTTGGAGCACAAACACAAAAATAACACACGAAATGTAACACATGGTTTATTTACAACGTCCCCGCTAAATGCCATTTTACAGCAATGTTTATAATAATTGCTCACAATTGCTACCACCGATAGTAATGCAAGCTTGGACGCGTCGGTGGAGTGATTGGCGAACAGATTCAAATACGCCGGGTATTTCACGCACGCCACCATTGTCGGCCAATCACGCCATATGTAGAGGTCACCAAGCATGCGTGACTGTTGGTGGATGCATTTCCAGCAACTGTTTTAACATTTTCTGTACGGAATCACTCGTATGTATGCTACTAATAAACATTTTATGTTTCCGTTAATGTGTTATGTTTTTGTGTTTGTGCCTCAACGCGTCACTTCCGCCCATATATTTCTATACAATAATTGTTTGTTTTAGTGAGCTCTGCCACCCCTCAATGTTTGTCCCGTGATGTTAGAATCATCCTGTATAGGTTCTGGTAACAGCCTTTGGAGGTATTATTCAGTTTGGTCACTCGTCATGTGAGGATCGACCTACTTCTCCAGCTTAGCTACGTTCAAACTTGGCTTCGTGATTTGGCGAGCGTGGCCAACGGCTTTCGGGCGCTAGGGAGCAGCTGGTTCGTGGAGCAATGATGGCGAATTTATATGGTTTGTTAGGATTCTTAATGTATTTGTGTGGGCTGGTTTGCTTGGTTTAGCGTGATCATCTCTCCGCAGCATTCAAAATTTCGTTTCGGGCGCCTCTTCCGAATTCCATGTTTCCGTTAACTTGCTCCGTGCAGTGTTGGTTCTCTGTGCACAAGTATTTGCGTTGTGAATTATGCACGTGTTTTCAATTCAGCTATTGTTTTTAATTGCCAACCCGTGGCAGCTTCACGGTACGTGTCCGCGAGGGTCGACTTTCGCTTCTCCTGCCTTAGCTGCAAGTATTTCCGACCCACCTGCACCTTCCTTTCAACGAATTATTTTCAATTGCCAACTTTGGTGCTCATGCAATGTATTTTGTATTTTAATTTTAGTCAGAACTGTTTTTTAACTTGTTAGTCTGGTTTTAAATGTATGCGAGGGGCTTTGGATAGGCTCCTTCAGAGTGCTTACTGTGCGCTTGGAATATTTTATACGAATTATTTTATTGATCAGTTTTAAGGCATATCTTAAGTATTTTGGGCCATTTTTTGCATTGGAGAGGGGGGGGAAATCTCACGTCAGTATTGTAATTGCGTTATCAACTTTGGAGAGTTGGTCAATGATTGTAAACTTTTCGTAATATAATAAAATTGAATTTTACAGTTAAATGTTATTGTCTGTACTTAAATAGCTTGTGATTATCACAGTACATTATTGTTCTTTATCGTACGGTTCTCTAATTCGCTTGTGGTTATGTTGTAATAATATTGTGGAATTAAAAAAAAATTATGCATGTTAGCAAATATTCACAACAGAAGCATTTTCATGTACTATACCACAAAGTTCGCTAATAAAAGTGGTCTCCAGAATTTCTAACAAGTGTCCTGTATTATGTTATGAAGCGTTTGACTTATCATACTATTCAAATCCTTCCAGCACGAAGCGCGAACTTTCAAAAAAATAAAATATGTATATAAATGTTGTGTCCGTTTGTTCGGACGCGTATAACTCCCAAAAAAATCAACCAATTTTCATTCTGTTTTTTTATAAACCTTCCTTTTGTTCCCACGAGTGTTTGTACGCCTTTCTTTTTTATCTGCATCACCTGCAAAGGTTCTAAAATNGCCTTTCTTTTTTATCTGCATCACCTGCAAAGGTTCTAAAATCTGCAAAAAGCTCATTTTTACCATGCTTTCGCGTAAGGAAGCGTCTTTGTTGACAGCTGTCTTGTTTTAACACTTCAGTTTGTTGTTCTCAATGTTTTATACACATATATATATATATATATATATATATCTGTACCTCGGAGGGATACAACACTATGTCCATTTTGTTCCATATTGACTTTATTACAGAGTTAAAATCAGCTTTTCTCATATTTCTTAGAGGAATAGAGCACTATGTCCAAAACCAGTTAGAACCGGATATAGCATGTTTTAAAACAACACCAAGTCCACTTTCATTTAGAGGGATAGAACACCATGTGGACTTGGTGTTTTATCCTTCTGAAGCATGTGAATTACTACTGGACATAGTGTTGTATACCTCTACACAGCCTGGCGGATTGTTAGTGAACTAAGAGTACTTTTGACAGTTCTGATGAGTTTACATAGTTGGATGTATTTAAAGTCATAATATTTGCTCTTTTTTAGTAATAGTAAGAATAATGAACCATAATTCTCGTGGGAGAAAGATTCTGGAACTATTGAAAAGTTCTAAAAAAGATTCTACTACAGGTAAGCTACTGTTTTGCTCATTATTTTTAATGTGATATACATAACCTCAAACAGTTAATGTAATGTTTTGTTATGAACCTAAACTTCACAATATTATGTTTTACATGTAATATTATAAGACTTGTTTTATTTCAGAACCAAATCATACAAACAGCAAGGATGTTGAAAATGAAGAGGATAATGGAGATGACTTGAGTTTCGACGAAGATGATGATGATTCTGATCGGGACAAAAATTATGAACCTCCAAGCTCTGAAACGGATTCCAGTGATGATGTCCCTGTATTTAATGAAATACAAAATGAGGTCAGTACAAATAGTGCTAAAACAAACTCAAATGGACATGAGCTACGTTTACTTGAGGAAGACTTAAATTTAAGCAGCGACAATGAAAATATTGCAGAAAATCAAGTAGGCCTAGATTTGCAAGGAACAGTAGGCGTAAGGAGAAAAGTGAAAAATAAATCTATTTCTACTCAGATAGGTAAAAAACGTGTCGTTCATACCAGTGAATGGGCATGTAATATTCAGAAACGTAAATATTCTGCAGGTGAAGAATATATTAGTAAAAAGGGTAAAGTTGTCCCTGCCAGAATTATTAAACCTCCTTGTTCTTGCAGACTGAAATGTTCTGAAAAATTATTACAAAGTGACAGACAGGAGATCTTTAATGCATACTGGAGTCAGGAGAAGGGAAATGACACAAAACGGCAATTCATTGTTTCATGTGTAGAGAAGCATAGTACTGTCCGTTCAAGAAAACGAGACCTTGCCTCCAATAAGTCAAAACAAAATACTCTACAATATTATTTTACAGTAAAAGGCATACGAACTAGAGTATGTAAACTTATGTTTTTAAATACACTATCTATATCAAACACCGTGGTAGTTAATGTTTTGAAAAATATTGAACCAGGTGGAATTGTAAAAATCGATCAAAGGGGTAAGCAAACTCCCGTCAATAAAACACATAATGACACTGTTGAAAGTGTAGTAAGACACATCTCTTCCTTCCCAAATTATAGCAGTCATTACACTAGGGAAAAGAGTGATATGAAGTATTTGGGTCCGCACCTGAACATAGAGAAAATGTATGAACTGTATGTAGAGGATTGTAATGAAAATGATTTCAACCCTTTGTTAATAGCTAAAAAATGGCTCTACTACGATGTGTTCAACGAAAAATTTAAGTTGAATTTCAAACCACCAGAAATAGACACGTGTGACACATGTGATTATTTTCAAGCAAAATTAAAAAATAATTTGACTCTAGATGAAAAACATTCTATTGAGGAAGACCATAATGCACATCTGGATGAATCTAAATTAAGGTATGATTTAAAAAGCGAGGACACCAAAAGGGCTAACAATACCCTTAAGGTATTAACGGGTGATCTTCAAAAATGTTTGCCGTCACCCCTTGTAACAAATTGCATAAGCTTTTACAAGAGAAAACTTTGGACGTTGAATTACACCCTTTTTGATTCTTCTGATTCGTCAGTCCATTGTATTATGTGGGACGAATCCAAAGGAGCTCGTGGCGGAAATGAAATCGGATCTGCATTACTGAAATGGGCAGATACCGTCATTCCTGGCAGTGACATTGAAGAAATCATTCTGTGGTCGGATAATTGTTACGGCCAGAATAAGAATATTAGCCTTATTATGTGTTTCTTTTGGATACTCAATAAGTATCCTCAAGTAAAAATCATCACTCAAAAGTTTCTACTAAAGGGCCACACGCATATGGAGGCGGATACTGTCCATGCACTGATAGAGCGGAAGAGAAAAAAACTTAACAACATGACAATTCTAACGCCCTGGGATTGGCAGCAGTTAGTCAGACAGACCTCAATGAAATATACTGTGCATAATATGGAACTGGAAGATTTTAAAAATTTTAGGTCTTTGTACGATGTCAAAACATGTGAAAATCCACCCTTTATTAATAGAAAAAAAGATGTCAACAAAGAACAAGTTCTTCTGTCAACCTGTGTTCAACTGCAAGTAAAACAGAACAGCATGGGAACTCTGTTTTTGAAAAGTAATTTCGCTGATGAAAACCAGGAGATTGACCTTGTTAGGTTTCGAAGGCGACCCCTTACATTGCCAAACGATTTGCAACTGGTAACACCAACTCCAATACCAATATCACAACAAAAGTATAATGATCTATTGGCATTACTACCATATGTTCCTACAGTTTGCCATGACTTTTATAAAAACTTAAAGCATACTAGTAATACCACTAGTGAGTACCCTGAAGGAGACTTACCTGATGATGACTGAGTTTTTTGCATCTAAAATACCATTTTAGTTGAATACATAGATGTATTATTTGTATTTGTAAAGAGAATTATAAATAAAATAGTTAAATACATTTTGTAAGTCAAATAGTATTGTGTTTGTTATTGAATATCCCACATTAGGTCTTATAGTACAATAACTTTATTAGAGGGATACAACACCATGTCCATTAAAAAGTGAAAAAAACCGTAAAAAAGGTTTTTTTTTATTTTATAACAACTGCATGATGTAAATAACAATAAATAGAATGTTCTGGTAAAATATTGTTTCAACATCTCAATAAATAGCTGTGCCAATAACACTTTTTGTTGAAAAAATGTTTAAAACTCCTCTCCTGTAAAGTTATGAAAATGGACATAGTGTTGTATCCCTCCGAGGTACAGATATATATATATATATATATATATATATATATATATATACACTTCTTTCAATTGATTTCACAGAAATGAATAGAACCAAAATCTTTTATGCCACAGCAACGCGTGGCCGGGTAAGCTAGTAAGTAATAATAATATAGCAGAGCAACGAACAAAGCGATGGCAGCAGACGTCTGTGCGATGTGCCAGATTCAGCCGACAGAAGCAGATCACGGCTTGTGAGCTGCCAATGGCTTGCCCACGTATCAGATAACACGCTAATTAATTCCACCTAAACATACAGCAGCAGCTGTTAGAGATCCTCCCTTGGCCGGGTGTCAAAGCCGTACCTGCTTAGCTAGGGTCAGATGGGAGCGGAATCCAGCCCCACAAAAGATAGGCGAAAATTTTTGACTTTTGCTCATTAATAACGCCACTTTAATACTTTTCAGCTACTCGACAGGCTGTGACGTACTAAGTATCGACTTGCACATACATGAAAGCTGCTTGACGTTTCTTGTTTTTCTTTTTACGAAATAACCTATACTTAAACAGAAGTTAAAAAGGAATTTTTCAATATTAAACGTATAAAAAATTATATGATATTCACGTTGGCGTGTATTGGAGAGAGGGTTTGTGGAGGCACGTAATTACGTCTATAGCGTCACTGAGGCGAGATGGAGACGTAGAGTGGAGAGATTTGGGCGTCTCTTGTTGACATCGAGTTCTTGAGAGCGGGTGAGAGTGAAGCAAGGTTACAGAACAGCGCCGGAACGCAAGAGCGGGGGAAACGGGAGATCCCCGAGAAAACCCGCCGACCAGCAGCATCGTCCGGCACGATTCCAACGTGCGAAAATCCGGGAGCGACCCCGCCGGGAATCCAACCCGGTTCACCTTGGTGGGAGGCGAGTAGTCTGACCACAACACTGCCGTGGCCCCAGGAGACGTAAAAGCAGCGGAATGCAACAGAGAGAAGAGTGGAGCACCCCTTCAGGCAACTTCAGCCACATTTTCCACGTGCNTGGAGCACCCCTTCAGGCAACTTCAGCCACATTTTCCACGTGCAAAAATACGGCAGCTTGCCATTACCACCAGTTACTTCTCGTTGGCGCTGCCAACGTTCAAATTAGGTGTTGAAATATTTTAAAAGAGGTGGCAGTTTGAAAAACAACTCCACCGGTGTGAACGCAGCACCAAACTTAGCCAGGAATCCGAACACGTAATGTTGTTGCGACCTCGGCCGCAAATACATAATATATATATATAATAAATAAATATATATAAAATTCCAACTTTCCTGAAGCCCTGCTAAAGTTCTACATTCACGATATTCGTCCGCCTCATATAAACAAAGCTTTTGAAAACTACGCCAGAATCCAACGCGCCGCATTCATGCGCACTCAGTGCAATAACGTTTAGTAAAAGAACTATTCCTTACTCGGCATCACCAGCACAACTATGTCCTCTCCGTCGTTATTCACGTTAGTTATAGATTAAATATTATTATGATTTATAGATAAAATGTAAGTAACAGTTAAATTAAGCCAGAAATAAGGAACTTTTATGTTATTGTTAACACGAGTGTAAAACGCTTGTGATGCAGGACTTATTTGGAAAGCAACCAAACACGTCATACATGGAATGTTTTTTTTTCTAAGGTTGGATTCAGAAAAGTGTGAAGAAAACGCGAGTAGACTTTAATAATATTTTGCATGAGAACTATTTATTATAAGGCATTACCAACCCTCAACACGCCTATTTTCTCACTGTTCGTATTCGTATAATTATTAATGAAATGTTATAAGTTATGGATAAAATATAGGTGAAGTTACATTTTAACAAAAATAAGGTAATTTTATGTTAACTTAAGTACACTGAAGAGCCAAAAAAACTGGTATAGGCGTGCGTATGCAAATAATAGGTATGGAACCAATCAGAGTAACGCGATGCGGTCGGCAGCTAGATCGGTTACTGCTGCTACAATGGCAGGTTATCAAAATTTAAGTGAGTTTGAACGTGGTGTTATAGTCGGCGCACGAGATATGGGACATACCATCTCCGAGCTAGCGATAACATTTGGATGTTCGCGTACGACCATTTCACGAGTGTACCGTGAATATCGGGAATCCGGTAAAACATCGCATCTTCGACATCGCTGCGGCCGGAAAAAGATCCTGAAAGAACGGGACAAACTACGACTGACGAGAATCATTAAACGTGACAGACGTGCAACCCTTTCTAAAATTGGCGCAGATTGGATTTGTGGACTGCCCTGCAGGATTCATGGTGTGAATTGCCTCCTGCATACCTTCAGACATTAGTCGAGTCCATGCCACGTCGTCTTGCGGCACTTCTGCGTGCTCGCGGGGGCCTTACACGATATTAGGCAAGTGTACCAGTTTTTTTTTTTTTTGGCACTTCAGTGTATAAAAAGCTTGTAATACACAATCTATTTAGGAAACAACCAAATGCGTCCTAAATGGGATAATGTTTTTAATGTTTGATTTAAAAAGTTCGAATAAACTGCTAATGTGTACACTATAAATGAATAGCGGACACAAGGAAGCAATAGAGTATTAAAGGTGACATTTGGCATGCACACCTAAATTCTCATAGCCTCTGCAGATTTCAGTCATGGGACCTTAATTGGTGCCCATATCTTGTCACAGAACTTATGCTGATTTTATAAATTACATTTAATTATACAGATATTCATCACTGAAAAAAATATTTTGTTGGTATTCTCCCCTGCCAAATTATTTTGTGGTGGACACAGAAATTTTTGTAGCTACCACAAAATAATTTCAGTGGCCACAAAAGTTAAGTCGTGGCAACTAAAAAATGTTGTGTTACCACATAATCATTTAGCAGGGTGAATACCAGCAAAATATTTTGTGGCTGCCACAAAGTATTTTTTTCAGTGCAGGATTATTAACCAACAGTACGGCACCCCGTAATTTCCCAATTAGATATTACCCGCTAAATGTTCACATGGCAGATATCAAACCAGGATAACTCTATTCCCGAATTTGTTGTTTCATCTCACGTTGTTTATATCAGTTTTCAAGCGTGTCTCTCCCCCTTAAGAAACACGTTAAATGATAGGGCACATTGTGTTTTCTAACTCGTTTTACATAACGTATCAATTATCTCACAAAGTTTGTACTTGAAGTTCAGGATATCCCTATACGGGTATATGATATACATTCGGCCATCACTTTAAAATTTCAGACCTAAATTCGTAATGAAAAAACTTGTTAAAAATAATATCAGTCTCTAAGAGGGCGTGTGACATAAAGTATATCAACTGAAGTCCACGGGGTTTTTTTTGGGGTCAACGTAGAAAATCTAAGAAATGGCAAGCTTAGATAGCGGTTTATACCGATTATATGATAACTATTTTGCCATACTGGTGTAATTGTTTTGTACGATATAGTGCACCATATTAACATATAAAAATAAACGGCATCAGGAATATCTCGGAAAAAGCATGTAGCTCTGGCAAAATATTTGTTCCCCAAGTTAGTAAAAACCATTAACAATTATGCAGGATTTCCCTACCTTCGGTTTTCTCTATTGGTTTTCATAACATTAAACTCTGTAGTTTAAATTTATGTTCCTCTCACTGTTCGTAGAGATATGAACTCTTCGCTTTCAATGGTGCACTTTCAAAAGCCATGCTTGGAATATACTTTCCTGTCTTCTTTGTATCCTTATACTATATGAAAAATTGACATTGGCAATTGGCATGGACCTGATCACTGTATCCCTACGTCGAACCACATAAACTATGAATGTGTTAGGAACGAACTTATTGGCATGCTCTCGGTAAAGGTTGCAACGAATTTGAGAAGTAGTTCCGGAACATAACTGTTTTGCAACATAACTCTCTCCCGATTATAATAATAGTATTACGTGCTCGCTNTTGAGAAGTAGTTCCGGAACATAACTGTTTTGCAACATAACTCTCTCCCGATTATAATAATAGTATTACGTGCTCGCTGTTTTGCATCGCTTCCGTTCACCCGTCCCGCGCGAGCGAGCGAAAGAGAAGAACAGAGTAGTGATGTGATAAGCGGGCGGTGAGTCACGAGGGAATGTGTGAAGTGCTACGCCGTAATTCGAGAAACAAAGGGATGCCGCCACGCACGCTACCGCGATAAGCCTACGTATCTCGCGCGCTCCTGACTGTCGGCCAACATAATCTCTAAGGTTATCTACGAGAGGATTTTCTGGTTATTGCCGTTGTCTCTCTCNAAGTGACCAGTTGGAGTGAAGTCTGCGGACTGCGAGCATCGGCACAGTGAAGAGTGAGACTGCTGGGCGGGACCACTGAACTGGATGCGTGAGTGTAAGGCATTTCAAATGATTTCAACAGACAGACTGATCATGTGTTAATAACGAGTGTGAATTAAGTGACTGTAACCAATACAGAGGCATTGAAAAGGACTTTAATTTCAGTTGAGCTAGACATTAAATATTGCTCTCACTGAGAATAAAAAGAGTAATGGTGTAAGTAGAAAATTTAAAGTTGTGAATAATAGTTGTGTGAATAAATTAGAAATTTAATTTAGTTCTTTTATTTTCTACTAAGACCTTCATCTCTATCACAAACACGGATAACCACCATAACCACCACCACCCGGGTGGACTTAGTAAAAATACCTATTTAATTCTCNACTAAGACCTTCATCTCTATCACAAACACGGATAACCACCATAACCACCACCACCCGGGTGGACTTAGTAAAAATACCTATTTAATTCTCTGTACCACGAATCAACTACAGAAAATCAGGTCCTTGTGGGTGGTCCCGCCTGGCTAGCCCGACGAAAACGGTGCTCAGGTATTCAGGAAAAACGTACTCAAAAACTGCTCGACATGCGTCAAAAAATGTCCACCTCGAAATATCACTTTTAAAAAAATCTTTGCACATCCGTCGAAAAGTTTCAGTTTTCTGTTTCTGTTTGCGTGTCTAACGTATAATGTTTGAAAGTTAAAAATTGTTAGAACGGAAGTTTTGGCAANAGTTTTCTGTTTCTGTTTGCGTGTCTAACGTATAATGTTTGAAAGTTAAAAATTGTTAGAACGGAAGTTTTGGCAATAACTTTTTGGTACTAATATACTTGTGCAGGATATTTAAAGTTATCCAAGGACAAGAACCCCACACTTTTATCTGTATTTTTACGCCATAAAATGATACGGCGGAAGCTGAGAAACTCGAGAGGTCAGTTGGCAATGTTTAGTGCCTTGTGCATAGAGGCGATGAGGCATGTGGTGGGCGTACCTGTGTCGTCCGTATCGATTTTAGAGGCCTTGGACACGCAAAATAATACCTCCAGCCTTGCCTTGNGGTGGGCGTACCTGTGTCGTCCGTATCGATTTTAGAGGCCTTGGACACGCAAAATAATACCTCCAGCCTTGCCTTGTTTTCGTGAGGTCGTGTCTTCGATTCCGACTGAGCTGGGAATTGTATTTAACGGAAAGGTTTCCAGCCGTGGCCACCGTACACCCTCCTTTACCTATCCGCGCCCGTCGCCTTATAATACGATGGCCATATTTTTTTATCGCATGACTTGTCACAAGAAATGTGAGTTATATTTGAAGGAATGTAATTAAGTTCCGGTCATATCAGAACTTTATATGCAAGTTAATGTGATTAAAAAATTGGAAGGAGTACACCCAATAAATATCTAGATGTAAATCGAAATCTTGATTCAGATTTACTGGTAAACTATCACGCACTAAGAAAACAGTTTGAAAAATAGTTTGTATTTGAATAGAACGGCACGTAGCAAAGTGTTATTTTGTGTAAGAACAGTTCGTAAAATTCAATGAATGTGTAAATAATATAAATGTATGTATGTGTAATAAAAACAAGACTATTCGGAGGACACTTGGCTACAGAAGGATATTTCATTACTTTATTTGTCCTTTCGCATTTCCCAGGGCAATATGCTTAAAAAAAATTACTGCCTTGCTAAAAGCAGGACATCTGGTCACCCTGCGTTGTAATGACGTGACTAGTCCGCTGCGCGTGAAAGGAAATAAAAGTATTATTATAAGTGCGCGCAGGAGGACGTGAAGGGGGAAATGAAGGATCAGACGCGAGGGGAAGGACATGAAATGTGCTGGAGTGCAATGAGGCGTGTAGGCGGGGCGGGCAAACTGCCAGAAGTCTTCAGACACCGAGGAGCCAGCACTGGCGCAGACATGCGGCACGCACTATCTCCAAGCTACAGCTCGCCCACCGTTAGCTGCCCACTTCTGAGAGCTCCATCACGTTTTTACTTCCAACCCAGGAGCGTCGGAAACGGTGGCAAGAGGGGCATCCCCCCCCCCCTCTCAACTCTCGCCTTCCAACCCAGTCTCGCTAGGGATTGGAGTGGAGAGATTTGGGCGGTTCTAAACAGCGATGACTATAAAGCAGCGACGAAATGCAAGGGCGTGCAGTAACGCTATTAATTTGTGAGAAACAAACTGTGAGGCAAAGAGGAGGGGAAAATGAGTTTGTAACCCATCACACGTAAAGTTATCAACTATTGTTGCAACCTGTTATTAAAAGTTTTAACTGTGGGAAAATATTGCCACAAGATATTCGGCCAACTAACATTTAACATATGTTGTTTTTAATGGAATGTATTCTTCACATACATCTTAACATAAAGTTAAGGTCTACTCGGTGCAATTTCTGAATTTGTGCATAGCATTGAAGGTGACTACGAATTGTCAATTAAAAATTTATTAAAATTGTTATGGTCCCAGATCTTTGAATGCTATCAAGATAAAGAGTAGCTTATGTATTTTTATCCGGATGTGAAATAAAATTATTCTCATTGTTGTTCTAACTGACGCGTGACCCGGCACCGCTAACGCTTTCTTGAACCCAAGTTTGTGTGGCCCTCTCTAACCACCTTGACCAATTCATTGCTACGATATTGCGTTCCGTCGCTCTCCATCTCCAGCTCACGTCGTTCTCAATGGGGCACAATGGATGTGTCCTCGTGCGGCACTGTCTCAGCGCGATTCCACCATTCATTCATTCATTCATTCATTCATTCATCAATCAATGCATTCCCTCGGTCACATATACACACATCTCGCGTGGGCCCCACTCAGTGTCTACGCTGACCGGGAACAACAGGTATATCTCTAGGCTCCATTTGGCACTTGCCTCCTTTCTGATCCATGTCGACCCAGCCTCAGAGTTGTTTACAACGAGTTTATTTTATTTTGCTTTATCACCAATATGCCATGCGAAGAGGTTATCATTTGGTTTACACTTTAATGGTAAAAATCAGTCAATCACTAGTATCTTCTTGCATTCAGAATCAAACCAAACTTGAATTGTGCTTCAGTTGTTATGTTCAGGACGTAACACTTTGATTTCAGCCTAAGTGAACGTCCTCTGCGAGTCTCAGTAGCGCAAATTGGGGATTCTTTAATTTTTAAAATATGGAAGGTTGTTTTCTGTCCGACCTCTTTAGGAAGTAGTTCGGCGTACGTGGATGTGACGTTTCGCCAGCACTGATGATTTAAAAAGATTTCATATAAAAGTTCTTGCACTGATTTGTTGATATTACAGTATTACCTACTAAATCTCACCTCGGGAAATTGTTTCCTGAAGTTTTGATGAGTTTGTTTAGCTGTCATTATCGAGGTTTGGAATTGATAATGAATCAGACAAGTGAAAGAAAAAACAAACAGAGTAAGCGTATTTTCATCGCTCATTTATTCCCATAATTCAGCTTTACGTTAAAAACAAAAGTTGTAGTTTGAGTTCCATGCTGAGATTTTTTATGAGTAAATTTCAATTGCTATGCTTATCGAAACGTGGCCAATAAGTAAGTTATAGGCCGTCCACGGGAAAATGAGCACTATTGAAATCACTGCTTACGATCTACCTATATGCACGTTGTGTATTCTTCCACCATGTGTAACATTAACATTGCCATCGACCTAATCACTTTATTCTTGCGCTTCGGCTAAGTGCAACTGTGAAATTAGTGCAAAAGTAAACGTTCTACAAATTCGCTAATTTTTGCAATTAAAAGGATTAAAACGGAGAGTTGCTGATTACCAATTAGCCTACTTTCCTCTACATGGGTGCAAATAAATTTTAGTAAAATTCTTGAAAGCTTGGATGGTAGGTAGGCATTGACGTATTATTGACATCAATATCATTAGAGATGAAACCAGAAACATGTGAAATAGTACAAAGACAATTAAAATAAACGAGTGACTTACCCAGCATTCAAATTCAGAAAAACTCTTAAAATTAAGCTAGCTTGCAATCAACTGCATCACGGAGGTAGGATTCGGAGCATCAACTTCAGATATAAGCAGTCGAATTTTTTTAATGATAGGGTTCACTAACCTGAAATATTTACTCTGCAATCATTTTGAAAATAAGTGACTGGGCCATTAATACATATAAGTTTACATGACCTACTACAACGCTACTTGTGTGAAAAATTTTATGGAAATCGGTTGATTGGTCTCTAAAGTATGGCATAAAAACCTTATTTTCTTAAATGTGGATATAATGTAAAAGATTTATTTTTACATGCAGCGCTATCTTTCAAAATGGCCAAAAAATGTTGCTGTTAAGCTTATATGATCCTCGTAATACATACCATCAGCGTACAAAATTTGCTTGAAATTGGCCAAATGTTATGGTAGTTATACCAAATAAACCTAAAATATTTGTATGGCTGCCTTTTTGAAAAAAAGTGCATAATAGAGTTTAATTACTGACATTTACCTGGCCAATCATAGTATTACTTACGTGCCAAATTTGGCAAAAATAGGTTAAGTAATTTTTGAGATATAACATAAAAGCTTAATTTTTCATGTGGCGCTGTCTTCCAAAATGGCTGACCAACAACAATATTCACATCTTAATTTAATGCTTACTACTTGCGCTGTCAGCATACAAAATTTGGTTAGAATCGGTTGAATTATTTCCGAGATATGAAATATCGCCCTAAATGTTAAAATAGCCGCCATTTTGAAAGTAAATAGCAGAGGCGTAGTCGAAAAATTTAAAAGTCAGGTGTCCTTACTTAGTACATGAGTACCGATTTTGGTGAAATTCGGTTCACGCGTTCAAAAACTGAAGAAGGGGACACATACACGCACATACACTCACAGACACTCGCGCACACGCACTCACACTCGCATACACACAGACAGGGAAAGCGATCTCATAAGCCTTTATTCCTTGGGAAAGTAGGCTAAACAGAAAGCAAGATAAGTTATTTCAGTATTCAACAATGGTTACCTAACACTTTAAATCAACGGTGAGGCATGGAACTACTGCATCGTAGCCAACTTTACTGAGTGCTTTCTAGTGAGTGTGTCGGTTGAAATATATGCAGGTGGGGGCAGTAACTTTTTCAAAGGTTGATTTCAAAAGTGCTCAATTAACCGTCAACAGCCTATAATATGGTTAAATCTCGTTTCTAAAAATTACGCATAGGCTGTTAATGGTAAAGTGAGCACTTTTGAGGCCCAAGTTACTTTTTCAATATCAGACATTGTTTTGTACTCTACCACCTTTTTAAGTAAATATTTGCCATGTAAGTATTAAACACGATGTGTAGATTCCACCGCACTTGAAAGTTAACTCGTAAGGCTGAAATAAGATATACAGGCTGATTCTAAAATCATGGGACAAACATTCAGGGGTAGTAGAACTCACTAAAACAAACAATCATTGTATAGGAATATATGGGCGGGAGTGACGCGTTGAGGCACAAACACAAAAGTAACACATGACATGCAACACAGTGTTTATTTACAACGTTGCCGCTAAATGCCTTTTTACAGCAATGTTTATAATAATTGCTCAAAATTGCTACCACCGACAGTAATGCAAGCTTGGTAGCGTCGGTGGAGTGATGCTGATGCTGATGCAGCAGGTCACTGGCGCACCGTTTGACTGCCCTCAACTATCGCCACCATTGTCAGCCAATCACGTCATATGTAGAGGTCGCCAAGCATGCGTGACTGTTGGTGGATGCATTTCCAGCAACTGTTTTAACATTTTCTGTACGGAATCACTCGTTAAGTATGCTGCTAATGAACATTTTATGTTTCCGTTAATGTGTTATGTTTTTGTGTTTGTGCCTCAACGCGTCACTTCCGCCCATATATTCCTATATAATAATTGTTTCTTTTAGTGAGCTCTACCACTCCTCAATGTTTGCCCCATGATTTTAGAATCACTCTGTATTTATTGAATATTATTCCGAATGAGAGGGCTTTGAAAAGTGCTCACTTTACCGTGAGTAGCCTATACCTAGTCTCCGCGCAGGTCGCTGTGGTNTAATTTTTAAAATATGGAAAGTTGTTTTCTGTCCGACCTCTTTTTAGGAAGTAGTTCGGTGCACGTGGATGTGACGTTTCGCCAGCACCTATGATTTAAAAACATTTCGTATAAACATGCATGCACTGATTTGTTTATATTACAGTATTGCCTACTATATCTCATCTCGGGAAATTGTTACCTGACGTTTTGATAAGCTTTTTTTAGCTGTCATCATCGAGGTCTGGAATTGATAATGAATCAGACATGTGATGTGCATTTTACGTGAAAGAAAAAACAAACAGAGTAAGCGTATTTTCATCGCTTATTTATTCCCATTATTCAGCTTTACGTTTAAAAACAGTGGTTGTTTGGGTTCCATGCTGAGATTTTAAATGAGTAAATTTCAATTGCCATGCTTATCGGAACGTGGCCAGTAAATAGGTTATAGGCCGTCCATGGGAAACTGAGCACTATTGAAATCACTGCTTACGATCTACCTATATGCACGTTGTGTATTCTTCCACCATGTGTAACATTAACATTGCCATGGACATAACCACTTTATTCTTGCGCTTCGGCTAAGTGCAACTGTGAAATTAGTGCAAAAGTAAACGTTCTACAAATTCGCTTATTTTTACAATTAAAAGGATTAAAACGGGGAGTTACTGATAACTAGTGAGCCTACTTTCCTCTACATGAGTGCAAATAAATTTTAGTAAAATTCTTGAAAGCTTGGATGGTGGGTAGGCATTGACGTATTATTGACAGAAATATCATTAGAGATGAAACCAGAAACATGTGAAATAGTACAAAGACAATTAAAATAAACGAGTGACTTACCCAGCATTCAAATTCAGAAAAACTCTTAAAATTAAGCTGGCTTGCAATCAACTGCATCACGGAGGTAGGATTCGGAGCATCAACTTCAGATATAAGCAGTCGAATTTTTTTAATGATAGGGTTCACTAACCTGAAATATTTACTCTGCAATCATTTTGAAAATAAGTGACTGGGCCATTAAAACACATAAGTTTACATGACCTACTACAACGCTACTTGTGTGAAAAATTTTATGGAAATCGGTTGATTGGTCTCTAAAGTATGGCATAAAAACCTTATTTTCTTAAATGTGGATATAATGTAAAAGATTTATTTTTACATGCAGCGCTATCTTTCAAAATGGCCAAAAAATGTTGCTGTTAAGCTTATATGATCCTAGTAATACATACCATCAGCGTACAAAATTTGCTTGAAATTGGCCAAATGTTATGGTAGTTATACCAAATAAACCTAAAATATTTGTATGGCTGCCATTTTGATAAAAAGTGTATAATTGAGTTTAATTACTGACATTTACCTGGCCAATCATAGTATTACTTACGCGCCAAATTTGGCAAAAACAGGTTAAGTAATTTTTGAGTTATAACATAAAAGCGTAATTTTTCATGTGACGCTGTCTTCCAAAATGGCTGACCAACAACAATATTCACATTTTAATTTAATGCTTACTACTTGCGCTGTCAGCATACAAAATTTGGTTAGAATCGGTTGAATTATTTCCGAGATATGAAATATCGCCCTAAATTTTAAAATAGCCGCCATTTTGAAAATTAATGGCGGAGACGTAGTCGAAAAATGTAAAAGTCAGGTGTCCTTACTTAGTACATGAGTACCGAGTTTGGTGAAATTCGGTTCACGCGTTCAAAAATTGAATAAAGGGACACTTACACGCGCAGACACACAGAAAAGCGATCTCATAAGCCTTTATTTCCTTAGGAAAGTAGGCTAAACAGAAAGCAAGATAAGTTATTACAGTATTCAACAATGGTTACCTAACACTTTAAAACAACGGTGAGGCATGGAACTACTTTCCCTGCGTCGTTGCCAACTTTACTGAGCGCTTGCTAGTGAGTGTGTCGGTTGAATAATAATAATAATAATAATGGCGTATGGGGAGTGCACCCAGGGCAAGGCGACACCCTCCGAGTGACGGTCTTTCCAGCTGGGACCCGTAGGTGACCGTCATCCCCGAGCATGACAGAAATGAAACCCTAGAATGGAGCGGCGCTGGAATGCAAGGGCGGGGGGAACGGGAGTACCCCGAGAAAACCCGCCGGCAAGCAGCATCGTCCAGCACGATTCCCACATGCGAGGATCCGGTAGTGGACCCGCTGGGGATCGAACCCGGATCGCCGTAGTGGGAGGCGAGTGCCCTGGACACTACGCCACCGCTGCCCCTGTGTCGGTTGAAATATATGCAGATAGTGGCAGTGATATTTTTCAAAGGTTGATTTCAAAAGTGCTCCATTAACCGTCAACGTTAAATCTCGTTTCTAAAAATTACGCATAGGCTATTAACGGTAAAGTGAGCACTTTTGAGGCTATGGTTACTTTTTCAATTTCAGACATTGTTTTGTACTCTACCACCTTTTTAAGTAAATATTTGCCATGTAAGTATTAAACACGATGTGTAGATTCCGACCGCACTTGAAAGTTAACGCATAAGGCTGAAATAAGATATATATATTGACTATTATTACGAATGAGAGGGCTTTGAAAAGTGCTCACTTTACCGTGAGTAGCCTATACCTAGTCTCCGCGCAGGTCGCTGTGGTCGCAGCTTCTTTAAGATCGATCGACGGGCCGAAGTGCAGACCTGAGGCGGCGTGGCTCCCGAAGGGATGGAACGCCACGTCGGCTCAGACCGCATCAAACTTCCGTGGCAGGACCGGGCACGTCCTGGAGGAAGGAGCTCCAGCCACCCGGCCTTCCAGCACCCTGTGCTGGAGTGCGCAGCTTTACGGCAGCCAAGTCCTCCGAGCTTCCAGCATGTATCTGCCGTGGAGAAGCGTGGAAAGTGCCTAACATCTCAGGTCCTCTATAACAGTGTTTCTTAACCTGGGGGTCCGCGAGTATATGTATGGGGGTCCGCAGTCTCATCTCTGGATCATTTAACAATAATAAATAAATGCCACCAGGTGTCTGGTAATCGCTACGCTTACTTAGCACGACGAACGTGCGCCAGCGGGCGGCGTGCGAGCCTGACTGAAGTGAGTGCGGGCCGTGACTGAACAGATTACAAGTGGAATCCGATTTGAGATTACAACTTAGTAGTAACATCAACCCGAATATCACTAATTTAGTTTGCAAAAAAGCAACACCAACCGTCACATTAACGTAATTTTTATAAAAAAAAGTATATTTTTTTATTTGTAGTACTAAAATAAATGGTCCGAAATGTTTTGCTGTTTTTTTTATTAAGGGGTTCCTTGAAAATTGTGCTTGATTTCCTAGGGGTCCGTGGCTGGAAAAGGTTAGGAAACGCTGAGCTGCTCTATATGACCGTTTGAACAAATGCAGTAGAGACAAATACCAGACGGCTCTACACAAATAGCATAGAAGAGTCCGCGAGAATAGAATTGAGGCAAGAGACGTTACTATTATTATATTTTCAAAAATATTTCAAAATTTATAATAACCATTATTTGTTATAGGATGTTCGCGGTTAATTGAGCAGTTTTGAAATCAACTTTTGAAAATTGCCTCTGCCCCCACCTG
The DNA here is from genome assembly GCA_002778355.1 of Clitarchus hookeri. NCBI lineage: Eukaryota > Metazoa > Arthropoda > Insecta > Phasmatodea > Phasmatidae > Clitarchus > Clitarchus hookeri. Next base: position 83,816 of record NQII01001566.1, read on the forward strand.
CGTGTATTTCAACGGGCGCACTGACTGGAATGCGCCCAGCAAAATTGGCAGTCACGGAGAGGAAAGTAGTTCCACGCATTAAGGTTGAATTAAAATAGTTAGCTAAACATTTGTGGATATAGAAATTATTTCTTTTGCCTTCTGTTTTTTAATGCATGTAAATGTAAGAATTGGCGAATTGTTAAAATATTCACTTTTCTAATTATTTCGCTATTTCACTTGCCCGACGCATGAATAAAGTGGCCGGGCCCATGGCAATGTTACTTTTACATTTGGTATGAAGGATACATAATGTGCGTACAAGTAGGTCCTTCAAAAGTGCTCAGTTTACCGTGAATAGTCTACAGTAAATATTTTCCACTTTTAAAACTTTTGACATATTAGGAATTGATCTTCTTCGTTTAATTTTTGGCCAAGGTTAAATAAATTTCCAGAGGTAAAAGAATTTCGTCTCCATACACACCACGTTGGTATTGTATCATTAACATAAATGTAATGTAATATTAAACAGAGGTGTTGCTGTCTGCTGGCTGGATGTGATAACACCGCAGGATTTTCTCGCANATAAGAATTATCGAATTGGTAAAATATTTACTTTTCTAATTATTTCGCTATTTCACTTGCCCGACGCATGAATAAAGTGGCCAGGCCCATGGCAATGTTACTTTTACATTTGGTTTGAAGGATACATAATGTGCGTACAAGTAGGTCCTTCAAAAGTGCTCAGTTTACCGTGAATACTCTACAGTAAATATTTTCCAAAACTGTTGGCATATTATGAATTAATCTTCACCGTTTAATTTTTGGCCAAGGTTAAATAAACGTCCAGAGGTAAAAGAATTTCGTCTCCATACACACCACGTTGGTATTGTATCATTAATATAAATGTAATGTAATATTAAACAGAGGTGTTGCTGTCTGCTGGCTGGATGTGATAACACCGCAGGATTTTCTCGCTAAATCTTCAAGCTGACCAACATTGTTCTCTCAGACCGTGTTCGAATTGACCATTTAGTATATTAGTAATTTAGTATTTTGTAAGTTTCGTTACACACTAAAAATCTAAATACGTCATCATCTTAGTCCTCTAATTCTGGTCACGTGACCTTTTGTATTTGGTTTGAACCTCTGCCGGGGCCAACTGTATAGAATGTTCTTTCTGCAACAANAAAATCTTCAAGCTGACCAGTATTGGTCTCTCAGACCGTGTTCGAATTGACCATTGGGTATATTAGTAATTCAGTATTTTGTAAGTTTCGTTACATACTAAAAACTTAATACGTCATCATTTTAGTCCTCTAATTCTGGTCACGTGACCTTTTGTATTTGGTTTGAACCTCTGCCGAGGCCAACTGTATAGAATGTTCTTTCTGCAACAACTTCTTTGTTAGTGACAGCTGCATAAAATATTCTCTCTGCAACANTAAATCTTCAAGCTGACCAACATTGTTCTCTCAGACCGTGTTCGAATTGACCATTTAGTATATTAGTAATTTAGTATTTTGTAAGTTTCGTTACACACTAAAAATCTAAATACGTCATCATCTTAGTCCTCTAATTCTGGTCACGTGACCTTTTGTATTTGGTTTGAACCTCTGCCGGGGCCAACTGTATAGAATGTTCTTTCTGCAACAACTTCTTTGTTAGTGACACCTGCATAAAATATTCTCTCTGCAACAACTGATTGCTTTCGTACTTAAGCACCGCAATCGACGGTTCGTGTAACACTTTATAAGTATTTTCTTCAATAAAATATTCCCGCCCGTATAGCTGCTTATTTTTATTTTTTTTATCTTGTTGGATATGTTTATACAGAACTGAGTTTTTTTTCAGCCATTTAACAATATCGCTTCATCGCTTCCTCCTCATTTTCATGTGGAGGAAGAATACGGAACGAGTAAGGCAGCTTTTACACGACGCGAGATATATGAAACAAAACAAAAAAAAAAAAATGGCACTCTCATACTAAATTTCATGCTAGAATATCTCGTGCAAGGTAGATCTCGCACGAAAGTAGGATATAGGGCATGTCCTATCTTCAGGAGAATTTTGCACGAAACGAGTGACTATTTGTTGCTCTTTGCTTATCATGTGACCACCTATACAGGATGATTCTAAAATCACGGGACAAACATTGAGGGGTGGTAGAGCTCACTAAACCAAACAATTATTGTATAGGAATATATGGGCGGGATTGACGCGTTGAGGCACAAACACAAAAACATAACACATTAACGGAAACATAAAATGTTCATTAGCAGCATACTTAACGAGTGATTCCGTACAGAAAATGTTAAAACAGTTGCTGGAAATGCATCCACCAACAGACAGTCACGCATGCTTGGCGACCTCTACATATGGCGTGATTGGCTGACAATGGTGGCGTGCGTGAAATACCCGGTGTATTTGAATATGTTCGCCAATCACTCCACCGACGCTACCAAGCTTGCATTACTGTAGGTGGTAGCAATTTTGAGCAATTATTATAAACATTGCTGTAAAAAGGCATTTAGCGGCGACGTTGTAAATAAACAATGTTTTGCATTTCATGTGTTATTTTTGTGTTTGTGCCTCAACGCGTCACTTCCGCCCATATACTCGTATACAATAGTTGTTTTTTTTTAGTGAGCTCTACTACCCCTCAATGTTTGTCCCATGATTTTAGAATCATCCTGTATATCAACCAGAGAGGTAGAAGAGCAGAAAGCGTTGTTCCAAGAGGAGTCAGGCGAAAATTATTCATTGGGAAGACCTCTTGAAAATTTTGTTGAGTTAATGGAACAGTGCTTAGATAGTGTTGTGAAAATTTTGGACGAATGCAGGAAATATCCTGTTTCATTTAACAACAATTTCTGTATAAAACAGTGTGCGTGCATGAGATTTAATTACTTAAAGTATGGCTAGTTAAGATATTCTGAGGCCATCAACTTATCCCATGCAAGGAGGAATTGCTGCATGTTTGTCTGGGTGCTCGTTTCTCATGGAATCTTCCTCATATTCTCGCATGAGTTTTCTCATCGGATGTCTTGTACAAAATACATTTTGCGTCGTGGAAAAGCAGCTTAAGAAAAAGACGAGCTTATTGCTGCGTAGCGGGCCTGCGTTATTTCGTTTGTTGCTAACATTAACTTCTGAAAATTTGAATTATATAATAGTGTTCTTTTATGTTTCTGTATCCTAAAACAAGAGTTCCCGTTGAGTCTGTTCACGTAAGACAGACTTCGCATATTTTACATTGTCAACTTCAATCAGACTGTATATAATTATAGGTACAGATCTCCCAAAAACAGGATAAAAATTATGCTAGTTGAACTCACAAAAACTGAGTAAATACATCAGTTGATATTTTATGTTAATTTTTTATAAGTTTTATTATCAGTCTTTACGTTATACGTTATCATGGAGTTACGAGGTTTCCGTGCAATTTATTTTTAGTTAAGAGGTTTGCTAATTAGCATGATATTGTTATGCAAAACAGATACAACATGTATACGGTAAAGTGAACACTTTTAAAATCAACCAGGGGGTAGCCAGACACATGTCTACTGCAACAGTTCAGCGAACCCTTCTACAAATGGGGCTCCGGAGTAGACAAAGGATGACTGCACCCACGCTAACACAGGTGGATAGATGGAGACGACTGGAATTTGCTCGACAGTATGGCGACTGGACCGCTGCTGATTGGCGACGGGTAACCTTCTCCGACGAGTCACGGTTTCAGCTGCATAGAACGGACGGACGTCAGCGTGTCCGGCGAGAAAAGTCGGAGAACAGACACCCTGCATCCATTGCTGGACGAACACAAGGCGGTGGGGTGCAGTGATATGGTCTGGGGAATGTTCTCGTGGTATTCTCTAGGTCCCATCATCCGCGTGGAAGGCACTCTTGATCTTTTTTGGTTATGAATCTATCCTCGGCGATCACGTTCACCCGTACATGATGATTATCTTTTCTCGGAAGGATGGGATCTTCCAGCACGATAATGCGCCTTACCACATGGCTAGAAGTGTAAGCACGTGACTGGAAGAGCACGATAGAGACTTCGAAGTTCTTCCGTGGCCTCATAGCAGGTGCTGGATGGTGTCAGATCTGGCAACCGCGGTGGCCGAAGTCCCTTATAAATGAGGCGGTCGTCGAAAAAGGACTGAATTTCAGTCACGCTATAATTGAATGTATGGGCTGTCGCGCCATCTTGTTGAAGGTAATCGTCTAATTGGTCAACATGGGTGTTGAAAATTTCCATGTATACAGCAGTCGTAATGTTTGTCTCGAAGAAACTCGGACCAATTATGCGCTGGCGGGAAGTTGCACATCAAACACCCAACTTTTCTGAATGGAGAGGTACTTGATGCACGGTGTGGAGATTTCCACTAGTCCAAAGACAGCAGATTTGAGAATTCATATAACATGAAGGATGAAACCAAGATTCGTCATAAACAAAATTAATAATCCAGAATACTCGGAATTGCATGGATGAATGTCTGCAATCGGTGACAGTAAGCCACGTTTCATTTTGTCAGACTCCTTAAGTTAGTGGACGACAGAGATATGGTATGCAAGGAGCTTGGCTGCACGATGACAAGTGCTTTTCGACAATCCTGTTTCCTGATAAAGTTGCTGCAAAGGAGAAGCCATTAGTCAGAGCCTTACATCCTCTATAATTTCCTGTGACTTCTTTGGACAACCCCTTCATTCGTATCCAATAACTTCACCTTGGTTTAAAGTTTATTTGCCAGGGTACAAACGGTGTACTTGCTCTGTGCACGTCTACCTCCAAACTGTTCCGGAAACATGTGTAGACATGCATTAATCGAGTCTGTTTTACAGTATGTCCATACTAGGAAGAGACACTGCTCCATACTATATAGGGATATTTCTTCACTGTTTTCTTAGCATTTACACTTACGCTGTCGCCACGTGCAATTAAACACCCACTTCCGTCTACGAGGCACCGCCAGTTGCCTACCAATATCCGCGCCACAGCAGACTGACTGGCGACATCCTGGCGACCATCAGGCACAACTACTGCCTACCGATATCTGTACCCTGGCGGTCACGACGCAAAACGACTGCAGCAGACTCTGAAATGGCATGACACACTCCCGCGCACATTTCATAATACTATTTTGTTGTGACTGATATTGTATTGTATTTTGTGTCAGCAGGATGAGAAAAAAAAGTCTGACAGTTCTTTATTGCACGAAGCTGATTCAGACTTTGCTGTATTATCCAGAGGCAAATACAGAAATATTGTAATGTGTTACAACAGGAACTTCATGTTGGCGTTAGCATGCGTTTAAGACTAGTACACACAGATTGGGATGAAGTTCTGTACCATTTAGATTTAGCTTTTAATAATTCTGCAAATGACTCTTAACAAGATGCCATTGGAATTTTTCAGTTTGGACAGAGTATCTTTCATACATTAAGGGTGCTGTATACCAAGATTGCAGCCACGTTATTATGTTGATATTATTTGACGGGTTTTTAAAATGGGGAATCAATGTTAAAAAAATTCCTTCTCAATACGTTTTTTTTTTTTTTTTTTTTTTTTTTACAAAAACTATTCTACATGACATTTGTTAAGGAATGCTAGCATATTAAAAAATCTTGCCAATTTTACTTTTACTTTTTTTTTTAAATCAAATGTTGAAATTTACATTTTACAAAAAAATTATAATCAAATAAACATTTTTTAAAATTTTCTTAACATAGCAGCATTTACTATAAAAGTTGCATTGGATATTTTTTTTTAAACAGTTTTTTTTTTAATTGTGGCACCAAGACGGAATTTATTTTAATATTTATTCCCCATTAAAACTCTGTGGTGACAGGCTAAATAGGCAGAGTCCTTAATAAATATTCTTTCTGCTGGAAAGCTATTCACCAGAACGAGCTTGACGATTTTTGGGATACTGCACAAAAATTGTGGCTCAGCTACAGACATTTAGTTAAGTTGTGGACATCTATGTTTGAATCACTGCAGGCAATCTGGTGCCCTACAGACCATCAGATGTTATTGCACTCTCTCCGCCCACCATGATCAGCAAATTAACCCGCGACCTCCACCTCATTCATCAAACATGAAGCAACTCACCCTCTCCTCAACATTTTTCACGCCACATTGTACCATCACCTACAGCAGCACAATTCCGTGGTTACGCTTGTGCTTCCTAGCAGAGCAAGGCCGCACTGGTCAAGCTAATAATTGAAGTTAAAGAGAAGGTGACAGATTGCAACGATATTGAGCAATCGCGGGTCAAAGTTCGGGCACCGGTGAAGAAAGGCACGGATTCTAAAGGCAGCACCAGTATTTGATTGACAAACAGGTTGCCAACCCTAAGGCATGAACACATTACTTCGAATGAAGCGTGGAATGATGTGCACAAGACACACGGGTAAAGTGGTTTCAGAAGTAGCCAGGCCTCCTTAAGATGGTGGCCACCACCAATTACAAGCCTCCAACTACTTCCGCGCACACTGCAACAATTGAGAATTGAAATCTTGTGTACGCAGTGCCACGTGTAAAGTTTGCAGTTTCTGATCGAAAACGCTTCAGAGTACAATGGTAATTGATTATTACATGGCATGTGTGGTGGTACATAAGTTGACATGATTACAGTCACATTTTTACCAAAACACTTTCTGGGACCGCCAAGAACGGAATGAGCAGTGGTAATTTGGAACTTAAATTATAATATCGGGTGGTCACAAGTTAGATGCACTTTTAATTTTCTGCAAAATATGTGCATAAGCAGACAAAAATAACTAAAGCAGTCCCTCTTCTTTGGTGTGATCAGTCTGCAACAGCCCCAGCGGTGTGCCCACCACACCAGTCAGTCTGATTCAAACAAAGTGGCGAGCAGGCATGTCTCATGGGGGACCATCATCAATTTGTTTCAACCGAACATGACGTTCCTGAATCACTTACTTCACTTTTCTCCCATATGCAGCCCCTTACCAACTCCGTACGGTCAATTCGTATTCTGAAGATGTTAACGTAATACTTGCTGTGTTCCAGCTAGCTCTTGAGTTTACTTTTTGCATTCCTCTGCTTTCCATAAATCATAAAAAACACTTTTCTTCATATAATGGTGTACCATATAATGTCTATGTATCTTTTGACATGAGTTTACTCATTGTTGTGCCTCAACTAGGGTTAAGTAAATGCTCGAAAGTAAAATGTGCTTGTTGCCTAAAGTAACTGTGTTAGGGAGAAGGCTAGGTGTGGCTGCTTTACCAGCCCAAAATAGCACTGTGTAGTTCATGGCCTACAGTGAGCCGGGCAGCTAACAACGTCCTCCCAAGCTGTCCCCTATGCATCATCATCTAATGCCACAAGTAAAATACTGCAATATCCTGAAAAATCCATTGTACCTGGACAAAGATGGGTGCAGCCTGGAGCTTCACGCCAACACTTACACTTGCGTCACTAATTTAGCCCTTCAACACCAGAGTGGGTCGTAGCCGAGGGGCCAGCAATGTCCCAGCCTATAACATAATAATGTAAGAAGAATACCCACATATTGAAAATAATAACATTTATATTAATGTAGATTACACTACCATCTCACTCCGTGTATCATAAATTATATTAAATATCTGATGCGAGGATTGCAAATAGAACCAACACTACAGGAATTAACAGGGGACCGAGTAGTAATTAATCTATGTGCCTTTTAATATTTGTGCAATTGCTGTACCAAGATAATTCAAACTTTTCTTATGTACAGTGTCAAGTGTACTGTGTAAATGTTGCGGGGCAAATTTCAACAATATTTAGTAGAAAAAAGTAGTAGGAAAAAAGGGAGTCGGGCACAAGGGGATCGGGGATAAGCGCCAGGCGCCCGTCATGTTGTGACGTCACCCAACCATCATCTTGGATGTCGATGACATTGACCTCGACCCCATGCCTGTAACCTTGAATGACCTTGAACTTGAAAAAAATTTAAAATCCCAAAAAATTACAAAACTTGGAGAAAACCTTATTTAAAAATTTATTTAAAAAATTATTATTTAAAAATGTATTTAAGTTATTTAAAAACATTTATTTCCAGAAGTCCCTCCACCACCCTTGCCAATTTTTTTATTGATTATTTAATCGGTAAATTACTTGACTTTGCTTGACCCCTTCCACGTCATGCTATATCTACTATCCATTTATTTTAAGTATCACCCACTATAGCGCACTGACAACATGTTTCAACCACCAGAGATAAATTACTATCGACAAGAGTTCAATCGACCTGTACCTAATGGTTACAAGGTCATGCAAATCGTCATATTTATTTACTTTTAGTTATTCTTACATGCAAGTATTTTTATTTAAAAATTTTATACAAAGCAGAGGGGTTTTTAAAATAAAAACAATGCAACATATTTTTTTATATTTTTTTTTATTTGGCAACGTACAAAATGAGAAAACGCATATTAAAAGGTACATTAATTGCAATCTTCGGTGTTCACTGCTCGATGTCCACTTCAGCGACTCAGGAATTCAAGCAGGCAGGAAAACCCCACCACTAGACATACGCCCTACAGTTAAGTCGTTTCAGCACCTTCTCCATCGGGAAACTTTGCAGGCTGAATCTTCTCTGTGTAGAAACCACCATGGGTGGGAAAATTATTCAGATCCTCGAGAAAGTAGGTCCTCGGAGCATAATTGCGTATACGTCGCACACGAAAGAGTTCGGGGCTCCAATTCGCCGTGAACCCTTTTTCGAAAATTCCTTTCTGTTTGGAGATGCGCACCAGGTCGCCAACCTTGGTTTTAGGCTTGTGTGGGTCCATCCTTTTCACGTCAGTGTACAAGGTTCGAAGCAGGGAGTCGTTCTTGATGTCTTCGCGCTTCATGCGAGTGGTAGAATTATACTCGCGGACGAGTTTCAGCAGTAGTTTCAGCCACTTGTAGCTCCCATTCGCAGCGAAATGCCTCCACATTTACCCTTCAGAGTCCTGTGAAAACGCTCAACGATAGAAGCTTTGAGATTGTTGTATGTGGAATAATAATTTATGTTATGGTTCTTCGTCAGGGCCTTGAACATTGCATTGTAGAATCCCTTGCCTTGGTAGCTTTGTAGATTAGTTGGGATGCGTCCTGCGCGCAATACATTAGCTATGGCCTCAGAGAAATCACATGCATTCTTCGAATTGACAGGTCTGGCCCAGGCGAATTTGCGATGTGCATCGATGACTGTCAACATGTATTTGTAGCCCTTGTTTTCTCGAGCATATGGTATCATCTCGACGAGGTCGGCTTGAAATAGATCGTTCATCCCACATATCATGATCTTGTGGCGGTGGTAGTTGCGTCTCGCAGATGCGTGCAGTTCATTGGCGATTCCCAATCGACTCATTCTATGTAGCCTCCCCCCCC
>NQII01001566.1:93306-108180 GCA_002778355.1 Clitarchus hookeri
GTCGTCGTCGTCTATCTTCTTTAAACCTTCGCCGCTTTTCAGTGCTAGGCCGCTGAACAGGTCTGCGAGAATGTCGATTTTTTCGTGATTTTCGTCCTAGAAACACTTGTTTCAGGATCGTTATATTGGGTTTGAAGACACTCTTCCGTGCTTTTTTCTTGTGTGGAAAATCCACATCTGATCCATCATCCCGATCTGTCAGTAAAAAAATCATGTTTTTGCTTCTTCAAAGGCTCAGCGTATCGTCGATTTCGAACATCGTGGTTACGGGTGCCCCATCGCTCTCCCTGAGAGCATCGAGACGAGTAATAGGCTTAACAGTTTCTTCATTTATGAGGTTGTATGAAATTTTGGCTCTCTTGGTGAGCAAATACTTCTAGCAAACAGACTGTATCGTCCGATGCAGGTCGCTGGCAATGTCCGAGATCGCACTGAATAAAAAATTTTACTGTTGCTTTTTTTTATAGGTTTAGTTTTGGGTCTCCGTCAAAATAATTTCGATCTTGCCCAGGCGTTCGCTGCAGACATCCACTATGTCCCTGCTATAATTTTGAATTTCTGTTTTCGTGAGGTGGGAAATCAAGGTAGTGAATGTCCATGTCATATATCCTTCCAGGTTTTTCAGATTCTCTTCATTTTACGCAGATGCCACATTCAACCTGTCGATAATTTTCCTTTGAATACTCATCACGTGCTCGTCCATGGCCACCATATCGTGGACGATCTCCGTCTTCACACACTCCATCTTCGCCCCGAGCTCGGACAGGTAGTTCTGAAATGTTTCTTGTTCTGTCAACATACTGCGCAGTTCCGAGATGGTGCCATTACCAGTTTCGAGGATGAAATGTTTAGTAGCAGCATACTCGGATCGTTCGGGTTCACCAACATTTCAAATTATTCTTCTACCAGCATCACAATTTTCATCGTTTCTAGGTACGAGACAACCTCCATCTTCGTCTGTGTGAAGACGCAGCTTGAGACTACTTTATCCGAATTTTGATATGCTGTAACTCATTCTCGATGGTCGGCGATGAACTGATCGAGCCCACGCCAGTACCTCCCATTATATAAAGGCCAGTCCTTAACGATCATCAAAATCCCATATTTCTCTTCCCAGCACAAGGCACAGACTCTTGAAATCTGATATCATCATGTCCATATTGACGTGATCATCGTAAACATGCCGCAAATTCATATAGTCCATGCGAAACAGCATCAACATGTTTGCATTGTCGTGGAGCAGCTGTTTAGGTATGTGCGAAAAAGTCTGGCAGGTTACACACATCCACCTTCGCGTACCATCCCATACTAAAGTATTCTTGAATACAAGTTTGTTTCTCGTAGGCAATGTCATCGAAGACAAATATCGAGTTTGCGAATGCTTCGTTCGGAGGTACCACATTCTCGTTTACGCTGCAGAGGAAATAACCCACACCTTCCACAGTCTGCAGTACTCGTGCCAATCACTGGTATTTCGGTTGCTGGAGAGACTTTGAATATAGGTACATGTTCTTGAACCGAAGGCCATTCGGTTCTTCCAGCAGACTCAGTAGTACGCATGTTTTCCCACACTTTGATGGTCCTTGGATGATGCAGCGCACTGTATTCTAAAATAGGCTTCCATGTCGCGATTCGTGGGAAATATCTTCATCTTCAGCATAAATGCATATGGGTAGAGTAACATCTGGCTTGGCTATATGAATGTTACCACTACTATCTTGTGGTCCGTGTGGTGTGTGCGATGCATGTGGTACTGATTGTGGTGCATGTGGTGTTGATTGAGGTGCTGATTGTGGTTGCATAGAATCAGTGCTGCAAGTTTTAGAATGTCTCTTTAAAGTATCCCTCCGGGTAAACTGATGTTGGCAAAGTTTTCATTGAAATGATATTCTTGAAGTTTTTATCTTGCAGGTCATTATTTCATGTTGGCGCAAACTGCACAGAACTGTAAATGCTTTACCGCAGAAACGACAAAGGAGATGCATCATTGGCATTTTACGTCTGTACTGTACCGAGTCTAGAATGATACTGAAACAGAAATGTACCACTTCTGCGTGGTCTGGCACGACCACAGTCGCTGCACTAGTGGGCCCGCAGAACACGCACGTCATACATCCCTATGTGTGTCCGCATCGTTCACTTGGGAACGGGTCATGGCCAGATACCGAGTGATCCAGCCGAGTGCCTGTGGTTTCCCTAGAGAGATGTGTAATTAGGATAGGAATAAAGTGTTAGAATGTGTAGTAAATAGCATTAGAATTTATCACCCATGGGCAAATGTTCGTGAAATTCGCCCTTAGGGGATTGCAAAGCAATTGCAGAATAAATGCACACCAAGTGCATATTTAATGAGGTGTAGAGTAGCAAGACTAGGGTATTTGAAGTGTTATATATATATATATATGATTTTCCGAGTGCAATTGTGTGTCTAATCAAGCCAATTAGTGACTTGGGAAATAATTAGTCGTTCTTTCAACCTGGCCTTTCCGGTCGTAGTGTGCCCCAAAACTTAACAGACCTAAATTTCCCATGTGCTTTGCAGGCACCACATAATCATGTTTTGTATTTAAATTAGTGCTTAATTAATAACTCTTTAATCTCTACAGGATTAAGAAAACTCACTCAGAACCTTTCAATGTTTTATGTTAAATGTTAACGAGGTCAGTTAATTAAATTACCTCGCGGAGTGGAGCAAGCTCTTGGTAAGGATGCCGCCCACCCGCGCCATCTCCAGCAGTCTTATTCCACAGGTCTTAGTTGAGGCACGTGCATCGCGGGGACTTTTATACTTTGTTCTGAACACTTAACTGCAATAGGTTAACATAATTTACTGGAACTTTTATTCAGCACCCCTCCGTCAGCTCAAGTTACCGACCCCGGAGGTTTAATTACCAAAGTTTTTGCACCATTCTTGGCGTTTTTGTACAGTAACGGCCGCTGGTAGGCCTTGTAAGTCAGATCCACTTCAATTTGTATTGTATACAAGTAACTGTGTACACTATTTGGCAATATAATTTACTTGAGTTAAACGAAACTTGTGAGTTCTCATTTTAGTGTTGTATTTTGGGCCCTGGCCCTATCCAGGAAGTCATCAAAGCCTCAAGGAGGCATCCTTCATTTATAAGGTAAAAAGGTAATATTAAGGCGTGCTGGGGAGCCCGAATACTCCGGCTATAAATTTTTTTTCCCTGTAAATTTGTACCATGTTTCAGGGGATACAGCCACGTGGTCGTTCGGCCCACGATCCTGAGAACTGTGACTTCGTACTCACCCAGTGAGCTGGAGCCCATTCTACTCTAAATAGGAATATTGTGTAATATTCTGATTTTTCTTAACATAGTCGCCGGACGACGTCCGCATTACTATCCCCGACCGCTCAAGTAACTTTAGAGGTAAGACTGTAGATAGAAGCGGGATCATCGATACACCGATCAACAATCTACCGTTCGAGCTNAGTAACTTTAGAGGTAAGACTGTAGATAGAAGCGGGATCATCGATACACCGATCAACAATCTACCGTTCGAGCTGCACATTCCAGGATACAGGTTATGCAGGCCAGTAACCAATATAGCTAAAAGGCTGTCATGCAACGAGACAGGCATAAACGCCCTGGACGACGCATGCAAACAGCATGACATCGTCTCCTCCCAGCACAAGGATCTGCAAGCCAGGTACCAGGCAGACAAGATACTTGCACAGAAGGCCAACGAAATAAGAAAATCACCAGACACCAGACTTGGAGAAAAAATAGCCGCATGGGGTGTATCCAACATGATGAAGGCCAAGGTGAAGATGGGCATGGGTGGTAAGAGCAAGAGAAAGGCACAGGTTAAAATGGGAACAGGTACAGAGAGCAAGAGAAAGGCACAAGTGAAACTAAAAGCAGTGACAAAAGGAAGAAAAGCATGCATGGATAAGAAATTATCTACTGGCAGATTTTTTCCATTACTTTTGCCTGCACTTGGAGCCACGAGTGGTATCGAACGAGCCACCAACACAGTATTGAACGAACAGAAGCAGTTGTCTGAGGCACAAAGAGACAATGCAAATATGGAAGCTATCGCCATGGATAAAAAACTGGCTAAGGCCTCTACCTAAGGCCATACCCAGTAGGAGGCGGAAGTGTAATAAAGCTACACAGCAGGAAGAGGCGTTACGGAAATATCTACTGAAACGATCACTCACAAACGTGAATTTGGAACTGTTTGCGCGCAAATTGGAAATACCGCATTTCAGGGGAGTGTTTATGCAAGATGCTTTGCCCCCTACACCCAAGAGAGGAATGTGCCATAATTAATCTGGACACAGCAGCCGGGCCCAATACACGCTGGGTAGCTTATGTAAAAAAAAAAAAAAAAGGGTAAACATGAAGACTATTATGACAGTTTTGGGAATTTGCGTCCTCCACCTGAACTGCGACTACACTTGAAATATACCAAACTAACGTACAATTCCGAAATAAAGCAGATGCCTAACACGTGGAATTGTGGACATTTGTGTCTTCGCTTCTTGGTTCACTCGTACAAGTTTTATACAATGGCTACACATGAGGAAACCATCAGTCATGTCAATAACGCTTACCTTGGTGGGTCATAGCACCAGGCTGCGGGCGGTACATTTTCCGCCACTCTAACTGGAGGGGGAGTGGTGCACAGGTCTCATCGATTTTCAAACCTACAATGCAACACCGAACATCCATAAAAAAAACTGCATGCTGTACCGCGTTAAAAGTAGTCACGTTTCCCATGAGACAAATACCTCAATGCCAGGCCAAGCAATACGCTGCACGAATTTTCGCCTATGGTCCCTCCAGGTTTTAACTGGTCATAGGACTGCAAAGCATCACTTACATTCCAGTCGTTGCGAAGACTGCATGCAGAGTTTGGAATTTCTCCTTCACTTAAGAAACTGACTCCTTTTCCCNTACATTCCAGTCGTTGCGAAGACTGCATGCAGAGTTTGGAATTTCTCCTTCACTTAAGAAACTGACTCCTTTTCCTTCACAAGTTTACAAACATGGGCTGAGCCTTCTTCCACTAAACTCCTCAACTGGTTATTAACTGCAACAATAATATTAAGATGGTGGTGGTTCGCAGTCTTACCCACTGCAACAGTACTGGTTATCAACTGTGGTACCACCTAACATAAGTAAAATAATACGGATTTCACTTTTTATACAGTTTGTTTTCCAGTTCCGTCATTCAAATTACATTTAACACCGTTCGTCTCAAGACAACGTCAAGTATTCTCCTTCTCCGTTGGTTTGATGTTTTCATGGTCAAAAGTATGTGAGCCGTTCCCCATCTGCTGCTCCATCAGTGATTTGACAACTATCACATGGAGAATAATTATGTTTGGTTTTCTAGGCCTGACATTTGGCTGTGAAATATCTAGATCTGCAACACCTTTTACGTATTTCTGATTTGTATACATCCATGCTCTTTTTCATGATGGCCTACAGTCTCCTAACTCTGTATGGAGACATCCCTCTGTTTAATTTGTTGGTAGCAAAAAAGGATAGGCATGGGCATTAAAATCCAGATGGAGACATGTAGACATATTGTGGAAATCCTTTGGACATGTGCCATTTCATAAGTTTGATAACTTCTTCACATAGAATACCACATAATACTACCTACTTTCCCAATATGTGTTGTGGAAAGAGGTAGCAGTTGCAATGGTCATGTTTCAATGCTTACTGCCAGTAGCTATTTCAACAACTCCTCAACAAGAATAGTTAATTCTATTGTTTTTTCTCTTCCGGAAGGCTCACTCCTTATATACGGTACTTCATCTCTATCATTCTCTAGATATGCTCATACCAACCGGTTCTTGTTCAGTACAGCTCTTGCTCGTAAAACTTCACCTCTTCAAAAAACATTTGGTCACTACCAACACACTCCTCACAGACTGACTCTCCGGCTTCTCATGGGCAATTTTCAGCCATATGCAACTACAGCTCGATAAGGACATGGCATGTAGAAAAACACACACAAGTATGCACGTGCACATACGCACACCAGATTACACAGTTTTTTTTCAACCCAGTGCAACACCCTTCATTCATGTACGATAGTGTAGTGAATGAAAATGGATCAGTACTCAACAGCTAAGACTGTAATAGCAAAATGAGGTGGAGCAATGCAATGCAATGCAATGCAATGCAATGCAATGCAATTCAATGGTGGGGAAAATGGCAGGTTCCCTGAGATAACTCACTGGTCAATAGCAACGTTAATCATGTTTCCCACATGTGAAAGCCCAAGTAAGACCCTGCCAGGAGTTAAACCATGTTCACTATACTAGTAGGCGAGTGATCTGACAACCTCAGCACCGCAGCCCTAATCAAGTTGGTAAAATGTATGGAAATAAAACATTACTGCAGCAAAAATAATTTAATACAAAATTCATCAACAGAATTGAAAGTTTTCAATAAACCATCACATCAAAAAAATTTAAGTTTGTGGGGTGGGTGAAGGTAAATTCACTTCGCAGCTTGGTTGAACGTTCTCCGTTGGTTTTCCTCACTTCACTGGCTTCATCTGCCACAGGCCATCATTCAGGTAGTGATAGTTCTCAATTCCAATTCCTTTGTTCACTTTTGCTCTGGAAAAAAAAAATACCATGTAAATCATTAAACAATTACAAATTTAGACAAGCTGCTTACATTAGTCATGATGACGACAGCATGTAATCCCCATTGTTACTAGATTGACTCTTATGTTTGCATGTGAGAAGCAAGAATATTAGTTTCTTATTCTTACATAATAGTGTGATCTCAACGTTATTCCAATTTGTATCTCACCATAACACTTATTAAAATAAAATATAAGGTCAGAGATGGCAGCAGAAAGAACACAAACTAAATTAAAAAATACTTTTCGAAAACATAAGGACCCTTTACAAGGATAGTCGCATTATAAACTGTAAACCTGTTAAATCCAAATACAAAGTTGCTACAGAATATCAGGATCATATTTCCCCAACTTTTCCAGGTTTTCCAGCCGACAATAAAGAAATATACAGTCTTTATCTGCATACAACAAAAAAAATTATATCGGAAATTCATGGAACTTGCAGTTTCCGAACATTGTATAAATACAAATTGTTTGCTTGCGAGTCTATTTCTAGCGTAACGCAAATAATTTTCAGTACCCATCAGTTTTAAAACAAATTCGTNAGTCTATTTCTAGCGTAACGCAAATAATTTTCAGTACCCATCAGTTTTAAAACAAATTCGTTGAACTGCTACTGAAAATGTTTGACCATACAAAAAATATTACATTAAACTGTATCAAACACTTGAACTTCCAGGATGTAATCTGTTTCACTNAGTCTATTTCTAGCGTAACGCAAATAATTTTCAGTACCCATCAGTTTTAAAACAAATTCGTTGAACTGCTACTGAGAATGTTTGACCATACAAAAAATATTACATTTAACTGTATCACACACTTGAACTTCCAGGATGTAATCTGTTTCACTNAATGTTTGACCATACAAAAAATATTACATTTAACTGTATCACACACTTGAACTTCCAGGATGTAATCTGTTTCACTGACTTTTCCAGGCCTGTAGCAACACTGAAATAACTTTGTTGATGGAAAGAAAGGAAAACTGCAAAAGAAAATATTAAAAGCTTCAAGTTTCGAGTATGCGTAACATGTTCTTTGGCAGTGCTCATCATCTACCTGACCTATTTAGTCCGTCCGTCAGTTTACTATCCTCTGATTGGAGTCTGTTAACCTGCAAAGGTGGCAAACAAGAAACTGAGATACCACACTCAATCCAATTGTCACACACACAAGCACGACTGCAGACAATAAATGATGGACAACTGCATTTACACAAACTATGCCAATAGTTCTCACAAGCCCAACCACACAAGGCTACATTTAACAAAACCTAAGCACACACTGTAAACTAGAAAAACTTATATTATTTTTAATTTTTAACTGAATGGGCGCCTACAATCTATTGTTACGGGCCCCCAAAACTCTGCTCATCATATATATCACCATGAGGAATTTAAAGACAACAGACAATTNAATCTATTGTTACGGGCCCCCAAAACTCTGCTCATCATATATATCACCATGAGGAATTTAAAGACAACAGACAATTTTGTAGGTTCTCCACCAAAAGGGATGTTTGTGTGAAACATAGCATTTGACACATAGAGAGTGATGCATCCAGCTTGCATATTATGATATCACCTTTATGTTCAAAGCAGTTCTTTTCTATCAAGCAGAGTGCAAATATGAAACTTGTACACTTATGATGTAATTTTATTGATAGAAAGATTGTCTCAAAGTTCAATGTCATAGTTTTGCATTTGTGTGGGTATTATAGTTGGAGGTATTACTATCTAGAAAAGACAATTTTATCATAACTGAATGGCTTGAAAATAGTGTTTCTGTAATTCATATAATCTTGAAAAAATTATCCCTTAGCCATCTGAGTGCATTATCTTCACTGATAAACACAGTGGGAAGATGTGTAGTACAGTAAAAAAAAAAGAGGGTATTACAAACACACTGCAATGCAGTTCCAGCACCTCAAGGCACCAAGAAGGAAGAATAATTTAAAAAAAACTGTAAGAAACAGAAACTCAAATATGATTATAAAATATCCTATTACCTGCAATTTTCTCTTTCATCAACAACCTTCATTGTTGTACATTTTACCTTTCAGTACAACCTTATAGTAATGTAATGTGTACCTCACGTTTGTAATTGTAAATGCTAACAGTACTCTTATTTTATCATGAGCTTAAACTATAGCAAAATAATAAATTAGAATTAAAAACAACAACCATTATATATTTTTGATAATTCATTTACGCAAAGGTAAATAAAACCAAATAGCAGCTGATATTGCTGCAAATTTCAGCAAATGCAGAATTCCACGACAGAAACGAAACACATGCCATGATCGCCACTAGCAAATCATGAGTTGGGTATTCACAGCTGCAACGGAAACTGATAGCTCGCGTTAAGACAGGCTCACCTTTAGCAGAACATGAACGAACACGTGGGTGAGCCGAGGCCAAGGTGACGACCTACTTTTGCAGGCTGCGGAACCGGCAACACCGCGCGGGTGGCAAGGTATTTTGACTGCTACCTCCCAGTCGAGAAACACTAGCGCTCCTCTGAATCAACACAAACTGACAAAAAAAAAACCGGTCAGACTTTTCCTATCCCATGGCCACTCTAGTGTATATATTTACCCAATGGTGTTATTGAACACATATCTTGAGCAGCCTGTGTTTTCTGAATGCCATGGAATCTGCCAAAGTCAATGGTGAAATACAATGTGTCATATATGATAGCAGCATTTTCCACACATGACCATCATTCACATTAAGATCATTAAAATTAGAAGAACAAATGATCATGGACAACTAAGAAAAACAATGTTTTTTTGCCATCCCTCATCGGCAAGCGCACGCAACAAAGACAGAAAATAAACCCAGATTACGTCTGCCTGAACCATTTGAATTACACTGCTTCTAAATACCATCTCATTGCATAATTACAGGCACTTTTATTTCCAAGAATGGCAGTGACCTTTGTCATAATGTCGAAGGCTGAATATTAGATATAGCCTGCAGATGAACCGACTGCTGAGCATAAAAAAAATCAATTTTCTTTTGCTGTTGCAGTATCGCCATCTCACTTCTGCTTGGACACCCTCTCTTCTCTTTAGCTACCTCCTCCTCTAACTACCCTACATCCCCTCTCTCAGCTGGTCGTGTGATCAANTACATTCCAGTCGTTGCGAAGACTGCATGCAGAGTTTGGAATTTCTCCTTCACTTAAGAAACTGACTCCTTTTCCCTCACAAGTTTACAAACATGGGCTGAGCCTTCTTCCAGTAAACTCCTCAACTGGTTATTAACTGCAACAATAATATTAAGATGGTGGTGGTTCGCAGTCTTACCCACTGCAACAGTACTGGTTATCAACTGTGGTACCACCTAACATAAGTAAAATAATACGGATTTCATTTTTTATAGTTTGTGTTCCAGTTCCGTCATTCAAATTACATTTAACACCGTTCGTCTCAAGACAACGTCAAGTATTCTCCTTCTCCGTTGGTTTGATGTTTTCATGGTCAAAAGTATGTGAGCCGTTCCCCATCTGCTGCTCCATCAGTGATTTGACAACTATCACATGGAGAATAATTATGTTTGGTTTTCTAGGCCTGACATTTGGCTGTGAAATATCTAGATCTGCAACACCTTTTACGTATTTCTGATTTGTATACATCCATGCTCTTTTTCATGATGGCCTACAGTCTCCTAGCTCTGTATGGAGNTTCCAGTTCCGTCATTCAAATTACATTTAACACCGTTCGTCTCAAGACAACGTCAAGTATTCTCCTTCTCCGTTGGTTTGATGTTTTCATGGTCAAAAGTATGTGAGCCGTTCCCCATCTGCTGCTCCATCAGTGATTTGACAACTATCACATGGAGAATAATTATGTTTGGTTTTCTAGGCCTGACATTTGGCTGTGAAATATCTAGATCTGCAACACCTTTTACGTATTTCTGATTTGTATACATCCATGCTCTTTTTCATGATGGCCTACAGTCTCCTAGNGATCTGCAACACCTTTTACGTATTTCTGATTTGTATACATCCATGCTCTTTTTCATGATGGCCTACAGTCTCCTAGCTCTGTATGGAGACATCCCTCTGTTTAATTTGTTGGTAGCAAAAAGGATAGGCATGGGCATTAAAATCCAGATGGAGACATGTAGACATATTGTGGAAATCCTTTGGACATGTGCCNGATAGGCATGGGCATTAAAATCCAGATGGAGACATGTAGACATATTGTGGAAATCCTTTGGACATGTGCCATTTCTTAAGTTTGATAACTTCTTCACATAGAATACCACACAATACTGCCTACTTTCCCAATATGTATTGTGGAAAGAGGTAGCAGTTGCAATGGTCATGTTTCAATGCTTACTGCCAGTTGCTATTCCAACAACTCTTCTGCCACAACTTACTATTCTATTGTTTTTTCTCTTCCGGAAGGCTCACTCCTTATATACTTCATCTCTCTCATTCTCTAGATATGCTCATACCAACCGATTAAACTTTTTCAGTCATCACATTCTTGTTCAGTACAGCTCTTGCTCGTAAAACTTCACCTCTTCAAAAAACATTTGGTCACTACCAACATACTCCTCACAGACTGACTCTCCAGCTTCTCATGGGCAGTTTTCAGCCATATGCAACTACAGCTCGATAAGGACATGTTATGTAGAAAAACACACACAAGTATGCACGTGCACATGCGCACACGCACACCAGATTACACAGTTTTTTCAACCCAGTGCAACACCCTTCATTCATGTACGATCGATAGTGTAGTGAATGAAAATGGATCAGTACTCAACAGCTAAGACTTTAATAGCAAAATTAGGTGGAGCAATGTTGGGATGGTGCAGCAATGCAATGCAATGTTGGGGAAAATGGCAGGTTCCCTGAGATAACTCACTGGTCAATAGCAACGTTAATCATGTTTCCCACATGTGAAAACCCAAGTCAGACCATGCCAGGAGTCAAACCATGTTCACTATATTAGTAGGCGAGTGATCTGACAACTACACCACCGCAGCCCTAATCAGAGTTGGTAAAATGTATGGAAATAAAACATTACTGCAGCAAAAATAATTTAATACAAAAATTCATCAACAGAATTGAAAGTTTTCAATAAACCATCACATCAAAAAAATTTAAGTTTGTGGGGTGGGTGAAGNAAAATTCATCAACAGAATTGAAAGTTTTCAATAAACCATCACATCAAAAAAATTTAAGTTTGTGGGGTGGGTGAAGGTAAATTCACTTCGCAGCTTGGTTGAACGTTCTCCGTTGGTTTTCCTCACTTCACTGGCTTCATCTGCCACAGGCCATCATTCAGGTAGTGATAGTTCTCAATTCCAATTCCTTTGTTCACTTTTGCTCTGGAAAAAAAAAATACCATGTAAATCATTAAACAATTACAAATTTAGACAAGCTGCTTACATTAGTCATGATGACGACAGCATGTAATCCCCATTGTTACTAGATTGACTCTTATGTTTGCATGTGAGAAGCAAGANATTAGTCATGATGACGACAGCATGTAATCCCCATTGTTACTAGATTGACTCTTATGTTTGCATGTGAGAAGCAAGCATATTAGTTTCTTACATAATAGTGTGATCTCAACGTTATTCCAATTTGTATCTCACCATAACACTTATTAAAATAAAATATAATGTCAGAGATGGCAGCAGAAAGAACACAAACTAAATTCAAGAATACTTTTCGAAAACATAAGGACCCTTTACAAGGATAGTCACATTAGAAACTGTAAACCTGTTAAATCCAAATACAAAGTTGCTACAGAATATCAGGATCATATTTCCCCAACTTTTCCAGGTTTTCCAGCCGACAATAAAGAAATATACAGTCTTTATCTGCATTCAACAAAAAAAATTCTATCGGAAATTCATGGAACTTGCAGTTTCCGAACATTGTATCACAGCAAAGAAATTAATTGTTTGCTTGCGAGTCTATTTCTAGCGTAACGCAAATAATTTTCAGTACCCATCAGTTTTAAAACAAATTCGTTGAACTGCTACTGAGAATGTTTGACCATACAAAAAATATTACATTTAACTGTATCAAACACTTGAACTTCCAGGATGTAATCTGTTTCACTGACTTTTCCAGGCCTGTAGCAACACTGAAATAACTTTGTTGATGGAAAGAAAGGAAAACTGCAAAAGAAAATATTAAAAGCTTCAAGTTTCGAGTATGCGTAACATGTTCTTTGGCAGTGCTCATCATCTACCTGACCTATTTAGTCCGTCCGTCAGTTTACTATCCTCTGATTGGAGTCTGTTAACCTGCAAAGGTGGCAAACAAGAAACTGAGATACCACACTCAATCCAATTGTCACACACACAAGCACGACTGCAGACAATAAATGATGGACAACTGCATTTACACAAACTATGCCAATAGTTCTCACAAGCCCAACCACACAAGGCTACATTTAACAAAACCTAAGCACACACTGTAAACTAGAAAAACTTATATTATTTTTAATTTTTAACTGAATGGGCGCCTACAATCTATTGTTACGGGCCCCCAAAACTCTGCTCATCATATATATCACCATGAGGAATTTAAAGACAACAGACAATTCTGTAGGTTCTCCAACAAAAGGGATGTTTGTGTGAGGCATAGCATTCGACACACAAAGAGTGATGCATCCAGCATGCATATTATGATATCACCTTTATGTTCAAAGCAGTTCTTTTCTATAAAGCAGAGTGCAAATATGAAACTTGTACACTTATGCTGTAATTTTATTGATAGAAATATTGTCTCAAAGTTCAATGTCATAGTTTTGCATTTGTGTGATTATTATAGTTTGAGGTATTACTATCTAGAAAAGACAATTTTATCATAACTGAATGGCTTGAAAATAGTGTTTCTGTAATTCATATAATCTTGAAAAAACTATCCCTTAGCCATCTGAGTGCATTATCTTCACTGATAAACACAGTGGGAAGATGTGTAGTACAGTAAAAAAAAAAGAGGGTATTACAAACACACTGCAATGCAGTTCCAGCACCTCAAGGCACCAAGAAGGAAGAATAATTTTAAAAAAACTGTAAGAAACAGAAACTCAAATATGATTCTAAAATATCCTATTACCTGCAATTTTCTCTTTCATCAACAACCTTCATTGTTGTACATTTTACCTTTCAGTACAACCTTATAGTAATGTATTGTGTACCTCACGTTTGTAATTGAAAATGCTAACAGTACTCGTATTTTATCATGAACAGCTTAAACTATAGTAAAATAATAAATTAGAATTAAAAACAATGACCATTATATATTTTTGATAATTCATTTTCGCAGAGGTAAATAAAACCACATAGCAGCTGATATTGCTGCAAATTTCAGCAAATACATAATTCTACGACAGAAACGAAACACATGCCATGGTCGCCACTAGTAAATCATGAGTTGGGTATTCACAGCTGCAACGGAAACTGATTACTCGCGTTAGACAGGCTCACCTTTAGCAGAACATGAACGAACACGTGGGTGAGCCGAGGCCAGGGTGATGACCTACTTTTGCAGGCTGCGGAACCGGCAACACTGGCGAGGTATTTTGACTGCTACCTCCCAGTCGAGAAACACTAGCGCTCCTCTGAATCAACACAAACTGACAAAAAAACTGGTCAGACTTTTCCTATCTCATGGCCACTCTAGTGTATATATTTACCCAATGGTGTTATTGAACACAGATCCTGAGCATCCTGTGTTTTCTGAATGCCATGGAATATGCCAAAGTTAATGGTGAAATACAATGTGTCATATATGATAGCAGCATTTTCCACACATGACCATCATTCACATAAAGATTATTAAAATTAGAAGAACGAATAATCACTGACAACTAAGAAAACCTTTTTTTTTTTTTGCCATCCCTCATCAGTAGGGCCATGGACTTTTCGCGATCGCGAATAAACGACGATAAATGCGAAATTGTCACAAAATTCCGTTTTTACGCGAAATATGGCATATCGGACTTTAATGCTCTAAAAAAAGCCACTTTTCCAGTAAAATTTGGTTTACAGTGTTGCAAAGCAAACACGCACTCGCATTTTAACGCTACGTGGTGAAATACCGTATTTCGGCATGTATAGGTTGCACATTTGTACTAAAACTAACTACTACAGAAAGTGGAGTGCGACTTATTTACGAGATATTGGCATTAAAAAAGAATTTTACCCCCAAAACATGTTCAGAAATTTGTCAACATACAGTATATTTTAATGTTTTAAC
>NQII01001566.1:111258-175806 GCA_002778355.1 Clitarchus hookeri
ATCTTTGTTTCTGGGAATGTAGCTCTGTCTGAAGGAGAAGCTGTTGACAATTTATTGACCTTTTATATGCTGCATGCTAACAGACGAAACAGAAAACATTTACACGCGTTTCAACTCTGAGAAAGGGTGATACTATCACCTTTGCAGGGCACCAGTACACAAAAAGGCACTCCTCTTAAACGAGTATGTTAACAGCGTATTTAATACAGAACACGGCATTACATTAAAAAATTGTAGCTGCAGTGAATGTGTAGTTATAACCTATCATAATCATGCTATAGTGAACTTGTGCCATGATTCCACTGTTCTTGCAGGGGGTACTCGCAGATACACACACGTACATAAAGTCACACACACACACACACACACATTTTCCACACATATGGACGGTCGCAACGTTTTGGTGGCTGGACCTGACTATGTGTGTGTATCTGCGAGCGCAGCCCTGTGAATACTTGATTCCTGTTTTTTTTCTAAAAATATACTGCTACTAAAAATTCAAGACTGGGTAACACAGTTAACGTTTAATATACCACAAATATTCTGCAACTTACATTTCATCTGTTGAGAGCGCAGTGACACCAACTGCTAAGGCATGCTGTTTGCCTTCTGCCACCACCGCCTGGTACATGCAAGTTAAGGCCTTTTACCAAATCCAAAGACAAAATCAAAAATGCATCAAAGCTGAATTGTACATACTATGTTCTTAAGTTCATAGTTAACTGAATACTTCCAATAGCACAGCCTAGGGCCTACTTTCAGCAAACTGTATATCCTCCCTCCCCAAAAAAAACCTGAAATATTGCCTGGTGATTTTTACCTGTCAAGTTCAATGCTTCCAATCTTTAATGATTGTATGTGATTTACCCAAAGCTGCAACAGCTAAAACAAAATACACAATCGACTAATATACCAGGCAGCTCTTTGTAAATAATACATGCAAAAGTGTAAAATAACCTTTAAGTAAGAACTTTTTAGTAATGTGTAACTATTATCTGATGGCACACATTTTACATGTTGATTTGATTTCATCAGACTGCAGTTTGGCCACCATTATGCAAAAAAGAAATTAAGTTAGAAAGTCTATTTTGTTAGCATCATAAAGTCAATTACCTAAATGCATTACTGAACAAAAGCTGCTATCAATGGGCTGGACGCAACATCAAAACCTTGTAATTATAGTATTCTCAATAGCATTTATTATTTTCAATACCACAATGATAATTTTATACATCACTACAACTAACTGATCTACTACACACTAGTATTTTAATGTGGTTTATAATCACTATAACTAACATTATGTGTTATTTTCATGCAAATCTCATTACCAAAAATTGTGGATTTCATCTTTTGCCCATAAAAGGTGTGTTAATATGTACATACTTTATGTAGTAACTATATTCAGTTGTATCAATCAAAGGTTATTGGAATAATGAGCAATTACTGTGGACAAGATTTTATGGCTTTACTTTTAGCTTCTTCTGTGTTTTAAAAATGTATGACTTTGGTGTTATTCTTTTTTCATAAATGCACTGCATAGTTAATACATAATGCAAACTACAAACATATTGATGTATTTTTGAACAAAAAGTAATTAACTTTGATTCTGATGGTAAATTTTTACAGCACTTAAATAACTTTTTAACATAAAAAAACCATTTAAGTATTTTGACATTCTTCCCAATAAATGCTGCCTTATCAACAAACCAAATATTTAGCAGTTTTAATGTGCACCGAGACGTCCGCTTAAAATGCACAATAGTCAATATCTTTTGAAGAAATTAATGTTCTTAATTCACGTAGTATTTACATTCAATATAAAACAGTTTCCTTTAAAACACTAATCTCATTCCTTTCTGTTCCTACAAATTACTTTCAAGATCATGAGATATGTATTTGCTACTATTTAACATGTTCATAGACAGAATAGCCAATGCCAACTAAAAGAAATTTTATGTATTCTAACAAGTAATCCTAAAGAATATTATAAACATTTCTGTTTGAATCATTATGTGTTCAAACACATTTCCTTCAAAAGTATTTTAAACTGTAATTTTAGCATCATTTAACAGCATAATATTTCACGACACTTACCTAATTTAAATTATTTATTATAAATAACATTAAAAATAATTTTCGAAATTGCTCGTTTTTTGATGTTCCCAAACTGCCTTTTAAAATCCTGTATGATACAACATGCATTTGTGTAAATTTTTATGCAAATATCTTGTTTNTGTCTGAAGGAGAAGCTGTTGACAATTTATTGACCTTTTATATGCTGCATGCTAACAGACAAAACAGAAAACATTTACACGCGTTTCAACTCTGAGAAAGGGTGATACTATCACCTTTGCAGGGCGCCAGTACACAAAAAGGCACTCCTCTTAAACGAGTATGTTAACAGCGTATTTAATACAGAACACGGCATTACATTAAAAAATTGTAGCTGCAGTGAATGTGTAGTTATAGCCTATCATATGCATGCTATAGTGAACTTGTGCCATGATTCTACTGTTCTTGCGGGGGGTACTTGCAGATACACACATTTTCCACACAGATGGACGGTCGCGACGTTTTGGTGGCTGGACCTGACTATGTGTGTGTATCTGCGAGTACAGCCCTGTGAATACTTGATTTCTGTCTTCTTTCTAAAAATATACTGCTACTAAAATTCAAGACTGGGTAACACAGTTAACGTTACCTATACCAGAAATATTCTGCAACTTACATTTCATCTGTTGAGAGTGCAGTGACACCAACTGCTAAGGCATGCTGTTTGCCTTCTGCCACCACCGCCTGGTACACGCAAGTTAAGGCCTTTTACCAAATCCAAAGAAGAAATCAAAAATGCATTAAAGCTGAATTGTACTACATTCTTAAAAAAATAATTAGTAAATACGAAATTTTCCGTGGAATGGAATGCTGTTCAAATTTGTGAAAAGCTTTCAATTTTTAAGTGGGTAAAACACAATGTATGTACTATGTGTTCACAATGTAGAAGTTGTGGAGCACTTAAGACAAGTTCATAGTTAACTGAATACTTCCTATAGCACAGCCTGGNAAACACAATGTATGTACTATGTGTTCACAATGTAGAAGTTGTGGAGCACTTAAGACAAGTTCATAGTTAACTGAATACTTCCTATAGCACAGCCTGGGGCCTACTTTCAGCAAACTGTATATCCTCCCTCCCCAAAAAAAACCTGAAATATTGCCTGGTGATTTTTACCTGGCAATTTACCCAAAGCTGCAACAGCTAAAACAAAATACACAATGGACTAACATACCAGGCAGCTCTTTGTAAATAATATACGCAAAAGTGCAAAATAAATTTTAAGCAAGAACTTTTTAGTAACGTGTAAATATTATCTGATGGCACACATTTTACATATTTTATTTGATTTCATCGCACTGTAGTTTGGCCACTCTTCTGCAAAAAAGAAATTAAGTTAGAAAGTCTATTTTGTTAGTATCATAAAGTAAATTACCTAAACGCATTACTGAAGAAAAGCTGCTATCAATGGGCTGGACGCAACATCAAAACCTTGTAATTATAGTATTCTCAATAGCATTTATTATTTTCAATACCACAATGATAATTTTATACATCACTACAACTAACTGATCTACTACACACTAGTATTTTAATGTGGTTTATAATCACTATAACTAACATTATGTGTTATTTTCATGCAAATCTCATTACCAAAAATTGTGGATTTCATCTTTTGCCCATAAAAGGTGTGTTAATATGTACATACTTTATGTAGTAACTATATTCAGTTGTATCAATCGAAGGTTATTGGAATAATGAGCAATTACTGGACAAGATTTTATGGCTTTACTTTTAGCTTCTTCTGTGTTTTAAAAATGTATGACTTTGATGTTATTCTTTTTTCATAAATGCACTGCATAGTTAATACATAATGCAAACTACAAACATATTGATGTATTTTTGAACAAAAAGTAATTAACTTCGATTCTGATGGTAAATTTTTACAGCACTTAAATAACTTTTTAACATAAAAAAACCATTTAAGTATTTTGACATTCTTCCCAATAAATGCTGCCTTATCAACAAACCAAATATTTAGCAGTTTTAATGTGCACCGATACGTCTGCTTAAAATGCACAATAGTCAATATCTTTTGAAGAAATTAATGTTCTTAATTCACGTAGTATTTACATTCAATATAAAACAGTTTCCTTTAAAACACTAATCTCATTCCTTTCTGTTCCTACAAATTACTTTCAAGATCATGAGATATGTATTTGCTACTATTTAACATGTTCATAGACAGAATAGCCAATGCCAACTAAAAGAAATTTTATGTATTCTAACAAGTAATCCTAAAGAATATTATAAACATTTCTGTTTGAATCATTATGTGTTCAGACATATTTCCTTCAAAAGTATTTTAAACTGTAATTTTAGCATCATTTAACAGCATAATATTTCACGACACTTACCTAATTTAAATTATTTATTATAAATAACATTAGAAATAATTTTCGAAATTGCTCGTTTTTTGGTGTTCCCAAACTGCCTTTTAAAATCCTGTATGATACAACATGCATTTGTGTAAATTTTTATGCAAATATCTTGTTTNTGTTCCCAAACTGCCTTTTAAAATCCTGTATGATACAACATGCATTTGTGTAAATTTTTATGCAAATATCTTGTTTACAATTCCACACATTAAAAAAATGTTTTGCACCACCGAGTTTCTTAGGTACTAAGTTTCTCACACCCCAAGAGAAGGTATGAGATGAAAATACACATTCTCTGTGCAGAATACCATGCTGGACTTGACGTACGTCCCTTTTCTAATGTGACTACTGGCCAGCGAACGTTCTTCATTTGCAATCAATTAGAGGTGGTGCAGAAGTATTTTTGAGATGTGTACATGGCGTCACAGTGGCCACACGGCTACAGCACTCCCTCCTTTCCTCTTTGCTATCCAGGTTCATTCCCAGCAGGGTCGCACCTCGATTTTCAGGCATCAGAAATGTAGCGGACGTTGCCACTTGTTAGTGGGTATTTTTGGAGGAACTCCTGTATCCACCACACTCACTCCACTCCACTTCTGTAGTTTGGAGAAACTTCCCTTTAGAACGGTGTTAAAGGATTAGACATGCATTATTTTTTTAAGAAGTCATTTTAGCAGTTGTCATTTTTTTGAGTCCTGGCTGGAGTCTTTATACTTTGCCATCCAGCTTGCCTTTGCCTCGGTTGAACTGTCACTACGGTCATCACTGTTGATCTCTGGTGGTTTTCCGCAGTCGAAACGAGCAGCTCAAGCACACTGCCTAATGTCGAACCACTACTTCTCCAATACTGACATCCTCTTACACGCCACACATTGCATCCGAGAAAGAGCAGCTCAACGTCCACCATTTCTGGCACCAGAGTGTATAGTTTTTGTTTAAAGCATGCTTCTATTCTTCCAGTGGTGTAGCCAGAAATTTCTCAAAGGGGAAGGGGTGGATGGGTTTACACTGACTGAAGTGAAAGGGAGGAGGAGGTTACACCAGCACCTGTGGTGCTGACAGACGTGGCAATTAGGACAATTACCTCACAGTACATATAATAAAATGCATTATAGTAAACAGCAGTTGCATACTTGTATAACAATAAAATTAACATTAATAATTTCAATACTAAAGGGCAAAAGGTGGGGTTGCAACACCCAAACCTACCCTAGCTCAGCCCCAGCAGTCCACAAACACAGAGAGGCTCAGATGCCATGCTGCTGTGAGAGAAGCATTTTCAACTTCACGTAAGGCAACGGAGGATGGAAGGGAATGAAACTGTTTTCGCTTGGGCCCGCGGAGGGTGACAATGAAGGAACACCAAAAAAACTGCAGCTCAAAGTTTTCATGAAACACAAAAAATCTTGTAGTTTTCCCTCTCAACCGAAGTTGCATTATATCCAACTGCATTAAATTGGGATTCTACTGTAAATTATTAACCAACTTTTCATTTAAAACAAGACGTATGGACAAGCCCGCATGTATTGTTCGTCTACACGCATCGTTTATCTTATTTGGTAGCTCAAAAACAATCCCTACAAAACACAGCGCCACAGCCACAAACATAATTAATATATCTATACACTAAAAACTTCACAACACAACAGGACAAAACAAAAGGATACAACGATGGTTCCCTTAATTACAGGGGTCATTTGCGCTCCTGGTGATGTGAGGCCAGGACACATAATGTTGGCACCACTGAGCACAAACCTTATAGCTCCTTTGTCAACCTGCTCCCAAGGCAAGATAAACGGATCTAAAACAAACAAAACAGCCCTCATTTTGTAATGTAATTGGCCGACACACCAACTGATATGCATTTGTCTGCAGGAGTAGATGACGAGGTTGAACTTTGCTTGTCCGCAGAGTGGAACACTTCGCTTTATAACTGCTTGATGCATACTTCTAAGAAATATTTGTCTCAGTATTGCAAGGCCCTTAAATGTCAAGACAAAAATATCAAAATACTATTAAACTGCATCAGTGACAATCAATTTACTTTACTGTTCACAGCACAAATTTTCAAAAAAAAAAAAAAATTCTGGGAGAGCTTATACTGTATATGAGAAGTCCTAGTTCTTAGATAAAGTGACTTGATATCTTCATACTGGAATTATAGATAGCTTTGGAAAAAAAAAAAAAAATATATATATATATAGAGGACAGTGTTGTGTATACACCAAAGTGCTTAACCAGACTGGCCTGTCAACCATTCTGCAGTCATCAGTGACATAATTCATTTGGTGATACTGTACAAGTAATGTACTTCCCTTCACTATGTGCAGTTAACGTCAACAATTACATTTACTACTTGAAGGTCACAAATAAGCCCAAATCTATGAATGTTTATACTCAACTGCTGAACTGGCAGCAGGCATTTTCCCAGCTCCTACAGTTTAGTGATTACTGCTTATGGAAAGAAACATGCTATAAAATGCCCACAGTAAACACAATTAGCGCACTGTGGAGAAATAATCACACAAATGTAGGTATAGAGTTTTCCGTTCGAAAATAAAAGTGCCACTTGTCGACAAAATGTGCTCACAACTATGATGATAATTCTTGCACCCAACCAGCAAACTGTTGCATTGCAATTGCAAATTACTGTCGTACCAATCAGCTTTATGGTTCAGGTCTCTGGCTTCATCCATTGTGACGGGGACACTCTGACACAAGACACACATACAGTTCTCCCTTCCATCAATGTTTTATTTGTTTCAGAAACTATTAATATCTCAAAAACATGCAACTGCCAGGAGGCTCAAAACAGATATTTTATACACAAAAGGAGTTTGTGAAAAGTCACAAAACAGATTTCACCTTTTTTAATACACTGCTTCAACCCTTTAACAATTCTAAAATTTGAAGACGGTAAAATGTTAATATCAAAATTTCAGGCATCAACAGATTACTAACATAATATTAAACTAAAGAAAAAACCCTATGACCTGCCCCTTATCGTCACTTGTGTCATTTTACCAGAACCACCCGGAACATATTCAAGTCTTCTTCTATCATGTTCATCGTTCCCATTCTTTGCAACATCAAGTCCACCACAGCTGCCAACAGCAGTTTCCAGAAGAATGGAAAAAAAGAAGCCTTCAACATGGCAAGTTTTAGTTCTTAGTGATTATAAATTAAATAATATAATTTATAAATTAAATATAAATGAAATTTAAATTAAACCAAAAACAAGGTATATTAATGCTAACACAAATTTGAAACGCTTATGACTAACGTTTTCACCGAAAGCTCCACTCTGTGATTAACTACGCTTTGCCTCTTTATGGATCCACGGTTAGCTTGGTTGGTCATAGATCTCCCACCTCTGGGGTACTCAATTTGATCCCGGACCCCAGCAAGCAGGAATTTTGCAGACCACGGGCCCTCACATGAGAAGTATGGGGGACACTGCAGTGGTGCGAGTTTTTTTTTCAGGGATCTCCCATTTCACTCCCCATCTCCACCCCCATCTTTTCTCACCCTGCAGATTTTCATTTTCAATCTCTTGTTCTTACAGTGCCTTCCAATTACTGCACTGGACTGCACTTAGTAATCACTGACGAGAGCGCCGCATCTTCTAGTTACCAAAACTCACACCGAGTGCAGTCGTTTTTCCATCTTCCAATTGTTGACTGTACTGAAAAAGTGCACACCGAGTGCCATTTTTGCCGCACTGTCTCCAGTGTCGGTGCTGCAGTTGAGTGCAAATATGGCTGACAAACAAGCACTCGTTTCAGGCAGTCACATGATAATTGCATTTTTCTAGTTTTCAGGGCACGCTGAATGCGCACCCAATGCAGTCAATATCTGTGTAACTAGATAAACATTTGGTTTTATTCCCAATAATCTGTCTTTCTGGACACGTGGCAACCCGCAATGACCAAATGAAATTTAAGAACAATCTGAGGGTGTCAAATCATGTCATCAAATAGATTTTCTGATTAGTCATTTGAGTGACCAGTATCATGAAAAATTCATTGTGGCCCGATTTTTCTGTTTCCACAATCTGTTCTACACAAATCCTAATTAGGAACTAACTTGATTCACGCACCTTTGGACTTCATGATGTTTGGAGAGAGCAAACAGCACTGTCACTATATCATAACCAGCAGTTTATGTACAGTGGAGCCCCTCTGTACCGACCCCATTTATAGAGACAGACTTTTTATAAGGACTCGTTTTTGAGGAACCATAAAAAAATTTGGGTGAGAAAAGTTGAAAATTTGAGGGAAATTTGCTGGAAAATAAATTTATTGCACTTGTTTTGGTTACTGCGGTTTCAGTCTCTTTTCGTGGGTACTGTACTGGAGGTAGGCCATATCTAAAAATAGATACTACCTTAGTGATCATCAAGAATAATGTATCAGGCCTTATTTCCAAACTGTGATTAGCTTACCAAGGTACCGTTGCACAACTGCTATAAATATAAACACCATACCATTAAAAAAAAACTCACATTTGTGAAGCAAACGTAACGTTGGTACCCATGGACCTTCCCTGTGCCGGAAGAAAAGCAGCTCACCTGTGCTGTTTGCAAGGATCTCTATGTGATCATGGCTGAAAAATAAAGAATAAATTACATCAGAATGCAAACTACATTTCATTCCTTCTAGTCCATAAACATTATTGTAAATATTGGCGTACAGTAACATGCCTTTAGTACACATTACTGGATTGAAAGATCAGCACCACCAGGACTCTATCGCACACAGTAACAATATGAATCTTTTTTTTTTTTAACAAACATTAAGTCATAAAACGTTGGGTAGTGTAAATGGTACAACTTTATAGAAAACAATTTTTTCAACTATTTTTATGATAACAAAACACTGGCTTAAGCATTTGGGTTTACAGGCATTCCAAAATACCTCAAATTTCATATTACATCAATACGGATATTTCCTGGTATATCAATTACACCTTTATTGATACCATTAAAATAATTACTGTATATAATACTACCAGGCAAAGTATTATTCACGTATGCACTTTATTTTTCAAATCGAAAAATATTTAAACTCCCTTGTAAACAATCACAACTGCTTACTATTAGCTAAAGTGTGTGCGTGACGTAGATGTGCATGTGTTGGTTTCGCCAACTTAGAATCAGCATACATACGTACTGTCGGCCAGTTGATGTGGATTACATAAAACTTTGAAATAGGGATGAAATTGTTTTTGGAAATATCTGTTTCTTGCAAAATTTAGGCCTACTGACAGTTTTCAAATAATAATAATAATAATAATAATAATAACAAACACCCACAATTAGGCTACTGCCCAGTGGCGAGCTCTCTCACCTCTCCCCTACCCGACCAAACTCCTCTTCCACGCCCTTCCTGAACTTTGCAACCCTCCTCACAGATACCAATTCCTCCCGAACACATTCCACTCCCTCACAAGCATAGACTACCTACCCTGCTCCGTTCTCCTTCACACCATCTGAAGCTTCTCACTGTTGTTTCCTCTCCTTCTAAACAACCCCTTACTTAGCTGGCAGCGTAAATTTCCCCACCCTCCCTCTCCATTCACCATCCTGACCAGTCTTTCTACTTTCCTCCTGTCCTTCAACGAGCTCCACCCCATTTCATTCATCATCACTGATGGCCTTTGTTCCCTCCATCCTCAACATCCTGCCCCCGCCTTCTCTATCTACCCTTCACCCATCTTGCCACCCTTCTTTGCACCTTCTCTAGCTCTCTCACCTCCATCTCCATGTCCCATACTGCTGCCGCATATTTTAACATAGGCCGTATCATTGTGCCATATGCCTTCTCCTTCACCTGACTACCTTCAGCACCCTTCCCAACATACCCAAAGCCCTTCTTCCCTTTGCAACCATCCTCTCTACCTGTTTTTTTCCATCTGAGGTCTCCCTGCAATACAATCCCTAGATACTTATATTCTGCTGCTTCTTCTATCTCTTGCTCCTCCCATCTGCACATGTCCCTGCTTATCACCTTCTTCCTTGTAAACCTCAATACCTTAGTTTTTCTTACTTTTATCTTCATTTTATTTTCCATGGTCCACAACCATATCCTGTCAATGTCTGCCTGTAAGTTTTCACCCCCTCCCACCACTGCATACAATACACAATCATCTGCAAACAATCTTATTTTTCCCCTAATCACCAAACCAATGTCATTTACCATTATGGTAAACAACAGAGGGCCCAGCACGGTTCCCTGCGGCACCCATGACGTAACCTCTCCTTCCTCCGATATTGCCTCTCCCACTTTCACCCTCTGTCTTCGTCCCCTGAGGAGGTCCCCAATCCATTCCACTACCCACTTGTCCGGTATCAGCTCATCCACTTTCTTCATCAAAGTCCCACGGGGCACCTTATCAAATGCCTTCTCAAAGTCTATGAATCAAGCATCCACCTTCTTCCCCTCATCAACTGCCTGCACCAGATCCTCTAACAGCCCAGCCAGCTGCGCCTGATTTTGATTCAATTGTCGCCACCTTCCTTGGTGTTTGAAATATAGTTGGCATCTCAGAACACCATTTTAGTACAGCATTAGGCAATGAATTTAAACTTTTAGGTCAATATTTTATCCAAGACTTTTACTCTCACAAATAAAGACTTTTCTTATAGACTCATGTCATTTTACTTAAATTAAATATTTTCCTGCAAACACATGCCTCTCAATTCTGAAAAATGTGACTCTTTTTTAAGGCACCTTTAACATTCTATTTCCGTATGGATAGTAATTCGTTATGTTACTTTGGTATCCCAGTATTTTGAAATTAGTCCTAAAAACTAAGGATAAGATTATGCCTGTATAGATTAAATTAGCAATACACAGGTTTTATTATTAATGAAATGTTTTAAACGTAGGCCTATATAGCAGGCATAAACAGGAGCATAAAGCCTCAAAACTATTAAGGAATTTTAAAAGATAACATTATCTGTATTTATATATGACAAAGTATGTTTTCGTCCTTTAATAACAAAGGGCAAAAACATATAAACTTACCTGTGTTATAGTGTAAACCACATTACAAGTTTTTATCAAACGTAATAGCAAATTATTGTTGGCCATACACGCATTGTCTTTAAAATACACATTACGGTGTTATAAGGCCAGTGCAATTACAGTCAGGAAACCACACATTTACTTAACACTGAAATGTTCTTCACACACAAAACATATACTTCTGTCGCTAATTGCCTAATATTTCACTGCTCTTTACTACATTTAGACATGCTTAAAGCTTTATTTTTTCACTTGAAATATTTGCAGGTATCTTATGAGGAGTACATTTCATTGTATTTTTGCAGTGTGGAACTATGCAACACTTGCTGGTGTTCAGTGATGCAGCAATAACATAAAAATCCTCAAAAACAACAAAATACAATAAAATTTTGAAATGTACATGCAACACGCTAAAGCATCTGAATGTAAATATCAAGAGAACATTTATAGTGACATCACAGGCACATCAACATGATAGTGTCTATTTTTCCCGTGCAAAATCGTAGCCTATTTTAAAATGTGCTTTTATACACACATGCACACACGCATGCATGCACATACACACACACACACAAATACAGAAATGACCACAGTGAACATTTATTATATTGTAATACGGTCAGCAAAAAAAAATATGAAAAATCTCTATTGTGTATTACACAGAAAAGTGATCAGAAATAACGAAGACATAAGTTAATACAAAACTATTCATATTTCATTATTCATAGTTTTCATAATACAAACAAAAAATTTTTTACAAAAATTTTTTTTTACCATTCTTGCATTGTTATACATTGATAAACTTTTTATAAAAACAAGCTTTCTCAAATCTAAATCAGAATTTGAGGAGATACTGAATAATGTGCAAGGTAATATTCTGCAATGTACTGATGGTTGGTGGAATGAATGGTGTTCACTTTGTACGTCTAATGTGAATCCTGCCTGTCTAAAAAAGTGTTGTGGGCCCACATTGTGGGCCGCTAGTTCGGCTCTTATGCTTATTTTGTAAGTGCTGTATATTACTGTGTACTGTCACATAATAACGTATCATAATACGTGGAACTTTACAATGCATAATTTACTGAATTCATCACAGCACTACTGAGTAGCTGATGTGGTATCCCACACACACATGCTAGGTTCATGGGGCCACTGCGACAAAATGGATGGCCATAATAAAAATGACACATGTATTTTGTTCTTTGTTTTCACTGCTCTATGTAACCCCAGTGTTAAAATCTGCCATTTTTGCACAGTGTATGTGTGTGTGTACACACTCATAATACAATCAATCTATTGCAAAGTACGGTATTGGCAACAGGAGGGGGTGGGGGATAACCTCATACAACAATATATTAGAGGGGCATGGGCCTGAAAAGGTTGGGAACCCCTCTATTAGAAGACGAGACACAGTTTTAGTATTATGGGAAACAATACAAATTACCGCAGTTTAGTGGAGAGCCGTGTTATCTCTGACTTTATGAGAAGGGGGGGGAGACAGATTGAACTTTCAGCAAGGATCCTTGAAATTTTCAAGTGGTTGGTGGGTCCCACCCACCTCACACTGGAAAAGGCATGTACAAACCACTGCAGTCTCATTCTCTACGAGAGCATTGCATGCACCGCTGTTTCCATCGCCACGACATGTTTGGAACCACGATACTCGGCCGTGAGCAGCCCACATTTGTCCGTCCGCGCTGATGACCAGGCGCAAATATACCCACCACTTGACAATACGGTAGGTGTCCTTCTTGGGCAGCACCACGTCCACGNGCTGATGACCAGGCGCAAATATACCCACCACTTGACAATACGGTAGGTGTCCTTCTTGGGCAGCACCACGTCCACGTAACTCTCCAGATGAGGATACTGATCCACCAGTTTGGTGCGGATCCCTTTCTGCACGGACGACTTGAGCTGCTGCACCCCGGACACACTTTCCTTCTCCTCGAACCTGACGCAAGCAATACACACACTGCCATCAACTGTCCCTCTTAACACTGTGTCGCAGTTCACAGGCAGGGAAGCTCCCAGTTCAAAGTGTTATATGCACATTATTAATGTCACCACTTACTTTCTACTGTNCAGTTCACAGGCAGGGAAGCTCCCAGTTCAAAGTGTTATATGCACATTATTAATGTCACCACTTACTTTCTACTGTAGAGGAATCCTTTTAACACCTTAAAAGAGCACAATTTTCATGCTTCACGTGAAAATTTCACCATAATATAAAGAAAAGCTGTGAATCATATATACAATAGAACTATGCATTACATACCATGCATGTTGGTGTTTCGTGGCAATGTATTTAGACTTGACAGAAAAAATATTTACCCATTTAATTTGCACTGCAAAATGGTTATTTAGGCAAATCATGTGTTTAACTNAGTTCACAGGCAGGGAAGCTCCCAGTTCAAAGTGTTATATGCACATTATTAATGTCACCACTTACTTTCTACTGTGGAGGAATCCTTTTAACACATTAAAAGAGCACAATTTTCATGCTTCACGTGAAAATTGCACCATAATATAAAGAAAAGCTGTGAATCATATATACAATACAACTATGCATTACATACCATGCATGTTGGTGTTTCGTGGCAATGTATTCANGCATGTTGGTGTTTCGTGGCAATGTATTTAGACTTGACAGAAAAAATATTTACCCATTTAATTTGCACTGCAAAATGGTTATTTAGGCAAATCATGTGTTTAACTTATTGAAAAAAAAATGTATATTTCCTAAAATGTTTTAATGTAGGCCTATTCATTTGATTTTCAGTGGCGCAGTCAAGGCAACCGCACATAAAAAGTAGGTACAAAATTCTAACCAAATTCACACATAAGGGGAAAAAACACTAAACAGAGAACATAAATAATTGTTAAAAGCTAAGAAATAAGGAAAAAAACACACATTCACATATCCCATTTTTCACGTCTTTTACCCCACAATTTCCTTGATCTGCATAGTCCTCCTCACAAACACGANGCTAAGAAATAAGGAAAAAAACACACATTCACATATCCCATTTTTCACGTCTTTTACCCCACAATTTCCTTGATCTTTGATCTGCATAGTCCTCCTCACAAACACGATTCATAGCTTGTCTTGGGAATATACAAACGTGACCATGGTAATGAATAGTACTGTTGAAACATATCATTTTCTGGTATTTTTTTCCTATTTCTAGGACGAGTCCCTATTTTTAATAATTACCATCCCACAAAATTCTCAACATCCAAGGGTAAACTCCCTGACCCCATTTGTTAATATGTCCCTTAGGGCAGTGCTACAATCCAGGTGTCCAAGCTGTGTCCACTGGACGCAGTGCACCGATTGGTTTACGTAACCGTGTGACGTTGTGGGCTCAAGTTGCCTGCCACACATCAAGAACATATGACTATGCCAAAGGATTCATTAGCGTGATGATAGTCATGATGCATGTATGTATGTATGCTTCATGCTGATTCAGGTGAATGGAAGAGAGGCCATTAGTCACATTATGTTAAGAAGGCATCTATGCATCTGAAGTATTGCTCTACTTATTTTGGGTGCAACTTACATTGATATCTCATGATAAAAAAAATGTGACGTGTATAAATCACGTGTCAACAAAAACCACAGACCACAAGTGTTAAAGAATTCTGAAGCCGAGAAACATGTCGAATGTGTGGAAGGGTTTCTATTAGTGTGTAACAGTAGTGTGTAATGGTAATTTGGTAGTGTAAAAGATGTTATGTTGGATGCCTGATGTAAAAGGCTGAAAATAAAATGCCTTAGGAAATTTCATGTAAATAGTGTCATAAACCTTCAAAGTGAAATGTGAGTATTGGGTCTACCTAGTTATGTGCATGTATGTACAAATGGTTGTGCTGGATGTAAAGTTGAACGTGGAAATGTGTGTGCCATTCAATGTAGGATTAGTTTGCTGTTTGGAAGTTATATAGATATTGGAAATGTCATGTAGGAAAAGTAATATTCATTACAAAAGGTGGAATTGAATGGAATTAGGTTTTATTTAATAAGTTTGGGTAATTATCCAGTGTAGCTGCTTTTCTGAAGGGAACGTCCTAGACCAACAAAAGTAGCATTAATGGGTTCTGCAAAGCTTACTTGTTTATATTAAAGAGGACGTAATGTTAAAATAAGTAGAACATATTAAATAAAATAGTTAAAAGTACGAGCAGCNAAAGTGGAATTGAATGGAATTAGGTTTTATTTAATAAGTTTGGGTAATTATCCAGTGTAGCTGCTTTTCTGAAGGAAACGTCCTAGACCAACAAAAGTAGCATTAATGGGTTCTGCAAAGCTTACCTTGTTTATATTAAAGAGGACGTAATGTTAAAATAAGTAGAACATATTAAATAAAATAGTTAAAAGTACGAGCAGCNCTTGTTTATATTAAAGAGGACGTAATGTTAAAATAAGTAGAACATATTAAATAAAATAGTTAAAAGTACGAGCAGCCCGCCGGTTTGTTTACGTTGGATGCCATGATTTTCGGCATCGTGCAGTCATCTTATTGGCTGTGGGTCGTTGACGTCATCGTCAAGGTCTGAAGACGTCATCGTCATGGAATTTCAGTTGCCATTCAGATGCGGGACAGTGCGGTTGTGTTGCGGGCGCGAGTTGTGACGTCCAATTGGATTGTGATTTAAGAATAGAGGATGCAAGAACGAGTGCTTCTGTGCGTAATATTCGCCAATGTGGCGGGTGTTACTTGGATTTTTTAGTAGATCGTGGTCTTTTGTGAATTGACGTCATATGCAAGACAGTTGAATGGGTCGTGGACAGAGGAATTGTACCCGCCGTCTACCTAGGTGAGTTAATTCATATTCTTTCGGTGTGTTTTACGGTTCCTTTAAACCCCAAAAATCCTAGATTAGACTTAATTTGTAGGTTAGATTAACACCCTACAATTCTAGGTTAGTTTAAAACCCAACAATNAGACTTAATTTGTAGGTTAGATTAACACCCTACAATTCTAGGTTAGTTTAAAACCCAACAATCCTAGGTTAGTTTAAAACCCAACAACCCTAGGTTAGTTTTAAAATGTAAAATAGTGATTCACCCTTCGTGGGGTTAGGTTCAGTTAGCTTAGGTGGGCACATATTACGAAATTAGTCGGACATTAATGCCCATAGTATATTAGTGTTCTGCATAATTAGTAGAGGGGAAATATACCACTTTTCAGGGGTTTTTTTTTTTTTTACAGAAACGCCGCTACTCTGGATAATTACCAGCTTTGATGCTGGTATGCTGTATGCAGCTTTGATGTNGGTTAGGTTCAGTTAGCTTAGGTGGGCACATATTACGAAATTAGTCGGACATTAATGCCCATAGTATATTAGTGTCCTGCATAATTAGTAGAAGGGAAATATACCACTTTTCAGGGGTTTTTTTTTACAGAAACGCCGCTACTCTGGATAATTACCAGCTTTGATGCTGGTATGCTGTATGCAGCTTTGATGTATGGGAAACAGAACAGTGCAGATTTGCTTGCATATACTTTTCTGAAGTCATTTGTAATTTTTCATGCCCTTCAGCATTTAAAGTTATATATATATATATATATATAAAATACATAGAATTTTCCAGGCATTATTGTCAGATTTTCAGAAAAGCGTGTAGTATTTTTTATGATTACCTATCACAATGCAGTGACAAATCAAAACTTAAACTGACATAACAACTACTGACGATCACTTAAAACGAATAACTTTATACACTTATTTTAATTTAGCCTACTACATGCAAGAAATGTTGGTTAACTAACATCCAAAACTGTATGTAAAAATGAAACACACATTTCCAAACTGCCTTACAAACACTGCAATAGCAGACTAGTCAAACATTACATAATAAAGTCAAAAAAGAAATGTTAAAAAATTATCTCAATATTTACTGCACCCTAGCATCATTTTTTGGAATGTACACGAAGGGACATCTAATTTGTTTGCACATTTGTATGTAAGCCTTGGATACATAGGAGAAGCATGGATAGACACTAAGGACGTATCTCAATTGGCCCAGAGAGCACTCTCGCGACTATGTCCTTATGACATCAGAGAGAATGCTCTCTGGTCATCTCAATTCATCGGAGAGAGCATGAAAGGGCAAGAGCATAGAGAGAGCACGAAGTTGTACACTCGGTGGCGTTCTATCGCACTCTGACCACGTGCCATATTTGTTTAGATTATTTCCGTATTTGAATAAGGTTATAGTAACTTTATGGGCGAAACCCCATGTCGCATTTGAACTGTAAGTAAATAATTTGAACTGTTTAAGTAAGTAAAATAAATTACGTATAACATATTTATAAAAATATAATAAGAATTTTTGACAGTCTCATATTTTTTGTTACTTTGCTGCAACATGACAATAATAAATAAAACAAAAATAACNTAAAAAATACATAGAATTTTCCAGGCATTATTGTCAGATTTTCAGAAAAGCCTGTAGTATTTTTTATGATTACCTATCCCAATGCAGTGACAAACCAAAACTTAAACTGATATAACAACTACTGACAATCACTTAAAATGAATAATTTTATACACTTATTTTAATTTAGCCTACTACATGCAAGAAATGTTGGTTAACTAACATCTAAACTGTATGTAAAAATGAAACACACATATTCCAAACTGCCTTACAAACACTGCAATAGCAGACTAGTCAAACATTACATAATAAAGTCAAAAAAGAAATGTTAAAAAATTATCTCAATATTTACTGCACCCTAGCATCATTTTTTGGAATGTACACGAAGGGACATCTAATTTGTTTGCACATTTGTATGTAAGCCTTGGATAACTAGGAGAAGCATGGATAGACACTAAGGACGTATCTCAATTGGCCCAGAGAGCGCTCTCGCGACCATGTCCTTGTGACGGCAGAGAGAATGCTCTCTAGTCTCCTCAATTCATCGGAGAGAGCGTGAAAGGGCAAGAGCATTGAGAGAGCACGAAGTTGTATACTCGGTGGCGCTCTATCGAACTCTGACCACGTGCCATATTTGTTTGGATTACTTCCGTATTTGAATAAGGTTATAGTAACTTTCTGGGCAAAACCTCATGTCGCATTTGAACTGTAAATGAATAATTTCAACTGTTTTAGTCAGTAAAATAAATTACGTAAAAAATGTTTACAAAAATATAAATAAGAATTTTTGACAGTCTCATATTTTTTGTTACTTTGCTGCAACATGACAATAATAAATAAAACAAAAATAACAGTATTTTATGCGCTAATAATTATTCTGGTAGTGCTATTATTATTTGTGAATTATTTTGCACACACATCAGTTATTTACAATATCTACGACCACGATTTTAGCTTTAACATGATTTCCCACCTTTCGCCATCAGTTGCCTGCCTGACATTGAAGAGAAACGAGAGTGGTTGTCTCAATTTCACAGAGCGAGAGCATAAGAGGGGGTAAAGCAGTACTCTCACCAGGTTGTGCACAAGTGCGCTCTCTCGAGAGTGTATTATTTAAATTGAGACACTGCCTAAAACACCTAAGGCTGTGTTCGAATTCAGTGCAATGTGCCCTTGATCACTTTCACTTGATCCCTTTCCGTGTCGTGAGCCCTTGTTCCCTTCACGAGAAACATTCCTTTTTGAATTAGGATGCACGTGTTCGTTTCCACCTCAACTTTAATTTTGTCAAATTTCACTCCACAAGAGTTTAATTTATCTTTGTGACCTTCGCAAGTATTTTAAACAGATGAGCATCCGAAAATTGTCTAGGGCTCGCGAAGAGCAAATGACTCGTGCCCTTGGATGAAGTGGACATTCTAGTATGCATGTGTGTTCTTATCACGAATTCGAACAGTGAAATAACATCCGGGCATGCACCTTTCAAGGGCACGAAGCCAGATAAGGGTCCATGACTGAGATTTCGAACACGGACCCAGGCACACGCTAATTGGAGCAAGGGCTTCACTTCCGGATGTGAGGCAATACCTAACCTAAATCACACGAAACGAATGTTTAGCAACACCTAACCTAAATCACACGACACGAATGTTAACAGTTAAACCAAAACAGG
Organism: Clitarchus hookeri; assembly: GCA_002778355.1. NCBI lineage: Eukaryota > Metazoa > Arthropoda > Insecta > Phasmatodea > Phasmatidae > Clitarchus > Clitarchus hookeri. Next base: position 130,838 of record NQII01001566.1, read on the forward strand.
AGTTTGTTTTCATTCATAATAATTTAACTCATTTGGCACAACTGCATCTGAAATCGGTTCAAACTAATTAATACCGGCGATGCTATAAGTGTGACAAAAAAAATTCAAAAAAGAAACTACAAATTAATAATAATCCAGTCAGTGGACTAAATTACTTTTTAAACATTATTTTTGCAAAAGTACTATCACAACTACAGAAGATGTATTCCTCTTCCCGCAACAATCACACCGAAGAGAATACACGCAACTCTGCTGGTACTGTTGATATGCGCCTGTGTGTGAACAAAAAAACCAAGTCTGAAAACATAGAAATTTTACCAACAAGAGTAACTGACGCAACAACGAGGAAAAAGAAATAATCGATTACAGTGCTACCTTATAAAAAAAACCAAAAAATCATATATATTGTTTTGTTGTTTACTATGTAGCCTGCCCGTGAATTACAAATCTGCTGTTATTGTGTTGCTTGCCTTCGACACCTCTTATTTAAAAGTCCATAGTTCGGATNTTGTTTTCATTCATAATAATTTAACTCATTTGGCACAACTGCATCTGAAATCGGTTCAAACTAATTAATACCGGCAATGCTAGAAGTGTGACAAAAAAAATTCAAAAAAGAAACTACAAATTAATAATAATCAGTCAGTGGACTAAATTACTTTTTAAACATTATTTTTGCAAAAGTACTATCACAACTACAGAAGATGTATTCCTCTTCCCGCAACAATCACACCGAAGAGAATACACGCAACTTTGCTGGTAGTGTTGATGTGCGCCTGTGCGTGAACAAAAAAACCAAGTCTGAAAACATAGAAATTTTACCAACAAGAGTAACTGACGCAACAACGAGGAAAAAGAAATAATCGATTACAGTGCTACCTTATAAAAAAACCAAAAAATCATATATATTGTTTTGTTGTTTACTATGTAGCCTGCCCGTGAATTACAAATCTGCTGTTATTGTGTTGCTTGCCTTCGACACCTCTTATTTAAAAGTCCATAGTTCGGATACATTTTTTAAACATGCTAGAGGGTCGTTGGGACTTATACTGGTATGGTAAAGGTTTTTTTTATATATTTTATTTGTTTATTTTACTTTGCTGTATACTTAGAAATGATACAAATAACAAACTTTACATATACGTAAAATCGTACAAATAAGCACAAATCATTATCCTATATGACAATATAACATTATACAAAAAAATTTATTTACTCTTCGTCTCTTACTTTTAGCCATTTATTAACTTTTTAAAATTATGATAGAATTTTGTCCTTTAACAGAAACCATCCTTGTCGTACATCCTATGGTCTCGAGTCCAAAACACACGTGTTCGAAACGCCGCCCCGGGCATATCACGACTGGCCACCAAAATGCTCCTGCCAATCGAGCAGTAAGTGACGGAACCATATGCGACCTTGTGCAATGTGTGTTAAAGTCGTTTAATAGTGTCTTGTCCAGTGTGATGTGTGTTTTCTATTTTAAAAAATGGACTCTCATCAGCCACTGCAGTTTGAAATAATTTATTTATCCAGTGCATACACTAAATTTGTATACAGTTTTTATTATCTGGCATTTCATACACATTTTCTAACAAATTGTTAATTAACTTTTGCAATTGTTTTTTGAAGGGTTCTTGTTGTGGGTGTATTTTACGGGAGAGGATGAATGTTCCGTTATGGCCAGTGTCGCCATCGGATGTGATGGTCATCTTCAGTCACGCGCGAGCCATCACCAAGAGTCCGTGCGGACACATGAGGGAGATGTCACATGTAGTTATTCGCCTGCCTAGTAGTTTTCCGCGACTTCTTTGTTTTAATTGCTGGATCTTTTATCGCCGGTTCCCTCCCCACGCCTCTTGCTAATGCTTGTTGCACAGCAGGCATAAACATTATGTTTTCCTGTAGAGGCCGTCTCCAACATTTTCGTTAATTGGCTGTCCGGCTACTTGGTCAGCTTGCTTCTTTAGTTTTTTCCACGGGCCTTGCCCGTTTATGTAATTCGGCTATACCATGTGTATTTAGTGCCTTTTATAATGGAGTCAATAAACTGTGATTAAATCTGACCTCTATGGATTCGAGTCTTATTATTTCTCATTGAGTTGACATATCAAGGGCGTACTCCGCGGCCCCAACATCAGGGTAGTTAGAAGTACAAGGCGTGTCCATAAAGTAAGAGTACTGTTGGGCTATCGTGCTGTGGGAATTTTTTTTTCAACACTTGGCAACACTGAGTAGTAGTGGGGGTGTCTCCTGAATACAACAAGCACCGGCGACCCTCGCCAGTAGCAAAACTCGCCTCGTAGTGTCCGTTTCTGTGAAATACGTCAATCAGAAATCCCGCCAAGTGCGAGCTGTCATAAGGTTTCTTCTCGCGGAAGGAAAAACTCAGACTGAAATTTTTGCACGGATCAAAACTGTTCATGGTGAAGGTGCTATGAACCGAACGAATGTTTTTAAGTGGCGTCGTGAGTTTAATGAAGGAAGAACAAATATTCATGAAGAGGGAAGGAGTGGAAGACCTTTAATTGTGACCGATGAGTTGGTAAAAAAAAATCGAGGAATCTATGTGAAGACCGCTGATTGACAGTGGAAGGAATATCTGCGATGATTCCACAAATTTCCAGATCTCTGTTAGACGAAACAATTACAGAAACGCTGGGGTATCGAAAATTGTGCTTAAAATTAGTCCCAAAACAATTGACATAGCAGCACAAATTATATCGGGTCACTAACGCTCGCGAGTTCCTTGAGCGATTTGAATTGGAAGATGAGGATTTTCTGAGCTCCATTGTGANTATCGGGTCACTAACGCTCGCGAGTTCCTTGAGCGATTTGAATTGGAAGATGAGGATTTTCTGAGCTCCATTGTGACTGGTGATGAAACATGGGTGGCTCATTACACCTCCGAGACAAAAAGACAGTCATCACAGTGGCTGCACACTGGTTCCCCATCTGCCAAAAAATTCAAAACCTCAATTTTGGCCAAAAAAAATCATGGCAACCGTGTTTTGGAACCAAAAAGAGATCATTTTGATAGATTTTTTGCCTCAGGGGGGGGGACGATTACTGCAGCGCGATACTGTGAGACCCTATAAACACCCAACAGAGCAATTCAAAACAAACGGAGGGGAAAGTTGACGAAGGAAGTGTGTTTGTTGCACGACAATGCCCGCCCGCACATGGCCAACGTCACCAAGGTGCTTTTGAACTCGTTTGGTTGGGACATTTTGAACCACCCTGCATACTCCCCCGACTTGGCACCTTCAAATTTTCATCTTTTCACCTTCCTGAAGACTCACATGGGTGGAAAAAATTTCTAAGCGATGAGGAGGTGAAACAAGAGGTCTTGAAGTCGACGAAGGAGGTGGCGGGAGATTTCTATAAGGAGGGCATCAAAAAGCCTGTGCAACGACTTACAACCTGCATAGAACAGGAAGGCGGCTACGTGGAAAAATAAGTAACATATATACCTACAATATCCTGTAATTTTGCTTAAATAAATTTTTTTTATACAAAAAATTAAGTACTCTTACTTGCTACCCATTGATCATTAAACAAGTAGGTGCCCAGCGATAAAGAGTTTGTCAATATTATACAATATAATATGATGTGAACCGCGTGTTCACGAGCTCCTTTGTGCCCACTCTGACTGCCACAGTCGTGTCCACTACAAGAGACACACCACACCGGCGGGCTTGTGATCAACGAGTGAGTGTGTGCATAATAGCATCAGTGTAATTGCATCAGTGTTTCTAATTTATTCAGTGTTATTAATTGCATCAGGGTATTTATTCAGTGTATATAATTAATATCATAATTGTCCTCATGGAAGACAGTCGACACAGCCACAGCCAGGGACATCTTACACTTGGCAACAGTGTGGCTGGTACAATGGAAACGTTTAGAATTAATGCAATCATTTTTATTGTGTATTTGTATAAGGAAAAATTATGTTGTCTTAGGTTAATTTAATTCATGTCACTTCCATCTCCTAATCATTTTTTAGTGTATTTTGTGCTTCATCGTTTCGCCGCTTGGCGTCGGCTGCGCTCAGGTAGTGAAAGCCTGCGCATGCTTCCCCCAATTCTCTTCAGCACTTGAACGCATCAAGACATGTAAGTCTCGTGCTCCGCAAAGGCCCTCGGTGCCGACATCTTAAGCTGAACTCATATTAACTGACTGCGACTTCACTTCATGAACCGGATCATTTGTTTTATTTGTTATAGTGCCCAGGGGAGAGTAACGTTATTCTCATCTGAGAGTTATTAAGTGCAGTCGCGTTTCACATTGTAAAGCCACATGGTCGCTCGCAGTTCCGGGCCGTTAAGGCCACGTGTTTTGTACTTAAGTTATGTGTGCTCATTAAGGAGTCGCAAGGAATAACTAACTCTACAAGCATCGTAAGTGTTTAATTTGTAGTTCAATTAAGGCGTGCGAGGCGGCCTACAGCCTCGCCATCGTGTGAGACCGAGTGTTAACCTGAGTCCCCTAGGCTGTCGATCGAAACGATCCTCATTTCATCAGCTCACCACAAAGCTGTGGCGCCGGGCACATATTTCATACATTATCAGCTCTGGTAACACCATGCATCCAGTTGGCTTTCCCAACTAGGGATGGGAATTTCTCCGAGCCATTGCTTGACCATGTCAGAAATCTAATGGCTATTTAGGATTCTGCACCCAAAACTTACCCAGGAACAGTTGAAAAATCGTTGGTACCAAAATGGTTGTTGGCCAGTGTAATATGGTAGATCCAATACCAGCTTAAATATAATCCAAATTTGGAAACTATACTTTCATATAAAATTATATATATTCTGACATCCATTCTCTTTGCTATAAACTAGTTACTTGATAAATAACTACATTTAGTGTGNATAAAATTATATATATTCTGACATCCATTCTCTTTGCTATAAACTAGTTACTTGATAAATAACTACATTTAGTGTTGATTTGAGGGTTAAATTATTATCTCTTAAACTTTAGTGTTGACATGAGGTCGGGGTTGGAGAATGGTACGGACATCACCGCTGCACCGTTCTCTGTGCAGAGTTCTGGTGGGAAACACTCACCAGAGACGTTTTGTATATTTCTTACCGGCTGCTCTGATGATGTGGTTCGTGGCAGTCACNGACGTTTTGTATATTTCTTACCGGCTGCTCTGATGATGTGGTTCGTGGCAGTCACCCAGGTAGCTGGGCTGTTCTCCCAATCGTGTATGTCTCAATTGAAGGGGTATTACTTGTGGTTCGATAGGCTGTTAGCCGTGGGCATGGTGCAGTCGACACAGTGTCGCCGTAGATGCCCATTGTGAGGCTGACAGTTATGCTGGTATCAAGTTAGATAAATGCGGAGTTTTAAGGCCACTCCACGCGCCAATTAAACACTGATAAAAGTACATATTACACTGAAAACCCTTTTAAAAAAAAAACTCTGAAAATGGCTGGTGGGTGGGCCCAGCTCCCGAAATGCCTTTAAGAGGCAAGGTCTGTAAATCAAAATGCTGACTTAGGGAATTAAGTTGTTTATTGATGTTCCGACGCCACAAACCAATTGACGATACTAATGTCGTTAAGCAGACCCGAGGCACTAAGCCTATTTGTGGCTGATGCGGGAAAACAAGCATGTACTTTCCGAATTAAAAGGTGAACTTACTCTCCTGAGGCTGTAGATCTGCAGGAGATGGATAAGTGCTCCTCCTGGGCGATAATAAGTTAAATAATGCTCTGGTTAGTAAAAGAAGTGAAAACTATTGTTCTTGGTGGTAGACAAAGAAGTTGAAGTACCCGAGAGTCTCGAATCGCACAGCCTACTTCGATGAATGCCCGCTTCCGACTGAATGGCAGCCGGCATCTTTCCAGCCACTTGCCATGAATACGCTGGTAGTCTGAAACGCTTTAGCGCAAAAGAAATGCAAAATAGGGTTAGGCCCTTAATTGTTTACATTGTATAAGTGAGATAATTCCCTTGCCAAATTGAAGACTAAAAATTGTCCCCAGCAAATTCTTGCATGTTTTATAAACTAAACTAGCTACTTAATTGATAACCACACACTTTTGCGTTAAGTTTACAGGCACATAGTCCTGGAAATTTGACTATCAGAGATTGTAAACCCGTTTACTACTGCAAAAATAAACACGTACACTTTTACACCAACTATTCATACTAACACAAACTGTTAGGTACATCACGCTGGAACCGATGGCTGGGTCCTGCGTGGTCGCAGGTTGTAGCACCCCTGTGAGGGTGGTCCTACTGGTATTGTGTTGAGTGGCGCCAGTGGGCGATGTTGGATGGTGTGTCGATGCCTAGTAGTGCTGTGGAATGCAGGCCTTGTTCCTGGTGCGCGCGCTGGGCACTGCATACACCTCTGCCCACCTGGAGAACAGTTTGGCGACAACTGCCACGAACATTTTTCCCATCGATGCTTTGGGTAGGGGTCCATGATGTCGAGGGATATTATTTCGAATAGCTCCCTAGGTGTTCTGGGTGGTGGTGGTGGTTGCTGANGTAGGGGTCCATGATGTCGAGGGATATTATTTCGAATAGCTCCCTAGGTGTTCTGGGTGGTGGTGGTGGTTGCTGACCATCGGCACGTCGAGCCTTAAAGTGATTGCACGATACACACTCGAATGTAATATCTTACATTGTGTGATTTGCGGGACCAATGGAAGTGACGTAACAAGCCCTGAATGGTCCCGGAGGAAGACTTCCTTGAAACGATCGTGGAAACTGTGAAACATGAATACTGACTGGCCTTGCTGCTCATGGTGTTCAACAGAACACAACACTTCCTAAAAACAGCTGCGAGTTTAGCATGAGAGACTAAAGCGCAGGGCGGCAAATTTTAATGCGCGCAGCAAAGGCGGGTGGACAGAGGCGCAGAGTAATACTGTGGACACCCAGACATCCGCCCCTTGTGATTATGATCCTTATCCCCTGAAGATCATTAATCAATAAATAGAGGAAATGATTAGGGATGGGGTAATGGAACCCTCGGAATATTTACAACTCGGCTATCACACTGGCCCCCAAGCAAGACTGAAGCTGGAGGTTTTGCGTGGACTTCCACCTGCTCAACCAAGTGACCGAAAGTGTGCCCCCACCCTTAATCAGTGAGAATTCTGCTGTAATATTAGAGGACACCGATTTTATCTTCTTTGATATGAGAAGCAGCTGTTGGCAAGTACCAGAAAGACCCATAGACCGTCACAAGACCTGCATTTTGTTTATAAATTTTAATCATTCATTTATAAAATTAAAAAAACCAAAGATAGCAGTGATAAAAAATGTGTGTTGGTATCGCCTAGTAAGAAATAGTTCTCATGCAAACCATCATTAGAACAACGTGCGCACAAATTCTGTGCATCGTCCTTCAGTGTAATTTTATAGACTCAAGCTTAGTTTGCATATGATGCGGAGGAATATCATGGAAGTAGAATTTTAACAGGGCTTCAGAAAAGTGTGAAGTAACAGTGAATGGATTATAGCAAAATACACTACCTGTTAACAAAAAAAACTCTACACAAAAATTTTATTTGTTAAAGTACTATCATTATAGCAATTTCGAAAAATTAAGAACTTTGAAGGATTATGTAAAAAATTTGAACATTGAAAGACTGTATAAAAAATAAGGACTTAAAGCCTGTTTGGCTGGGTGGTATTGAGTTAAGGGAGGATTTGAGGATCGGTTAAAAAACATTGTCAGGTGGTTTGTGGATTTGGATACCCGACTAGGCGCTAGACAGTCGGCAGGCTGTACCAATTTTTGCTGCTGGTGATTATCTCCGAGTATGGCAGGCCGTTCGCCCACACATCACATACGCAGTCCCTCAGTGAAATGTTGGAAGAGTCGCACGCTCCCGATACTTGCATGGAAAATACTGTGGGCCTAATCACGCTGACCCACACACCTAAAACCGTAAAAGCTCTGAGTTAAGCATACTGGCTGTTAAGTAATTTACGTGAAAGTGGGTGAAGGCACGTTATAGGTGACCCATTCCCCGAAACGCCGGGAGACAGTGCTTTAAATAAAAGACATGAAGACTGAAAACTTGCTTCTAATTACTCTTGCATAAAAACACTTGCATCACTTTCGATGAAACCTGACTGTAAGGACACACTAAAAATAAAAGCAAAGGGGACAGGGGCAATGGTTTTGTAACAAGCTGTTTATTAAACAGGTGTTAGATTGAGGATTAAGTGGATTACAATGTCGAAGTCTTGTGCAAAATATTCACCCACCTTTGTAAAGCTATTTGCAAATAACGTTACATTTGAAAACGCAACACTAATACCATTTACAATACAGCACATACAGCAAATACAACAATTATCAGTTTTCATAATTTTCACTTAATGAAAGTCTGCATGTGTAACTTGGGATTCTGCAAAATGCTAGAGGTACTAACCACTATAAATGAAACACATTTCACTTAAATTACAATAATTGTATTCAACATTAACTTTACACATTCCCTATACAGTTTAGCATACAATAAATGAACCTAGCTTCAGAAATAATTATCACCAACTCTAAAGCAAACCATACCATTTCTGCCCACTATGTAAACTATTTATAATTTATTTTGATTGAAACAGTACAACTGTGATTAACACAAAAAAAATTTGTAATAAATATTTATAAAAAAAAAGTAACAGGCTGGTACACACACTCTTGACGTAATTAAAACAATTTATTCATATTTTTACATTAGTTTAACAATGCAGGTTAGACATAGCATGTGGTGTGCAACCACAGTTCTGTAATGTCGTGCTCAGAGAGCACCAGTTAGAGCCTGTGTACAAATATTTTAGAGTAAACTTCAACAAATAATATACATCATTAGTACTTCGAAACCAAAAGTGATTCACAACTTCTACATACAGTAAGTGTTCTGCACATTGTCCATTTTGTTTATGCTGACACTGCTCTGCTAACGCTAGTTCACCGCAGTTCATAACGAGACGAGACCGGTCGTGGGAATGCAACGTGTCTGCTTGACCCAACCTTCAAGCATTCTTCACAGGGGGGGCCTGCTTCAGTTGCAGGATGATCGAGCGCATGCGGGACACATCTCGGCTCATTTTGCTCGACTTGGGGTTGAAGTCGCACAGCTTGGAGATTCGCTCCCACTCCGTGCCTGGCTCTATCTCTCCAGCTTCCGCCACAAACTGCTTCTCTGCATTCCTGCCAAACAAGTAGAGTGTCCATTCATGCTACTTCCTCCCTTTCCTCAGTCACTCATAAATAACAAACGTGCAAACAGCATCTAGTTACGACAAACAGAGGCACTAAACGTCGCTATTTCTACACACTACGTCACACAAATATTTACATTTACAATTATATGATAAATAATTTATTATACAATTAGGGTTTAAAATGTGTATAATGACATTTAATACTCACTTAGCAGCTTCTCTATGAAAGCAAGAAATAAAACAGTACATTATTTTAAACCAATCTGCAAACAGTTTGGCTAACAATCAAAAATTGAAATTTACAAACAGAACCCAAAAACACTCAATGGACACAAGTGTAATATAATCCTAAATGAGTATTAATCCCTTTTCACAGAAATATAATACAGCATTAACATAAAGTCAGAATTTCGTCAACATACAGTTTAATATTTTAACCTAGTTTCTAGGGNAAGTCAAAATTTCGTCAACATACAGTTTAATATTTTAACCTAGTTTCTAGGGAAGTAAAAAAAAAACCAAATTAATAGCTTTTCACTCGTGCAATAATTTGTTCACTCACATTCATAAACAAAATAACCATCCCAGACGTGTAAAATGTAAACATGTTTGAGCTTGGCCATAGATACCGTACAAGAGAAAATTTTGCTGCTGTGCGAGAGAGATAAGTAGTTTGCATGCCCGTCGCCCCATCACAAGTGTGCTTGATGGACTCCATGTTTGTACAGAATCGTGCGTGAAAACAATATTTACATGAATACAAACATTCAGTGTGGCCTATACGCAAAATATTAATTATCCCTAATTTTTCATAAAAAAATTTCTGGTGGGCCTATACAAGCAAGCAGTATATACACGCCAAAATAGGTACATTTCCGTTGTGAATCCACATGTTTAAGACGCTAATTCAATAAATAGATTCAATATGTAGTCCGGATCAGAAAGTCAACACTGTTTCGAGAAAGAAAAAAAAAAAGCCGCTGAAGCGATATCACTATGTTTCGGAAATAAACTGATCTTTGTGACAAACTAATTTTGTTTGCATTTCGTCCCTTTTCACTTTTGATTGCTCAATTAATGTGATCTTGTTGGTAGTATACGAATGTGATATATAGAAAAAATTACCAAACACTTGGTCTCAAAAATGGTAACAAAAAATAAATTTTCCATCACCACTAGATGCCAGCTGCACGAGTATGTGACAAAGGCACACAGTACGCTCCATAGATTCAAATATCTATGATATTACCATATGTTTTTTCCGGCTACGTTTTATGTAAACGTTTACTGTTTAAATGTGTACAAGTTGGTGAAGTCTTATGAAACTGAGAAGTTAACTCAACATGGTTGTGACTATTTACGACAGAAAGAATTCGTAGATGAAGGGTTTTATAATTTTGATAAAGCAAAGAAAATACTCCTGTGCAAATATTGTAATGTGCGGATTGAGTGGGAAAGGAAAGACATGTGCGTCACGCATATAAAAAATAGTGTCTCGCACAACAAAAATAAGGATAGGTTAGCAGCATCATCATTATCTGGTGTTAAACTACAAACTTCATTAACACAAATAGTTTCTGATGTTAAGAAAGTGAAACGAGACAAACAGGAATGTGTTTTATCTACAGCACTAGCATTCGTGGAGACTAGCACTCCTCTAGAAAAAGTTGATCATCCCAGTCTAAGAGTGAATGAATAAATACATTGACGGTAGACTGATGTGATTTTAATAAACTCTTTAGTTGCATTTAACATCAAGCATACTAGCTTTACAGTTAAGCCTTTTGTTCATGTACATGGACTGTTACTTGCATTAGGCATGTCGTGCAATACATTACAGTACTGTTTTTCAATATTGTTACAGGTGCAGGAGATCTGCCAACAGACTGAGGGAGGTAGGGTTATGTACCCATCATGAAAGAAGAGGAAGAGCGACTAAAGGCAGCAGTCAAAGATCTACGAGTATACTATGCATACTATGTGATGAAACCACCGTCAAGAAAGGGCAGTGCGTTTTCATGGATTTGGTTAAAGTCTTAGGGTGTGGAGATGCAACAGTTCAAAAACTTGGACGGGGGGAGTGCAAATTCTGAAGAACGGAAATGCTACAGTATGTTCACAAGCCATTGTTGTTGATGTGCATAAACTAGAAATAGTATCAATAACAACAGATTCTGCAAGTTACATGACCAAGTGTACCGGGGCAATACAAATTCTTGTTTCTGAAAAGTTGGTGCACACACAGTGCTGGGCGCATAAATCTAATGTAGTAGGGAATACATGGTCTGTAGTTCTGGATGAGCTGGACACGTGTGCCGCTCAAGCAAAGAATGCCTTTTTGAACACACGTTAGGAGGAAGCATGCCTACATGCAGTTTTGAACAAAATATGAAGATCAGCCACAGAAAGCCAAGCTTTTCTCCATTCCAGTTATTACTAGATGGAACTCATGGCTTCGGAGTGTAGTATTTGAGTGAATATCAACACGATATGGTGGAGTTTCCAACAAACACTGGAAGAAGTGCCAGTGTTCTTTACTTCAAGAAGCTGAGTGCATGTCAAATTGGAAAAGTACATTGTCAAGCAGTAGCTCTGGTAAAGCACCGTTATAAAAGATGTAAATTACTTCAGCATTTGGAAAATTCTAGTGCACCAGTGGCAACAACTCTCTCCTCGAAATGTAGTGACCTGAAAAAATTTTTTTTGACTTGCTAAAAGATGGGTTTTTTTCCAGAGAACATTAGGTGCCCTTTTAAAGCTTTCAAAACAAAGTCAGTCACATTTCACTTCACAGTTAAAATTCGATGGCGAGAGGAGTCTCAAAAAATTTGATGATTCAACTGAATCTGACAGTGGTAGGGAATTCATTGAATGTCTTGGTAAACTCTTTGATCCAAGAAATATTCTAAAATTGTCTTTAAATATGTGATGCAATGAAAAAAGTACCTATCTTGGGTGAGCTTTCATGCTAGAGTTTGCAACCATATCTGTTCTTCAGGGATTCTGTAGTTAACGTGTTACAAAATGATCAAGATGTTTATATTGTTAAATCGTTGCTTTCGTTGAAGTGCGATTTTTCTGACTTAATGCTGCAGTGAAATCAGTATGGATTCCAGTCAGTAATGTAGACACTGAAAGGAGTTGCTCAATGTATGGGAATATAATGACTGACAGGACAAACCTTAAGCCAAGCAATGGAATTAATGACTGTGCTTGCATTTTCTGATTAAATATATGCTATTTTAATTTTGTGCCATCACCAAAGTAGCCACAGTTTGTTGCAATATTAAATATGTGCGAGTGCTTGCATTTTTTAACCAAATATAAACAATTATATTTTTTGTGATATTACCAAACCATTTTTTATCTCAGCCAAATTTTAGCTAAATTTTTGACAAAATTAAAAAAATATACGAAAAATTTAACGAAATCAGCTAAAAAAATTGACTAAATCTATCAAAATTTTTCGCCACAAACAAATGTGTCTACCCATCACTAGTGATAATCAGCAGCACGCACGACTTATTTCACATCCAGTTACCAGACACATTTGCATGTAAAACCAGCTTCAAAAACAATCATTGCTGGAAATTTTAGGTGACGAGACCAAAAGTTATTTCAATCGATGCAACATCCGATAAACAATACAAGCGGGTAGCTTTATCATTATTTATATAGGAGTTTTGCTGGGACCACTGAAAATTTACTGTGGACACGGCTTATCGATATATGCGTTTTCAGTACGAGAGTCCACTGTATAATGAATCTGTTTAAGACTTCTGTTTGATTCACTATTAAACTGTAGAAAATACAGTTTTACACAATGTTTATACCTATTGGCTGTCTTCGTTCGCGTTATCTGGTCCTCATGGTGGCGATACCACTCCTCCAACTCTTTCTTCGCTGCCTCGCGCATTTCTTCTTTACGCGTCTCTTCGTTGGCATCTAAAAATACATTATACAGATAAAATTATTTAACATACTAGCAACAATGAATATAACGTCCAATTTTCTCAGAAAATTAACACTGCATAACATGATGGTACAAGTTCAATGAATCCTGTAAGTTCTAACCCCAGTCCCTGGTAAAAGGGATGGAAGAGATGACTAAGTAGGGCATGGCTTAGGAACCACATACTTCTGCTACAACACTAGACAGTCCAATCAGTGTCCCGAGAATATCAAAGTTCAAACTTCACTTGCCACACATGACCACTTTACTGTTAGGCAGAAGCGTGTTTACCCTACACTGAACTAGCACACAGTACATGTAAACAATACCCATTAAAATTAAATTAATTTTATTCTGTTGCTAACTGATGAGCTGGTAAGTTACAAATATGCTATTATTTAAAACCGGGGTAAAAAAAATAATAAAAAAAGCACTCACCCTTCTCTTCCAAACGTTTTTTCTGTTCTTCACGCCACTTCTTTATCTTCTCTGGCTCTTCTTTAACTACAGGTTTAGAAATGACTGGCGCTGGAGTTGAAAATTCATCTAAAAAATTTCAAGTGTATTTACAGAGATAATACACACACTACACAACTTAAATCCGAAGATACTTGAGAAGCAACAATAAACACTTTCATAGACCGTTCCAAGTCTCAAATTAAGTGAACTTTTCGACAACCTAATATCAGTAATTTAATTTATCCGTAGCGTTATTTTTTTTTAAGCAGTTAAAGGTGCTCAAAATAATTTCTTGTAAACATAAAAACCATCATTAAAACCACACTCATTAGCATTGAAAAGCAGACAAAAAGCAAATTCTTTTGGACTTACTCGGTTGCTTATCAACCACTGCTGGCTCCCCATTGACAGCTGCATGCAAGCAAGAAGTTCAGCATTAGTAGCAAGAATAGGCAGAGTACCAGAGCAAAAAGCAAACATACAGAGGCAGAAGGCCAAGCCGATAGCATGCGACATTGCGAACAGCAGGCTAGTAAGTACTCACCGCCATCCAGCTCCGAGGCTACCCTCTCTTCAGGGGTAGGAGTCTCTCCTAGGTACAAGAGGAAACAATGCACCATTAAAGCAGTGCAACGCCTGCACGTACATGCCGCTACGGTTAGGACACTGGCACTACTACACAGACAGAACCCCAGCACCGAGACACACCGTACACAAGTTAGTGTCGTACCACAATCAACGTCGCGCATGCAGTTTCGAACCTGCTTTGTAGTCGTTGGCTCAGTCCTGACGACATGCACAGTTAGTCACACCACAACATTGACATTACTTCTGTTTGCAAGTTTCCTGCACATCGAGAATAATAGGCTAACCATACACAGAAATGCATGCTAAAAAAATGCAGTTTCTTTGTAAGCAAACTTATCTCTCAAAACTGTACAAGAAGTTTTACAGATGTACAGATGAAGGTACAGTAGACGTGAAACATGAGCGATGCTTCAAACCTGTCAAGACCTTTGAAAGCTGCATTTTTTTATGACTAGTCTTTATAACCACCTACGTATTTCCAACTCATCCTAATTCTGAGGTCGTGGTTTTCCAATTAAGTTTACAATATCACCAATGTTTCCCAGTAGCTACTGAATGAAAGTGTGCGCTTGTGTGTGCACATGTGTATATATATATATATATTATATATATATATTACTGTAAATACAGATATCCCATTTATCTTGACCACTTATAATAACCCTGTACCAGGGTTCCAAATGAAAAAGTGTTTCACACAAAGTTTATATAACTGGAAGGGGAAAAAATTTTTGCTGGGGTGTCGGCCTTATAACAATTATTAGTGAGATATGAGTACTATAAGTATTATAAATGAAACCATGTATTTATTGTTCAAAAGTTCAATGAAGCTCATCAAGACCTATTTAAACATGTAGCACAATTATTGCTTCTTATTTGAGAAAAATTTAGTTAAATGAATACTTTTTGAAAGCAAAACAAATGTTACTGTTAACTATAATCCCTAACATCCCTATTGAGAATACTGAAGACTTACAAGGCATTTAAAAATCAGATATTAAAGACAATTCTGAAAGATATGGGATCTATAGAAACTTAGTTCCTATATCTATTTGAAAAAAAAAAATTTGCATCTGGTGAATAAACAAGAACTTGCAAATGTTCCAATATTAAATGCATAAATCTAAACTGAGGGGCTTTAAATAAATGTGGACAGTACATATAGGAATTTATTTTTCTACTTTAGGGTTTCCTTGGCAAACCAAAAAATTTCCTCCAGATTGAGTTTTGGTTGCCCGACAGCCGTTTGTGTTAGCCATTACATTATAACCAAGCAAACGTGACTTCACAGTTTGATTTCCCAAAAGATTCAATCATGGGCCCTAAAACACAGAGCTCTTTGTAAATCCACAAAGTATAACTAAGTAAATTTATGAAGTTCATGCACACAACATGAGTAAATGTTTCAAAGCAGATCCAACATGATGCTGAAGTGAAGGGTAAAGTGAAAGAGTGCATGATCATTACAAGATGATTAAGATTTCAGAATAAACCCAAAAATTACAAAACAATGGAAACACTTCAATATATTTAGTATTTGAAATTATGAATGTTCACAGAAGCTACAAGAACACACGTCACATAATCTACACATAATAAGAGGACATTTAACGTACTTCACACAAGTTACCTGTACCACAGATTTATACAATATGGTAATGTATATTATCAAAACAAAATACTGTACTTCTAGGATAAAATAAAAGTAGTGTTCATATATTTGGAAAATCATCCAGTGGCAACATTTTTTAGAAACAAAATGAGTGAACTTTTTGACTGTGCAGATTCAAAATTATCAAGGTAATCCCATCAATGTCAACAAACAGTACCATTCCCAATAGTTCAAGTCAAAAAACATTACTTGCAAAGCCAGTACATATGACATTCACTTTATAGTTTGGTTTAACTTACTGACAATGCATATACTTTCAAAGATTGCTTCTACAGCAAATTTTCATGTACTTATCAACTGCAATTAAACTCCACACACTTCATAAAAATCAAATTAATTAAACTTAGTTAACCAGTCATCCACAACACCTATATCTAGTCAATAACTAATCGTGATTATTTTAATAACTATGAACCCTTGCATTTTCACATGAACTACAGCAATAAATGTTGAGTGGTAACAAATCTAAATATAGTTTGCATGCTTATAAGTATACAACTGTTATACAGTTCAGTGGCAATTACAGACTTTTACACAATATGCTTTCACAGATGTGTCCGCTCTGACAAAGCAGGCACCCCATTACATTTTCACAAGTCTTGATCCAGCAGGCCATTTCTGTATCTGTATACATGGCTGTCTCACATATCGAGATTTAGACTCGCCAGCTGTTTGTGAGATGACGTTCAAACCCATCCATGGTAGACTTTTACACTGCTTCTAAATTTACATTTTTTAAATTATAAAAAAACTAACATACGGTAGTTTGATAAGTGTAGGTCAGCGAGGACAGCTCATTACTAGGTATGAATGAAGCTTCTAAAGTATAATAAAAGTCTTAAGCATTAACATTTGATTGCACTTTGCCATCAAATGCAAAGCTTTGAATCATTCAAGCATATGTAACAAAAAAAACATGCACACTGTTGTGCATCCATCACTTAATGCAGAAGGGCAATGTCAACATCTGCAGAAACGATGCATCAATACTGTCAATTGCAGTACTGTGCGACAGTCAACTTGATAGGGTGCAGTATATGGCCGCCATAGACAACGGCCACAATCGATAAGTTGCCTCGAATGTTATGTTCTGTGGACATAAAGGCCCAGGTACATTTGGCTGATGGCATGCAGTGCCTACGCATTTCCAAAATGTGATTGGCTCGCGTAACCTGCGACGTCAGTGCCAATGTGCAGCATAGTGCTGTGCAGTGGCAACCAAGTTTGCCAACTTTCAACTTGGGGTCAGCACGATGTACGTGATTCACTATCAAATACACTCAAACTAGCCAATGAAACGCAAGGTCGATCTGTAAATGTGCAAATAAAAGGAGGGGGAGGGGAGGAAACTAGTATTTTGTTTATATGGTAAATACTGTAAAAATATACGTAATAAAATAATGCATGGTTTACTTAGGTGAAAACGTCATTCACAGATAAAATGCACAAGGAAAAGAACGCAAAGTTTATGCCCTGCCACCTAACACACTTTAATAAATCTATTTTAGCCACCAGGGGACCAGTATTCATTGTAACATGCAGCCAATGACTCAGCACTGCAGTCCGCATCAGCATGATATTCGCAGTTTAAGTCATGACCCTGAATCATATTTAAACAAATCAAATTTAATGTTAGCATCCCCATCCAATTTAAATGTTCCAACCAGTGTTTAATTTGCCTTTTTGCAAACCTATAGCAAACTGCTATACAAAATTTTGAATGCATAGCATTAAAGGCAGATTGTCTAGCTGTATTCATGCAAAAACAAACCTCCAAGAAATTAAGTGAAATAAAAAAAAAATATTTATATCTTTTAACCCTACGAAAACCACCAAATAGGGTTCTTGGTACCACATCCATGCATATTTCTTTCTTTTCTAGGTACATACTACTGTATGAAATGTGATGTTGCAATAAAACATTCTAAAGAAAACTTAAATAATTCCTTTAAAAACTATACAAATAGAAGTTGCAGCATTAACATTTCGATACAATAATTTAGTTTAGAGAAACAGAACTGTCTCTGAAAGTTTAATTTTCAGTCTCCTAAATCACAGTCATCAAGTTCGCATGCATTACTCTTTTGATGTGCATCGCCGTGGTCCATATGGAGTTTTATCTGGATGGCAAGGTTTCTTGTTAAAAAAAATTTCTGTAGCCTATTTAGAAGAAAAGTTTAACTCCGGACCTTCAATAGAAATTCTCACTACGTTGTCGAGGGTTGAAGTTTTCAGGCTGTTCAGGTAGTCAGTTTTAACTCTCTTCATGGTAGAAAAAGCCCTCTCTACCTTTGCATTTGAGACCGGAAAGAATCTCAAAATGCAAATGATTTCCACCAATTTTGGAAAATGATGTTTGTAGTTTTTGCAAACCATTGTCCTAAGTTCATTTCCTGTTATGTGCCTCAAGTTAGATAACCAAAATGTTTTGAAGACTTTCTATTTTTCACATACACCATCTGCTGTAATGCCTTTTTCTTCTAACACTTCCTTGTAATGTGTTCATCACCATAAACACACAGGTTCTTTTTGTAAGTGGGCCCCATTTTACCATGTAAAATTTTCATTCCAAATTTTATGAGATCGTTCTCATGCAGATCAGAAAACCTCTTTTACACTGCATCATGCAGTTGGGAAAGATCATTGCAGCTGTCCTTAAATGTGTAAATTGAAAAGCAGTGCGACAAAGAAATTCCATGGTAAGAGAGACCACCATCATCTTCCATTTCTGCTTTAGGCTTGAGAAGTTCTCTCAAGAGCGTCACCAAAATTGTTATCTGTCATACTGACAAGTGAAGAATATAACAGTTTCAAAATGGTCAACGCATACAGGATGTCAATGTTGTCAGACTGAAGTGCCAATGAGAGTTTTGACAAATTGTTCAAAATGTCTTTAAAAAACAAGACACATGCAACAAATTTTGCACTTTTCATTGTTTTTACTATACCAGATAGCATAGCAGCCTGAGGATTATTTCCTGTAGCCCAATTTTCCAACTGACTTACGATAACATTTTAGTTCCTTACTAAGCCATCTACATTTATTTTTATGGGAAACAAATCTTACACTTTGTACTCTGCTGGTTGGGACTGAAGTCTCATTTTCTTCACCCAAAACCATAGCTAGCTCTTTAAACTGATGAATTCGACTAGCGCTTTTTGAATAGAAATTGTGAACTCCACCTCTTATTTTATATTTTAAATACATTGGCGAGATATGTTTACTGTATGTAGCATTTTACACTTAACTCGAGGCAATGGATTACAAACAGCCATAGGAATAGTTTCTTTTTTAAGTTCAGCAGAAACAACATGTCTGTCAAAAATTCACAGGTGCAAAAAAACCACCAATATTTTTTTTTTAATTTGCAACACCAAATTTGGTCAACATTTCTTTCAAGCTATTTAAACTTGCAGTGGCAAAGGAGTTGGGTAAACCAGTGATTTTAAGGAATTTAACTAGACCGTATATGTATCATGGCTAACAATCACAAAAACAATTTCTTTGTCAGTATTACTGACATCAGTGGAGCAATCACAACAAATTAACTGATCAGTATTTTAAGTTATTTATCAATTCATTTCCCAAATTCGATGCAATGCAAGATGTGAATTCTTCACACTTTGGTACAGTGGCATACGTTCCACCAATGTCAACTCCATGACGTTTTTCAAGTTCAACTAGTTTCGGAAATTTATTAAATGCCATTTCTTCTTGAGCCAAGACACATGCAATGTCCACAATTTTTCCGACGTGATGTTTTGATTCACCACTAACAGATGGCATTGCCTTGCCTACAGGTGTTTTAACAAAGAATTCTTGAATTGATGCAGGTTTATTATTGGTGTTAAGAGCATACATGTGATTCTGTGATTTAGAATGTTTAACACAGTTGTCCATTTTTGGAACAGAGTCTTTAATACTCTGAGATTTCACTTACTGCATAATTCCCAAAGCTGTCACATTTCCTTCACATTTAAGACACTTATTCCAGGGATCCAGTTCATTTTTCCATTTCTTAGAAGTACTATACAGCACACCTACAACCTACCAATTTGCCATTTTCAACACTACTGGGCTCTATCATTGCAGATGAAGAGTTGTTTGCTCTCAACATCAGGCTGTTACTACCTACTTTTTTGTTACTACAGCGCAGAATAAGGCAGGCACATGAAAACGTGACGGGTCTGCCTATGTGTCGCAATAAAGAAGGCCTTTTTACCTCTGGTAACCACTGGCCCGCCTGAATGGAAACCAAGTCAAAAACTACTTTTCACATACTCAAGAATTCCCTCCTTTCTGCTTTCTCGTCCACCCTCCTGCGTAGGTCTGTCTTACAGCAGAGACGTGCAACGGTCAAATCAAAAAATTCAGAAAAGAAAAAAAAAAAAATTTTTTTCAGTAAACTTTGCAGCATTTAGTTACATATGTGCCCTTTCAAACAGCGGCTGAACATAAATTCTGCACATAATTACCACGCTTCAGCACTTCTCGAAACAGCTTAGTTCAAAAACGACTCTCTTGACAAGTCTAAAATGCATTACTTATACCACTTTCAAACGCTGTTTACTGTTTCACCTTCCGCAGCCGGCAGGACATGACCGAGTGGTCACTTTTTGTCCTCCCTTCGCTCGGTGCGCGACAAAGCAATGTGGCTGTGGAACAGGTACTGGTTTGCAAGATGGGAATGACAGCTCAGTTCCTGCTTATATCTAAGTTTGGTGGAATGTGCGGGATTAGTTAACTCAGTTTAGATGTTGCTCCTCAACCTCCATTTCAGATGAGAGTTGCAGTATAAAAGGATGCTACCAGAGCCATGAAGAAATGATCACCATGGTTGGACTTGAACCAGACAGAACTGATATAAGTATCCACTTACATTCTTGCAAGCCCTTACTAAGCCTGACCGAGAACCACAAACTGGCACCTGATCCTGAGAACTATCACCATGAGCCTCACTTAGAGACCTATGTATGCATAGCATAGAGGGCCAACAAGCTTCAGACAATAGCATTATTAACATTAGGAACATGTTCCCAGTTACTANTGTATGCATAGCATAGAGGGCCAACAAGCTTCAGACAATAGCATTATTAACATTAGGAACATGTTCCCAGTTACTAAAGAACCAAACACTTCCAAAATAATCAAAACCATAACAAGTGGTGTATATTAACTGGCCACCAAATATTGATAAAGTACTTAATTTAATCATGTATGCAAAAGGTTGCTTAAAACGTGCAGCTAGCTTAGATTTAGTTTTCATAAAAGAAAGAATTCCCACAGTTACATATATAATAGTTGGCCACCATGATGTTTAAAATTTTTAAGTGTGACCCAAAATCGATCCACATTTACCTGAGGCCATGCCTGATGGAAAGTCATTTTGCTGGCCAAAGCTGTCAATCATTTCAAAGCTGCTCGCAGGATCAATTTGGTGGTTCACTTCTTGGGGAAGAAATGAACCATCCCCAGGGAACGAACCATCCCCAGGGAACGCACCATCCCCAGGGAACGCACCATCTGTAACAGGACAATAATGCTAGTTTACATGTGCAGCAGTGTTACTGCATTTATCAGTACACTACACCATACAGTAGATTACATAATCAACCGTCATTAATTGTCTGTGTGATAACTTAGTATCTGCGTCCATGTGCATGCACGCGCACAATCATTCACAACTCAAATACAGATGAGTGCAAAAGGGATCCACATGACAATATGTAGTTACAACCTCCAAATAGTAACAGTTTGCTGAAGTAGTACTACAATTTGAACCTAAAAAATTATCAATTGTTTAAAGTCTGTACAAAATTCACCAACTGCACTTCCTTATTAAGATACTGAAAAATTTATGTCACAAAGTGTTTAATGTTAGTACTTTTAATTATATTGATATTTACTAGTATTGGTCTTCTGTTTTATGGTGTCACTGTTCGCCAAGATGACTCGAGTGGAAAATAAAGTAGTTCTCGTCCGCACTTTGAAACCGGACGTCTCATTCCCCTTTAAATTACCACCTGCCTGTTACATCCAGCCTGCCTAGCAACACTTCTAAAATGCTTACTATCCATGACCGTATTTTCGCNATTACCACCTGCCTGTTACATCCAGCCTGCCTAGCAACACTTCTAAAATGCTTACTATCCATGACCGTATTTTCGCAAGGTCTTGCAAAATGATATACAATTACATGAAGCAGATATCCTATCTTTTGATGCAAAAACACCTCGTAGTTTCCCTGCGCTGTCTTGTGCAAGGCAGCCATGGTGGCTGGTCAAGTTGGGGCAGCGCCGATGGATAAGTTGCAGCGGATGGTCACCACGTCACGCACTGAGCAAAACTGGCGACGAGTCTCCAAGCCTGCAGCGGGAGAGTGTTAGTGTCTGGGTGAAATATTAGAGCGCTGTCATACGGAAGCACCGCAGCGCGACGTGGTGGTAATCACAGGAAAAATATACAATTTTCTTATAATTCAGCCCTCTGATTGGTGAAGTTAAAAACGTAACTTTNTGTAACGTTTTAAGCCCCTGGTTGAGGAGAGCCTTGAATTTGGTGCTATATAAGCCAGGGTAAGCTGCAGGCTCGTGGAGAAGCTGCTCCTGGACATCATGCTGAGATAAGTAAAAGTTATTATCAGACCCGTCTGGTCATATTAAAAGGGAACATTTGGGAGTCCATTAGGTTGACACTAATGTTTGCAAAGCAACAAGTAATGGTAAAATGTAACAGTTGCTCTGTCTTTTTACAGTTACATGGTATGAAACCATTTCCATATTTACCAACATGCAGCACTAAATTGAACAGCCCATAAACTAACGAGTCGTTAGCTAATCAACTGCAGCAACCAAGAATTGCACACAGCTGACACTTAAAAAAATACAGTGAAAGGTTTTCCAATTATTACTTCATTCTTTTGCACTAGAAATGCTTACAAAGGGGAGGGGATAGGTGGGCCAAAAACATTTTAACCATGCAATGCTGAAATTCCACAAATAATTCCCCGATTACCAAGCAGGGACATACCCAGGATTTTCATCTGGGGGTGCACAAGCCCTAACAAGTATTACTGAAGAAGAAAAAAAAAAAAAAAAAAAAAAAAATGGGATTACATACTTAAAGCTGTTTACTATTTACATCAATAAATTTTTGAAACGTGCAAATATAGTTTTAAAACTATAAGCTCTGCATATAAAATTTTTCAAAATTACTTTTCATTTCAGTACTTGTTATTTACATTTTTTTGTTACAAGAAGACAAGAAAACAATTTTAAAATATAAAAAATTATAAAAGGAGAAAGAACTTGCATTTATAATCTGTTTCCAGTTTACAGCATTTTGCTCAATTTTCATATTGTGGAAAATTCACTCAAAGAGTCTTACTGGTCGATAATGTGCAAGTGTTTTGGCAGCATTAATGTCTAATGGATTCTGCTACACTATTCTTGTAGCCTGACTCATACTGCAACTGTTTCATGTCTGCTGTGTCAAGTGCATGAAATGCATAACTATCAATAAATCTGAAGAAAATTTCCAATGTTACACGTTTTTGATAATGGTGTATTTATTAACAAACTTCCCACCCTTCTATACAGACAATTTTATGCTTTGGACGCAGTTTGGTTGAACTACAGCAGCAACTTCACAACGTTTAATAATTCTGCAGAGAAACTCATTTGAAACGCACAGTAATGCAGTTCAAGTGCCCGGTAGGCAGACCCCTTAAACATGGATGCAAAGGATGAAACTACAATATGAGGCCGTATTGAACTTTGCTAGTCTTCCCACTAACCAAATGATAGGGTCGTTGACAGCTTAAAGGCCCGTTGGTACATGCAGTACAAGAATACTGCACACCAGCTCTGAGTCTTGCGCCCAAGTGATGGGACACTGCACGTAGCAGTGTAGTCCTTATTGCTCCTGCGCCTCAAATGCAATAATATAACCTGGTAGGCGACCATCTTAAATTAAATACAGCCTTAAACAACATAAGTTCACTGCAACCAGGCCTAGTGCAGGGACAACACAAACATCTATGCAATATATCTCGTTAGCAATTTGTATGGAGAAAGTTAGTTTTACAAAAATGGAAACTGAAAATGCTCAGTACTTGACATTTTACTTATACAAGCCACTATAGTTCACTAGAAAATTATAATCAAGTTTTTCAAAAAACGCAATGTAGATGTAGCGCTTTCTAGGTTGGTGGAAAATGTTATATTTACTTAAGCACTAACAGGTGCTGTATCAGTCACTGGCTGACAATACTGAATTTTTCTGTGGTAAACGGCCAAAAACTGCAGCAAGACTTCCTGTTGGAAAAAGTGAGAAACTGAAATATATTTTCTTATAACTGTCAAAATGTGGACTTTGTGGCTAAGAAAAATAAAGTAGAACCCCACTGTTAACACCCCTCAAGGTTTCCAGGAATAAGATTTTAGGCGAGCATGTTAATAGAAGGTTTAGAAAATTTTTTATTTTGACCCACCCTGACCCCTATACATTAAAATGTGGGTGGTGCCTATTTTTAGTTATGCACTGCTTTGAGCACAGTGTTTGACGAGAGAAACGCGATGAATAGCAACATTTTTCAATTGATTTCCATGAAATTTCCAACTTCTTTTTTACAGTTTTTCATAGTTCCTCCAAAATGGATATTTAAAGAGATGGTCTTAATAAAAGAGGTTGTAACAATGAGGCTATTTTTATGTAATATGAAAATCTGTTGGCTCAATTTGGACAGTGGGTATGATCACAATTTACTAGTTAATAGAAGTGCTGCAAAAATATAATTCCATCCTGCCTCATGAATTCAATTCCTTTATACCATACAATCAAATTCATATCAAATTTGATATTCAGGTAACTAAGAGAATTCAACAACAACATTTTAGAAAATTTTGTTTTCGGCATCTACTAAAGTTGCAAATACATTTCTGGACAGACATTTAAAATTTAGTTTGATAAAATTTCTATAAATGCATTTTGATTGTTTTATATATGCTGACATGATATTTGTTGGTGTTCAAGAACATCTGCAATTCCATTGGTGAACAAATTAACATGGGAGTGTACTGTAGTACTTAAGTGCAGTACTTACGCTCTATATGCCAGTGAATGTATTTGGCAGTGTATGGAGAATCCCACCTCCTTGCACGAGAACTGATGGCCTCCAAATAGACATAGTTTTATGTGGTATTTGGATGTATAGTGCAATGGGAGTGAATGACTAAATGGAGATTTTTGGACATCGCCATTGCAATATAGTTGTCAGTCATGGAAAACAGGACTGAGCATGATAAAAATATTCTAAGACAAGTAACCTACGGACGAGAATATAAATATGTGTGTACAACATGGAAAAATTCCAAGAGGGAATGAGTCAAAAACATAACAGCAACTAATTACGAAAAATATATGTATATACACAACCAACAGATAACGCATAGAAAATGCAGGCAAGAAACCTGTTTCAAAAAGTTAGGACAACACTGACAAAATAAGTAGGGACAAAAAGAAATGCACTCAAACAGCAGTTTTACCAGACAGAATGCAAGCCAGGTATGTTGTAGTAAAGAATACATATGCACAAAGCCAGAAAATTACATTAAGAAATCGACTCAAAACAGAACAGCAAGCTAAATGCGGAAAATATACTATATATGTATACGAAAAAACTATATACAACCAACAGACAACACACCAAAGACGACACAGGCTAGTAATCTACTTACACAAATAAAACAAACTAATAAACTTGCACAAACACAGTAGTTTTTCAAAACTGCTCTGTTCCAGTCTTCAGACAGCGACACACACGGTCCAAAAACACAAGTGCAATAGACTAGGAGACAAGAAAAACGTGTTTATATACTTTTCGACCATTTTCCTGCCGCAGCCAATACAAGTCGAGCTGTCTCCTTATTGGCTGTGCAGCTGAGTGGTTATGATTGGCTGGTGTGGATTATGTTTTTGCTGTTTTGTGCTGCAAAGATGTTTCTATCTTAATTAATGGGATCCAGATAATTTTTAACTCAATACTCTTGACTGAAAATATCATTGCTAATAATAAAAGCTGATTCCTCAATTTTTCTTTTGAGTTTGTTGACTTCCTGAGTGAATGGAGTTAAATTTTCCCAAAGAATTTTATGGTGTTTCCCCAAGCATGTTCAGCAAGTCTGGATTTCCAAGTTTCATCTTTCTCACAATTGTTCATTTCTTATTTGATTGTGTTCATACACAATAGATTTTTTGTGGAGCAGATAATCTCAGCTCGGTTAGCTAGCATACCAATTATGCCAGTTTTAGTGCTTTTTTGGGTGGTTTGAGGCAAAATGTAGGTACTGGCCTGTATGTGTTGGTTTCCTGTGAACTTTTGTTGCAAGACTGCTGCTTTCTCTACCGACTAGAACATCCAGGAAAGGAATCTGTCATTTGTTTCTATTTCATAGGTGAATTTTATTGATGGCCTCAGTAGTTTGCAAATTCCTCCAGGGTTTCGGGTCCACGTTGCCAAACAAGAAACTTGTCATCCACATAAAGTCAGACTTTACGAAGACTACTGCTTTTGCCGAGTGCCTCCTGCTCAAAACTTTCCACGAATATGTTGGCCATGATTGGCGAGTGACGACCCCATTGTCATGCCATCAGTTTGTACAAACAGTCTTTGCACTGGAAATATGTTGTGTTGACTCATTTCACACGATGGTTGGAATTGGTAGACTCATCCTGTCTTAAAATTGAGTCAGCTTCCAACTTGGTCTTGACAATGGTGTGTGTTTCACCTACAGGAGCATTGGTAAAAAGTCTCGACATCAAAACTCACTAACTTGCTATTTCCAATGTTTTGGTCATTTCACTTACATGCATTTTTACCCACGATTTCCAGTTTGAGGGATTTGCAAAAAGGCTCGATCTTAGTACTCTTTCCGGCCATGAAATGGGGTAGTTCAACCTAATGTAGGTTCACCCATCAAGCTTAATTTTTTGGTAGTACGACTGCTCGGCATAAGGATAGGGTTGTCTGGAGAGGGGCGAAAGTGTTTAAATGTGCGGGGCTAATTTAAGAAGAGTCCCATAAACACCAGATAATTATTTAGTGCTTTTGTCGCCAGCACCTATAGCCTCCAGGGATGACTCATTCCATTGGGCTACATCTTGACATGTAAGACAGTGAAATTTCTTTCAAATTACCTCAAACCTTTGTTTACTGATTGCAAGTTTCAGTGAAAATTTAAGATGCTGAATTTAAACTTTCATATTGAAGGAGATATTTTTCCCTGTCTAATTGACCACCTTTCTCCAAACATTTTACGAGAGGCCATAATTAAGGAGTTTTTGGCACTACTTAGCCAGTTAGATTATAACAGTCAGAATGAACAAATTTTTTTCTTAATGTTTCTATATAGTCATGTTTCATAATGAGTGGTCACATTTGTGAGAGGTGATTTAAGCAACAGTAAATTTAATTTTTATTTTTATCATGGTAAATCAACACTACTGANGTCACATTTGTGAGAGGTGATTTAAGCAACAGTAAATTTAATTTTTATTTTTATCATGGTAAATCAACACTACTGAACAGAGTGTTTTGCAGTATCAAATCCTAACGTCAATTACGAAGTCTGAAATTTTTTTTACTACATTTGCAGTCTGTCCACAAAATAAATTTTGCACTTAAAAAAGCAATTTTCTTATGTTTTGTTGTAGTGTGTAGAATATTTCTTGAATGTTTGTCTATGACAAGTTTTATTGAATTGAAGTGTTTTAGTCTTTATGTTTTACGATGTGTGTGCTTATCTAATTCTCACTTTCACTAAGAAAGAAAAATTATTTCTACGGTCTCCTCGTCACTCGCAGTTGTGTTCTCAGACTTGCGTCGCTGCCTGACGATGGAAAGAGATAGCAGATCCCGAAACATTGCATTCTGTCAGTTTTGGAAGAACTACTTGTTTGTACAAGTTTCATCGTTGTGCGTTTTATTTATGTATGTAGCTAACTAGCCTGGATCATCTTCGGTGTGTTGTCTGTTGGTTGTATAGAGTTTTTTCGTATACACATAGTATATTAGTTTTCCGCATTTAGCTTGTCCTGTTGACTATTCCTTCATGGAATTTTCTGACTGTACACATATATTCTTTACTACAGCATACCTGGCTTTATTTTGTCGTGTTTGGTAAAACTGCTGTGTGAGTGGGTCTCTGTTGTGTTGTCCCATTTTGTTCCCACTTATTTTGTCGGTGTTGTCCTATTTTTAAAGCAGTTTTCTATCTAGCCTGTGATGTTTTCTATGCGTTATCTGTTTGTCGTGTATATATACAGATATTTTTCATAATTAGTTGCTGTTCTGTTTTTAGACTTGGAATTTTCTTGTGTTGTATATACAAGTTTATTTTCTCGTCCAAAGGTTACCTGTTTATTTCACTAATTTCTTCATGCTCAGTCCTGTTTTTTGAGACATCTGCATTGCAATGGCGATGTACTAGCAACAGTACTGATAAATTGCTTTTCCTTTAAGTAGATAGGTTTAAGTGGCATGAATGTATCATGTTTGAATTTTGCAAAGCTTATAGTGTTGGAAACTTGTAATTGGGTCATTAAGTTAAATGATTTGGGTAGTAAAAATTACAATGCATACAACTGTAGGTGTTAAACCCTGTAGTTTACATGATCTGCCATGTTCCTTTATCTCCTGTAAAGACAAACTGATGTGATCAAAAGAAAAGCAAAAGACAGAATTCATGCAGTCATTTAAAAACNCCTGTAAAGACAAACTGATGTGATCAAAAGAAAAGCAAAAGACAGAATTCATGCAGTCATTTAAAAACAGTTGATTTACCTTATTGAATTCAGGGAATGCGAACTGCTGAGTATGCATTCACATAACTTGAATTTGATCATTTGAGCATTCATATCTACGTGGAATGCAGAAGTTGAATGTGTGGAGTTAATCTCCAGATTTGAGTATGTTCTGTGGACATGTCCGATTTTCCATTTACAACTGATGTTTCGTTTTGTCTTTCCAGTATTTAGTAGATCACAGTGATAACTAATATTGGATTGGCAATAAACTGGGATTATTTTCCATTGCAACAATATGTTAGGGCATGTAACATTAGTAAGGCATATATTAAGATCATTAGCCAAAACCTTTTTTTTTTAATATAACATATTGTCCAACCTGTAGACATTATCTGATTACTTTTCCTCTGATGAAATTAGGTAATTTTATAGAATAGTGGCTTTTCTGAAGAAAACCTAGTAGACCCACAAAAACAAAAAAATGGTTGTGCACAGCTTACCTTTTCAATATTGACGAGGGCGTAATGGTAAAATATGTAGAACATAGTAAATAAAATAGATAAAATAGATAAAATACGAGCAGTTCGACTGCTTTGTTTAAGTCAGACGCCATGATGTTTAGTGTAGTAATGCTGTAGTAACCTAAACAAATGCGCATTTTGTAGTCACCTTATTAATGTGGATGTGTAGACGTCACTGTATGTTAGTTGCAGTTTAGATGCGAGGCAGTGCGGTTCGTGGCAGGTGGCGAGTGTGTGTGTGGAGTTAGGTTCAGTTAGGTAAGGTGGGCACATATTACGAAATTGGGTGGACAAATGTTAAATTGAGGTGTTTTTGTATTTTTTGTGGGTGTATTTTTTAGTGATTTTACCCACAAATTCCCTGATCTTCATAGCCCTCCCCACTATCGTATTTGTGGTTTGTATTGCTAATACGTTGTAATGACGCAATGTTCTGAATTTAAGCCCTGAGCTCACATTTTTAAGAAAGTACAAACACTTCGAAACCCACAGCTTCGTAATATTTTTATCGTGTTTAAAGTTTAAAGCCGTGGTGGCTCGTTTCCCGTGTTTATCAGACAAACGTTTGCATTTGTAGGTTAAGGGGCGGACGTCTGCGGGTTACGTTTTTATCAAGAGTCCTGGTTACAGTTTTCGTTTCGAACTTTGGAGTTTTTGAAACCTCAGCATTATTTAGTTCCTTCGGCGCAGTTTTAATATGTCAACAAGTTTTTGTGGACGGCGAGGTTAGTTTATGTTGACTGCGCGGCAGTCAATAACGTCGTGTTGAGCGCGGGCCACGTGCAGTTTTAGATGACGCTGCTGGCAGATGCCGGATGCCGGGCGCTTATCGCAGGAGTAGTGCGTACGGAGCAGTCAATTATGATAACGTTGTGTTGAGCGCGGGACACGTGCAGTTCGTGATGACGCTGCTGGCAGATGCCGTGGCCAGGCCGTTATCACAGGAGAGGGGGGATAGGCAGTAGGATATAGGCATCTAGCTGTCGCCCTTACACAGTCTTATTCGTTGAGAGTCTTCTAGGGAGTTACTTCACGTCGCCCGTGAGGGCAGGTCAGCGCAGTCGAGAAGTATCATGCAATGCTAGCCTAGGCCGCGTTCGGGCAGGATTAGAACCCCCACATCGGCCACTAGACTGTATTACTTCATTTCTCAGCCGGTGTGGGAGGTAGCAGCAGATATTCTTTATTCGGGCTAATATTCATGAGACGTTAATACACGGAAACCACTGTGGCGCTGTTTTTTGTACTTTTATATTTATCTGTAAGGTTCGTACTCTGCAATTTGGACTTCTTCTGTGAACTGTGGTGCTGAGTGTTAAATAAATAGTTAAATAAACAAAGTACATAACAAACTAATTTGGAACTTCTTCATTCTTAATTAATAATGTTCAATTCTATGAGTCTCGTGTTTCTACCCTGAGCAAGCCGTGGCAAGTAAACAGTCGACAGTGTAAACGGCGAAACGTTACAAGATGGCGCCTAACCTTTGAGGCTGCTATATTATTAAATATACGCTTATAACAGTAAAGACGAATCTTTACAACGTTAATGCCCCTAGTATATTCGTGTTCAGCATAACTAGCAGAGTGGAAATATACCACTTTCAGGGATTTTTTCTTTTATTTTCGGTAAACTCCTATTCTATACAATTATCAAATTATATAAACCAAACTATTTGTGGAAAATTTAAGAAGGGTAACTGAAAGGTCTTACTCTTAGTTCATTTTAAGGTATGTTTAGGAAAAGTAATTTTACACGAAGTCAGCGGCAACAAACAAATAAATATGCAAGGATTGATTTATTATTGACAAAATTTGAAATTGCAAAATAATTTCCATATGTAGACAAAGTAGTTCTTGGTTCCTTCTTTCAGTGCGAATTCTCATTTCTGTGTGCGAGGCTACAAGTAGGCCGTCAGGCCAACAAAAATATACAAATGGACAAATTCAAGTACTCTCAGTCTGGTACTTTTCAACAAACACACACACACAAAGGTTGTAGGTCCTACAACTCGCCGCCTGAAGCTGGCCTAGCCTGCCAAACGTCACAATCGCACAACTGTGTGAAAAATTTGTCATCCTTTGTGAGTGCACGCCAGTTGACAAGCATTAGACAGAGTACTTTTAATTTCAGTATTTTTATAAGTAAGTTAGTGTTCACTATTTGTGCGTTACTAAGACAGCAAATTGTTACTCTGAAGATGTAAAAACTGATGTACTAAAAAAAAATTTCTGCAAAGAAAGAGTAAACACAGATACTGTGTCTAAACATATAACAGCAAGCAATAGGCCTACAACTATAAATAATTTTCGCCACATAGTTACAAAGTAGTGTTACCTTTATTCACATACTGAAAAATAGTTTACCTACACTACACTAACACAATGACTATTTAGAGTCAATGTGCCATTTTCTCTACATAGCATTGTGTCAACATTCATGCCATTTTATGTTGTGCTGTCATTAATTTGTTTTATTACAGATGATTGAGCTGGCAATTGGTTTTTTTAGTCTGTTTTTTTAACAGTTTGCATTTGTTGCGATTTTGTACCGGACCAACTAGCTCCAGAAAAGAGAATTCACGCACCTCTGTGTTACACTGCTTCTTGGAACAGGCATAATAGTGAGTGCAGAGGGCAGGCCAATTTATCTGCCTCATATTTTTACCTCATGTACATACCTTGTAAAACTGTGTGAAGCAAGTAAATCTGTTAAACCTCTGTGTTTGCTATTTTTTACGCTCCAGGAAGCAGTGTGGTGCAAATGATGCGTGAATTCACTTTTCTGGAGCAATTTGTGGAAACATTTTACATTTTTAGTGCATTTCAGCATTTCTGTAATTTTCCCCATTTATTATGACTTAATACACCACAATTCCATTATAGCTCTCCACCATCATGATTCTTAGTATCTATTTACACATGATGAATATTTCAGACTACCTTTTTTTGTCGCCTTCCAACTGATCACATGCGTGCCACATGCCCCAAAGGAGCTATAAACCCTGGCTGGCCGCCTCCAAGGCCAACTGACAATCCCCCCTCGGAAAACTTAAGATACAAAGAGGGCTGTCCTTCAGTAATAAAGGATAGTCACGCGATCGCCCCTGCCTATCAAATATCAAAGCCCATGAGAAATGAAGCCAGCTGGCTATGCAAACGAGCGACATACCCCCAGCACACATGCCAACCTACCCTGCCGCTAGTCTCCCCGAGAGAGGGCAGCAAGGCCTCTCCAGACCAGAACCAAGATGAGGGTAGCAGCTGAAGATAGCCAAAGAGACCTGAAATACATTCTGGCCAGCAGAATATAAGGCTGTCTACCCCACAGAAACACTAGTGGTCCCAGTAGCTCACCTTAGCACAAGTTGCACTAAAGCTCTATACTATCAGCAAACCTCTCGAAGACCCTACCCGTGAACCTGTAGTGACCATCACAGACCAACACCACTGCAGCCCATAAAAGTCCTCTCTTTCCCCTCACTTGCCATCTAGTTTCACCACCCCCTTACCTCTAAATAACAAATGGTGCCCAAGAGTCCCTTCTGGCCTAACGGACTTCAGTTAGAATTAAGTTTTTTTCACTGCTACCAAGTAGTTGCTCTTTATTATCTTCAAGCTTTTGACTCTTCAAGCAAACAAACCCTTCCACTGTCTTGCCCTATTGACATTTTCCGTAGGTTACCTAGAGTGCGAGACGTAGGGAGTATGGGTCACACCATCCATACTGTGGCCAAAGGCCCACAACATCCGGTATTCACAGTATGATAGAGCTCCTTACTAGCAAGATGCACAATGAGCCCCCCCCCCCTAAGTCAGCTAACTCACTCCTTCCAGAGCATATAGATCCACAAGAGAGTGCCAGCCCTGAAGAGGACTGACCTCTGTGCACACTACTAGCTAGGATACTGTTTCCTGCCCGTTCAGTGAGGCGTGAACTGTAGTATCCTATTGTTCATGCAGTTCACCCACAGACCAGGAGGCCAGTGGCACAATAAGACAGCTGCCATCATTGCAGATTATCATTCCCCTAGAAAACCACCTACACCAGCCTGACCATCCCAGAAATGAGCACATGCCACCCGCCACCTGTTGGAGCCTCACTCCACAGCCATCCCCACCAACCTCTTTGGCCCCCTCATTAGCGTTCCTGGAGCAGCCCACCCCGTGGTCAGCTACCATCACCTAGCATTGTGTGTGCTCTTGGGAGTAGGAACCATGCCGTCAGGCAGCACAGCACCTCACCTCCAGCACCAGTAGCTCCTACGACCACCGGCCAAGACCCCACGCCCACCACAGAATGCTGCCGGGGAAAGTCGCACTCCTCAGAACTACCTTCAGACCTTGAGCCATCACCACAGGACCAGAGCTCGCAACTGCCCTGGGTGAATAGTCTCTGAGGTTAGCCAGTGATCGCCCTTATCCCAGTCACCCGGAGGCCTCACCTCGCTCAGCTCAACTTAGTGCCCTGTCGACAACCTACCCGGCCAGTCTTATTTAAGGGCCCAGTAAGAGTCAGGAATCAAATCCTGCAGACACCACCCCGCTAGTGTCCCACCTGAGCCATGTGTTCCCTGAGTGAACACATGTAAGCTTACTGCAAATCTAACAATACAACTAGGTATGTGATAAATCACAACATAATACTGTATACTTATTTGCCAAAATAATTTTTTGATTGAAAAGGCCTTATTCTGCACAATTATCAAATTTACAATTTCCACTGCAATATGACAGAAAATTTTGGTGATATAAAATCTGCAGTGGGACCATTGGATAAATTACACTTTTGACAATTTACATTGAACAGTGTCAATTTTTATGTTCACATGATCCAAATATTATATACATTTTAGTAGTGAAGAACCAACCAATTTTTTACCTTCCATACTACTAATGTCAAAATGGCAACATGTTCGTAGGCCTATGCTAGATGTCATTTCTAATGTTTAACCAGTAGGCAATTACTATAACTGCATTTGTGAAGGATACATCAGGGCAATGAAAACTGAATAGTAGCCTTTGGAAGGCTTACCTTAACAAAATATACAGGGAACATTGTAATCCATCCGGTGAAAATAGTACAAAAGATACATATTTTAAGAGGCATTCCGAGACTGTTTATGTGTACCACCATTATAGAGGACGGGTATAAAAGATTACCCCAACTTTGAAGGTCTATGATACCAAAACCAAACAACCTACAACCTTGATTGACCAATCAAATGAACAATGGAACCATGAAGTTTGTTTACCATACATTCATAAATGTCCAATGTGACCACCATGAGCGGCCCATCTACGTAATAATCAAATTCGTTCCACACTCTTGTCAGCATGTCCGGTGTTAAAGTTTGGATGGCGTTCGTAACTCTCGGTTTGAGGTGGCGAGGAGGTAGCGAGCTCGCATTTGACAGTCTGACGTTTCCTTTATGTGCAGAGAGATGACACTGGGAGCATCTATCGTCTTACTACGAGCGTGTGTTATGTGTTAGTCCGGATCACGATGGCAACGGAACAGAAGGCGTTCTGTGTTATTCAGTTTGCTAAATGTGAATCGGTTACGTGGATTCAGTGGCACATACGAATGTCGTCCTACCGATAGGTGGAATATCGTACGTTGGTTTCGTCAGTTCCGTGAGACAGGGTGCTTTTGCAAAGGCAATAGTTCCGGGTGGCCACGTGTGTCCAAAGAGAATGTGCAACAGATTCAACTAGCTTTAGTTAGCAGTCCGAGAAAAGGTAATTATTCAGAGTAGCTGCTTTTCTGAAGGAACCGTCCTAGACCCACAAAAGTAACATAAATGGGTTCTGCACAGCTTACCTTTATGATATTGAGGAGGGGATAATGGTAAAATAAGTAGAACGAACTGAATAAAATAGATAAAAGAATGATCAGTTCGGCCACTTTGTTTAAGATAGACGCCATGTTGAATAGCTGTGCAAGTAATACAAAGCAGTTCGCGGTGAGTGGAATATTATGTACACATGGTTTGCAGAGTCTTAAACCGACCGTGTGAAGGCTTGTGATTGTAGAATTAAGGGTGCTAGCAAGAGTGTTTCTGTGCATAATATTTGGCTATGTGGCTAGTGTTACTGGGACGTTTTAGTAGATCATGGTGTTTTGTCGAGTGAGGTACAGTGCACTACAGTTTAATTGGCCGAGGACAGTAGAATTGTACCCGCCGCCTACTTAGGCGGGTTAATTCATATACTGCCGGTGTGTTGTACTGTTACTGTAAAACCCTGAAATCCTAGATTAGACTAAAATTTTAGGTTAGATTAAAAACCTACAATCCTAGGTTAGATTAAAACTAACATAGTGATTCACTCATGAGGTTGGTGAAGTTAGGTTAGGTGAATATATATTATGAAATTGGGTGGACAAATGTTAAATTGAGGAGTTTTTGTATTTTTTGTGATTTTACTCCACAATTTCCCTGATATTCATAGCCCTCCCCATTATCGTATTTGTGGTTTGTATTGGTAATGCGTTAATGCCTCTAGTAAATATGTGTTCTGTGTAATTAGTAGAGTGGAAATATACCATTTTCCATGATTTTTTCTTTTATTTTCAGAAAAGTGCCTTTCTGAATAATTACCCGTTTTACCATTCTTTCTGGTTATTTTGAAAGGTGTGAGCAGTTTTTAACACTAGAGGTTTTTTTTTTTGCAATTTTTTCTGTGTGAAGTGTTAACTAATTGTTTGAAAATAAGAGTGTGTGGAGTTTAGACTCATTACAGTAGAAGGTAAACCTGACGTATGATAGTTATCAGAAACGCATCGAGAATGTATATCTGCCGCTTACATAGGTAACATCATAGCTGTTCTGTTAATCGGTTTAATAGTCTGTACATAGTTTAAAATGTTAAGAGAAATTTTACTCAGTGTAGTATAATATTAAACTGTCTTATTATAGCATGGGAACTGAAGAACTACTGCTAGCACCTAGCTGTGTCAAATGCAGAAAACCTAATCAAACGATACCTAAATTCACAATAGGTTGCAGTTATAGTTTTCACTGTAATTACAGTGATCCTGTGTAAATTATGTTAAAGCACGGCATCCTCGCACTCTAACACTGTTCAAACATTGTCAAACATTGTCAAACAACATGTGCAGAACCAGAGTACTTTGCACAAACAGAAGAAAAAATCTCCAAAACATGCTTGCAGTTTTGCAGTAGTGAGCATGCAGTGCTCCGATAGCATCCGCAAAGTTTGAATTTCAAGTAAAAATATTATGTAAAAGGGGTTCACCTATTGTGAAGTAAGATCTGGTCAACATGCAATTACAGAAGTTAAACTGCAATTTATTTAACTGTACTTTATTCCTGTTAGTCACTGTACTTTCAGCACACCCACCACCTGTGATTCACCTACCATGAATTTAAGTTCAGTTAAGTACATTTAACGTGGTTAAGAAACTTTATTAACATATATTTTAACAAATTTTAGGCATTTTACTCCACAATTTCCCTGACTTTCATATCCTCTCCAACTATCTTATTTCATAGTGTAAAACAAATATTGTGATGCCCCCATTAAAATAGTATTGCGCGAGATTCTTAATATACACAATTTTCTGGCATTTTTGGTATATCAGAAAAGCCTTCGTTTTTAATTACCCTTTAACGATTATTTATATTTCCGTTTCTAAATTTTATTTAACGCCACATATACAATACCGGAACTTAAGCTTTAAGAATGTAAAACTTACCTTTCCCGGAAAATGCAAAAGTGAATGCCACGAAAAAAACTACACAACAAAAAGGACTAAGTACAGTCACGAATATCACAACATTCATTGCTAATCTAAAATTGCCTCTTGGCAGTACTCAAAATGAAAACAATTCTATACAAAATATATAAACATTTGCAACTTAAGTCCACTGCATTTAACCTCATGCCCATTAAACAAATTTTTAACTCAACTAAAGAACTTTCAACCAAATTTTTTATTTGTAATTTTACCCACTCGATTGACTTACGTGCAATTTGTGAAAGCTTCAACAACTCAAAAGAGCAGAGGTAATAGCATTGCATACGTAAACAGCCCAATTAAAACGCACACGCATTGATAATTCAATGCGCCCCAATGAATAAATTTACCTATGATAGGTTGTGTCGAGGACACTGGTTTTAACTCGTCTTCCAGTCCAGCAAGCTGATCTTGTTCACGGGCGAGAAATTCTGCCGCTGGGTCAGCATCGGCATCTCCAAAATTGTCAACGAAACCATCCATGTCTGAAAAGAAACGTCAACCAAATTTCATCAAAGCACTATACGATTCCTTTCTCACACACATTAAATACTCAAGTCACGTATTTTAAACCCAAGAACGGCGATTACGAACCATTTACGAAATTAAATGAAACCCACCAACTTTGTGATCTAATCCAGGTCAACCGACGACAGCTAACAAATCAAAGACAACTTCAACTTCTGTAAATGATTTGACAAGAGCAACGTACCACCCCTTTTTATTGTACCAATAGCATTAAACTAAATTGTTAATTTCAAACAAATCAAAGTGGAAATTTTTCAAATTTTTAGACTGCTAAAATAGTATTTAAAATATATCAAATTTCAAAATTCAATATAAGTTTATTTAAAATTTCCAAAATGTATTTTACTAGTCGGAAAATATTTTATTATTTTGTTGGCTATAACAATTTAAACATGAGAAAATTCAAGATTAGTAGGAAACAAAATTTGCCACGCTTGCATTCCAAAAACACTCATTATCATCAGCTTGTGACTGGTTGGATCGTTACAAGGGAAGGAAAATGTAAAAAAATAATGATAATAAAATATATTAAAACAAGTAACAATAATGCACTCTCCACTGTCGTTAGCAAGGATAAATTACAAAAAGGAAATTTTGTGCCACAGATACGGGATGAATAAATAATTTAATTACATTTCTTTTTTATTTTATTGCCCAAAAAAGGTTTTATGTTTTTCAAGAAAGAGTTTGATTGTAGGTTATGCTAGTTTAACAGNAATTTAATTACATTTCTTTTTTATTTTATTGCCCAAAAAAGGTTTTATGTTTTTCAAGAAAGAGTTTGATTGTAGGTAATGCTAGTTTAACAGAGTTTGTATCATAAGTAAAGTCATAATTGCTACCTACAAAGTTATGTTTGCTATCTAGCATTGGCATGCACCCAGTTCCTTGCCAACTGGCTTATGCCATTACCAGAATACTGATAGTGAGTGCAAAGTGGACCAGCTGGCTGTAAAACACTTCCCAGGGCATCAAGCCTTTACTCTAAGCATGTTAGCTTCAATACATTTTTATAATTTATCGGAATATTTAATTATAACTTCATAGTTAAATTTATTTCAAAAATACAACCTCATCACCCCTTATAATGCCTACCAACACGCGCACTAGGAACTTAATGCCTTGATTCATATCAAGTAAGCTAGGATTCTCCTTTCGTCTGTTTCAGCCGCCGAGAGGCTCATTTGAGTCGGATTGGCATAAGAGCATAATATTGTCCATTTTGTGTAACATGACCATTGGCAGCATTTTTACCATAAGTCAGAAAATGTGTTAATTATTTCAAGCCCTGCCTGATCGCGACCACTTAGGGGATTTGTGAATTATAACCAAACATTTTAAAATGCTGTCATAATAAGCATTCTATTTATTCGCACATGGAGAGGCCAAAATATTTTCACATTAAGTATTTGAGTAACACAAATCCTCTATGGTTGATGTGGGTCCAACCTCACGTACATTTGTGACAATTCACTGTGGCATCAACAGCATCTTGATGTGATCCCTTCTACCACAGGATGAGAACACGTTTTACACCAGACCTCACCAGAGCTGTGCAACAACCAAAAGGTATGATTCGCGTGCTCCATGCGTACTACGAACCACACTCTAAAATTGCAAACATATTGCTTCACTGCTTCACGAAATTCATGCACGAAACCCCTTCTAACATGTTCCTTGAAACGTTCGCGGCCACAAAGCGGACAGAGGACTAGTCAAATCCAGAACAATTCCGCCAGTATGTAGAAATACACAAGGACACATCCCAAAAACGATTGTTCAGAGTAAAAATTGTCATGTGATAAAATTCTACCTATAAAAACTAACGTCGGACATTAATCGTTTACAAAGTAGAATTTATTTATGTCACAGTTATTATGTTATTAAATTGCACACTCATTGCAGGCAACATTCTGAATCACCAACAGTTATTAAAGAATTTATGGGAATAATACATAACTTAATTTAAGTTTTGCATCGCATCATATGAACAAAGAATTTGACAAATATTCAATTCCGATTAATTAAACACTCAATGTCAAGGGTAGTGAATCTCAGGCCGGCCATAAGTCATCATGTCCTCCCTTCGAACAAGCCTGAAGGGCGAATGGTAAAGTATAATTAAGTAGTTGAACAAATAATCCATTAACACAAAAAACAAATCATCGACGAAAGCAATATACTACCTTTACTAATAATAATAATAATAATAATAATAACAATGACCAACACCCAAAATTAGGCTACCACCTGGTAGCAAGCACTAAAACATATCCCCTGCCCGAAAAAAAACTCCTCTTCCAAGTCCTTCCTGATATTTGCAATCCCCCTCACAGATATGAATTCCTCCCGCAACACATTCCACTCCCTCACAGACCTCACAAACATAGACTGCTTACCCCGCTCCGTTCTCCTCCACACCCTCTGAAGCTTCTCACTGTTGTTTCCTCTCATGTGTCTGAGGTGCTGCACGTGCTTCGCGTCGCAGGGGACTTTCATACTTTGTTCGGAACACCTAACTGCAATAGATTAACTAAATTTACTGGAACATTTATTTAGTTTACTGAGTATTCGCCGCATTCGCAGCAACCCTGTCAGCTCAATTTATCGATGCCAGAGGTTTAATAACTCTTGTAAGTTTTCGCGCCATTCTTTGCCTTTTTGTACAGTAACAGCCATTGGCAGAGGTTGTGAGTCAGGTCCGCTTTAATTTGTATTGCCTACATGTTACTGTGTACACTATTAGGCAATATCATTTACTTAGTTAGCCATAACTTGTGAGTTCTCATTGTGTTGTATTTTGGGTCCCGGCCCTATCCAGAAAGTCATCGACACCTCAAAGAGTCATCCTTCATTTATAAGGTAAAGGTACTACCAAGGCGTGCTGGGGAGCCTGAATACCCCTGCTATATATTACTGTGTATGTCAGGGGATACAGCCACGTGGTCGATCGGTCCACGATCCTGATAACTGTGCTTTCGTGCTCACCCAGTGAGCTGGCTCCCATTATATTCTAAATAAGAATATTGGTTAATACTATGATTTTTTCTTAACATAGTAGCCGGACGACGTCCGTATCACTATCCCCGAAGGCTTAGGTAACGTTAAGTGTGTGAGTTTGACATGAACCACGCTTCCACGAGCTCCTTGTGCTCACTGACCACCACAGTCACATCAACTGCAGCAGCTGCACCTGGCAGCACCAACAACATCAGGCCAAGAGTGCATAGTGTATGTTGACAAGAACAAAACTTGAACCTTCTTGCCAACAGGTAGTATGTGACTCAAGATGTCATCCTACTTAGTTTGTTACAAGAGGTAACTCTTGTCATAAATTAGTAGGCGATCCGAAACAGTGTTTACCCCAAAGCCAAAACCGTTGGGTGCATGGGCCATTGGTCGCTACGTCGTAGTTTCTCGCGCCGTGACATACGATGTGACACAC
Source organism: Clitarchus hookeri (assembly GCA_002778355.1). Taxonomy (NCBI): domain Eukaryota; kingdom Metazoa; phylum Arthropoda; class Insecta; order Phasmatodea; family Phasmatidae; genus Clitarchus; species Clitarchus hookeri. Next base: position 171,778 of record NQII01001566.1, read on the forward strand.
TACCAAATGGCGTCAACTGGCCCGTAGGCCCTAGTCTGAAGTGCTAAGTGCGACCAATAGTGGGCAGCATTTTTCTATACATTTCCCACATTTTCATCTCATTCAAAATTACAGTCAGAGGTATAGTACTAAGAGCCATCGAACATGGCAATTCACACGCCATTTGCCCAGGTGGACTTATCCATCCCTTCAGGTGACAGCCACCCGAAAACACTGTAGCAAGTGAAATACAAACATGTCACAAAAAATTTTATACAAAGATTTTTCACAAGAAAGTTTAATAGTGTGTTCAATGTCAATTTATAAGAGGGTTATCGTATTTTCATAAAGGGAGATTGCCTATAAAGGTCTCCATCAGAGTAACATTTCATTTAGTGTGGTGACACTCCCCGGCAACTTTACAACATTAACCGAAAAATACATTTTTTAAGCAACGGGGTCGTTACCAATGTGTTTCCTTTAATTTATGTAATTTTTAACCAGTGCAATAATGGCACATAGTGGTTATGTAATGTTTTAACACCAGGCGTTTGACGTCGGTTCACGCAAATTGTCGCGAAAGCTGACATTATTCGCCAAGTTCACTTCAGTACAAGTGCCAGACTGTGAGCAGGGACGTCCGCTCTGTGAGCCCCCTCGGTACCATCATTTAGACTGATATCACTAATTGCAATAGTAACTTAATTAACTGGAAGATTTGATTTCTGTTATTTCTTTGAAGTACCGATGGGGGAAAACCACCTGCACTCTCACCAGAGAGCTTAACGCTACCGCGCATCCGCATAACCACTATGCTGACTTAGGTCATGTCCACTTCTTAACACTTAAAAGCTTTAAAAAATTCAGTGATCGTTGATTCATTGTCCTCCGGGACACATAGGGTGCTACACTCCCTTGTAATACCAACCGTAATTTTCTAATATATTTCAGGCATACGAGACGGCCTACAGTCTCGTCATAGGGTCAACGTGTAAATAGTGTGATATTAAGTGCGTGATAACTTAATCATCAAACTGGGCCGTCGACCGAACCACCTACTTCACTAACTCTCTACTAAGTTATGGCACCTGGCAATTCTACACTCAACCGGCCCTGGGTCACCTTGACAACGTCAAATTGTTTCACAGTCTCACCAACATAATAGTGAACTCACTAGGTATATTGAGTTACTGGTAACATTAGCATCTACAAGCATCGCAGACCGACAGAGGACTCCAGGGACCCACGGGCCGTCAACCGCACGAGCCTCAATAACTCGTGCTTATTGAGTTATGGCATCGGGAGAATTCATCAGTTTCTATCTTAATCTGGTAAGCCAGGTAAGGTTAGGACCCACATCAATATCACTAGAACCCCCTACAGGTCATATGGTGCCCAATGTGTGGTTCGAACCCACGACCCTGAGATTAAGTCCCATGCTCTACTGGCTGATTTAGCCGGGGAAATTCATCAAATTCTACCTTAATCTCGTAAGTAAAGTAAGGTAGGGACCCACATCAGCATCCCTCTAACCCCTTACACATAAGTACATACATTTCCAAAAGAAAAATTAATGTGAAACAAATGCTAGTAAATTATAGTATGAAGGATTATGCAAAAATAAGGAAATGCTGGGATTGATAAATGTAATGATAAAATAAAATTTAACATTTATAAACTTTTGGTAACAAAATCTGTAAAAAGTTTAAACAGTACAAGTAAAAAGTGCAAAAAACTTGATCTCATACTATCCTAGCCGACAAAAAAGTAATTCATCACAATTATTTCGTTAAAGTAAAAAAAAAACAATAAAAACATACATAATTTAATAATGTTTCAGAATTCTCTGCAAGCNAAAAACTTGATCTCATACTATCCTAGCCGACAAAAAAGTAATTCATCACAATTATTTCGTTAAAGTAAAAAAAAAAACAATAAAAACATACATAATTTAATAATGTTTCAGAATTCTCTGCAAGCCCAGAAATACAGTTCTCAGTTATTTTTGGTTATGTCTAAAAAAAAGTGATTATTTATCATTATCGTCCTGGATATTCATCTGCCAAATAAAAAGATATATCTTTATATGTTCTGATGAATACTGGCGTTATTATACTCTGTGTATGTAGATTCTTATAAGTTTCATATTCACTTTGCCAAACAATGCCATACTACATCAAATATGATCTTTCCTAAACATCCCACAAAATAGCAAATAAAATTTCTGACATAAAACATTTGTTCATACAATTCAATACAGGCTCAAACATTCCATCTTCTTGGCCAAATATATAGGCAAACAAACCCAACATTCCCATTTTAATAGTACATTCAATTTAATTGACATCCAATTATCCCCTCTACAGGGACAATTTTCGTGGATACATTGCCGCTCTCTGGAGACGTCGAAAACGTTTATTCTCCAAGGACCTACTTTCTTGAGGATTTGAACAATCTTCCCATCCATAGCGATTTCTACGCAGATGATTAAATTCCATTTATTAATATTTTGTATGCCCATAAAAGTGCTGGTCTTCTGAAAATAAAAATATAAACTTACTTTTTTTTGTGTTTGGAGGTGTGTCTCCGACAGTAATATTAGTGTGTGATAGGTAAACGTTTAATAAATACGTAGAAGACCGAAAAACAGTCTACGTCATATTTTACCAAGATGAACACAGACACAGCTTTTATTTGGAAGTGGAAATAGTTTTATTCAGGGTGGTTTATTACATACAGAAAACGAAATATCTTTTTGTAATAAAAACAAAACAAGAAATTGATTGCCAAATAATTATTCACGGAGTTATTTTTTTGTTTTGATACCTGTAATCTATGGATTTAGTGACATGTGTTATTTGAATTGCAGTAATGCATTTTAATGTAATGTGAGCTCAATTAGCTTACTTTAGAAGTTGATTGATGAGTCGTTGCGTTGAGTAACTGCAAAATATTTTGGCGTCATTTTTCTTAACGGCAATGGCTAATGCACATGTGTGGTCAGAAACCTACGAAAATTTAAAGCAGAAACACGATGAAGCTTATTTCGTAATTGACGAAGCAATTAAGTTAGAAAGTGATGGTAAAAACCGTGAGGTATGTTGTCCTTCAGTTCGTTTTGTTTTTGTAAATTCTTGGAAATACTCATTGCTAAACCTTGGAGTATAGTACTCGGATATGGCCTGATCTACTAGGGATAAGCAGGGCCGGACTTAGAGAACCAGGTCTCCTAGGCAATTACAGTGTCTGGGCCCCCTTTTTGGTAATTTAACAAAATAAACTATTTTAAATTTTATTTGGCTACTGTATTAATAAATAGCGCTGTCTTGTCCTGTGTCCTCTATGAATGTAATAATGTAATTACTGTTGTATATTTGTACTTTTCTATTTTATTTTCTTGATAAATAAAATCTAAAAACAGTTTGTCTCCTAGTCAGCCCCCCCCCCCCCCCCCCTTTTTTTTTCTCTCAGAGGTTAGTGCCCTAGGCAGGTGCCTTGTTCGCCTTGGCGGAAGTCCGGCACTGGGTATAAGGCCATAACACAAAGGCCAGGTAATTGTGAAGACTAGGGGTTCATCTGAAATAAAGGTTTACAATACAAAATAATAGTATGTACTGATAGTACTAATAATACAGCCTGAGCTACATTCGCAATAGCATATGGTAATTTTCTGNCAAAATAATAGTATGTACTGATAGTACTAATAATACAGCCTGAGCTACATTCGCAATAGCATATGGTAATTTTCTGAAAATAAGAAAAAAAACTCCAGAAAGTGGTATATTTCGACTCTACTAATAACGTAGAACACGAATATATTGGGGGCATAGCTTTAAAATAAGTACAACATATTTTAAAATATTGAACAAGTTTGTGAGGTGACTGTTTCTGACAGTTTGTTTACGTTTTGAACGAAACGTTTTATGTCAACAGAAGTTGTTTTAATGAATTCAGCATAGCTTACCTAGTTGATATTGAAGCGGCCGTACTGTTAAAATAAGTACAACATTTTAAAAATACTCGCTACATGTACGAGTAACTGATGTTTAC
>NQII01001566.1:176219-211688 GCA_002778355.1 Clitarchus hookeri
AATAGTGATTCACCCATCGTGGAGTTAGGTTCTGTTAGGTTAGGTGGGTACATGTTAGGAAATTCGTCGTACGTTAATGCCCCTAGTATATTCGTGTTCTACGTTATTAGTAGAGTCGAAATATACCACTTTCTGGAGTTTTTTTTCTTATTTTCAGAAAAGCCCCTAAACTAGAAGATTACCTACACCCACAAAAAATACTAAAACACCTCAATTTAAGATTTGTCCACCCAATTTTGTAATATGTGCCGACATTACCTAACTAAACCTAACCCCATGATGACTGAATCACTATTTTACATTTTTAATCTAACCTAGGATTGTAGGGTGTTAATCTAACCTAGGATTGTAGGGTTTTAATCTAACCTAGGAATGTAGGGTTTTAATCTGACCTTACGATTTTAGTCTAATCTAGGATTTTAGGGTTTTAAAGTAACAGTAAAAAACACCGGAAGTATATGAATTAACTCACCTAGGTAGGCGTCTGGTACAATTCCACTGTCCTCTGCCAATTCAACTGTCGTGCACCTTACCTCACTTGACAAAACATCATGATGTACTAAAATGTCCAAGTAACACCGGCCACATAGCAGAATATTATGCACAGAAGCACTCTTTCTTGCACCCTCCATTTGTAAATCACAAACCTTCACATGGTCGGATTCGGATGTACGCAACACACACACACCACGAATCGCATTACCTCGCATCTAAACTGAAACTAACATTCGGTAACGTCTACACATCCATAGCCAATAAAGTGACGGCGAGATGCACATTTGCTTACGTTACTTCAGCATTACTCCACCAAACATCATGGCGTCCGACGTAAACAAAACGGATGAACTGCTCGTACTTTTATCTATTTTATTTAGTACGTTCTACTTATTTTACCATTACGCCCTCCTCAATATTAATAAGGTAAGCTGTGCAGAATCCATTTATGCTACTTTTGTGGATCTAGGACGTTTGCTTCAGAAAAGCCGCTACTCTGAATAGTTACCGCTAATTAAATTTAAAAATTGTTAAAAGCAAAAGCCACATAACTGTGAATTCTCGCAAAAATGTACGCCAATCTATTTCTCATAGCGTGAGTGATAGCAAGCGCAAAGGGCCGCACCAATTTACCGGCTTGAATTATTTTACTAAATTGTACATGAAAATGTTAGCAACAATTGAAAGAGAAAAGTGGCTTGGGAGTAGAATATGAAGCAGGGGATTCAATGCCGCCCTACGTGCTTGCAAACACGCTCTCTCTGAGAAGTAGAGTGTCACAGATTGTTGCAAGAAATCAAAGCTTTGAAGTCTATTTTTGGATAAGAGTAGGGTGGGTAAATTTTGAAAAACAATGTAATGTAACGGTAATTACTTCAAAGCAAAAGTGACGTTAACCACCTGTGTTGGTGGCGCATACAACTACTTGGTAGCAGGAGGAAGTGGTGTTCCTTTCTGTCTGGAAACTGAAGGGGAAACATAAATTTTACTAGGTTCCCTGCAATATGCAAATTTGTAAGTGTTCGCATAGCTGACTTGAATCCCCCTATACACCAGTGCATTCACTCTCCTTTCGTAAATCTCAACTATCCACGCATAAAATTAGGAATATACCAATAGCAAACGCAATAGCACTTCTCTCGCTGCATATGGCACTGTCTTTTATCCAGAAGCTAGNTCTGCAATATGCAAATTTGTAAGTGTTCGCATAGATGACTTGAATCCCCCTATACACCAGTGCATTCACTCTCCTTTCGTAAATCCCAACTATTCACGCTTAGAATTAGGAATATACCAATAGCAAACGCAATAGCACTTCTCTCGCTGCATGTGGCACTGTCTTTTATCCAGAAGCTAGTCGAAACTTTCCGTGCTGTTTGTGAAAGTTGATGTAACATACTGTTTCACTGTTGTTAATAGTGCTTAGCCGTTACCGGAAGGTTAAGGGCAACAACGTGGCAACTATTGTAAACAGTGATGTGCATAATTTTTCCCTTCACATATCATGCAACAACGTAGCTCAGAAACATGTAATTCTGTCATGGTGAGCATTTTGTTCTATTCTGTACTGCTCAGTAAAGTATATATGTGTGTTATGAGAGCCACGAATCTGTATTTCATTGGTGGGTACATATATCAGTGTACATGTAAGCTTTGCCTTCGGAAGGATATTTTAAACGATGCCTGCAGATGAAGCAACAACTCCCAGTTCCATTCCAAGTGGTTGTAGCATTAAATCAACATCTTTTGATGCATGTGCCAAAGAAACTGTAACATCGTGCACTGAACTGTACCCACGGTATTACATGCCAGGTAACATACACAAGCTACTAATGCATGGATCAGAGATCATAGAACATGCAATGTTGCCGATTGGACAGCTATCGGAAGAGGAACAGGAATCCCGGAATAACTACTGCAAGAGGTTTTGAGTGAGTCACACACACAAATTTCCTAGAGAAAATAGTATGGCAGATTTGTTCCACATGCTGCTCATTACCTCCAACTCTCTAATTTCCAGCTATAAAAAAATTCCACAGCATAAGCAGGGGAGATTGGGCTGAGAAGTGTTGAGATTGCTCGACTGTACCATCAGCTCCAGGAAGTTACCATTCTGAAAGTGGAGGCGAATCTGGACCCAAAACAGAATAACATGCACGCCACTGTTACTTGTAAACAGTTGCAACTGAGTGTTTAGACTAGAGGAACAAAATTTACAGGAAATGTTAACATTTTACAAATGAAATGTTTATCAAATTAAAATCTGTGCAGGAAAAAATTTTTTTTGAATTTCAATTAATAATATGATGGAGATGGTAGTTGGACGCCAATCTAAAAGAAAAAAAATTTGCTAGTGTCTGGGCTCTTGAATTGTAGGCCTTACTAAAATTGGATATATTTTAGTGGTGTTGAGGAAGTATTCAGGTATGCACCTGTTTGTGCGGCTGGATGTGCGTGAATGACAAAGCAAGAGAAAATATTACCCAATCTTGCTTTCCCCTTTTCATGCACACAAGAGAAAATCACAAAGATCAGCACTGTTACCTCTTAATGTGTAAATATCCAATACCTAGGAATTGCACACTCGGCACATTTTACAAGGATGACAAATGAGTAGGGTTTAGGCATTTACTTTTAATTCCTTGGAAGCTGTTAAACAAACCACAGACAAGGAACAAAACAAACATAAGACATGTCGAAGAAAAACCACGTAATTGACACAAGAACCTTCAGAAATAACATACAACTTAGCTCTAAACTTAAATCTAGCCGATGACATTTAATTAGCAATCAACTTTAAACAAATCACCTTGTAATTAATAGTTTATACAGAAAATAAAATATTTTCCAACTCATTGCATAAATTAAATTTTCTATGCCTCCACCAGATGAAGAAACAAAGACCGAAACTAACATATAATCTATTTAAGGTATACAGGTGTCTCTTGGCTTTCATGGATAAAGAATAATTCTTACACCTGAATTCAGTATTTTCAAAATTTCTTGGCTTACACATTTACAAACGTTTAACATGGAGTGAACATATTGCAAATTTAGAAAATAAGTTCTCTTCAGTCTGCGTTATGTTGAGGTCACCAAGAGAAATAGTAGGTGTCAAAACTTTAATTGGCCTATTTTGCACATTTTCTCTCTTTAATGAGAGATGCGATTGAGTTTTGGGAAAATGCATCAGAAAGTAAAAAAATTTTCTTACTCCAAAAGAAAGCAATAGAAGAATCTTAGCCGGGGTTAATAGAGCTACCTCTTTAGGGAATTATTTAAAGTAAACCACACATGTCCATTTTATAATGAATATGCAATATGTGTACTGAAATTTGTCAAAAAAATGAAATAAATTACAAAAAAAAAAAAATGAAACTGTGCATGATTATTTTGCAAGAAATTCTCACAAACAGAATTAACCAACATTTGAGTGCACTATTTACAAAAGGTCTATTCCACTGTGGTCTGTGTCTCTTTAATAAGTTATCTAAACATATTATTTTATGAAATGACTTGCAGAAATTTAATAAACTAATATATGATTTTGTGGATGCACATTGCTTTTATAATCTTACAGAAATTGATGAATATCTTTCACAGATATGTAAGAAGTGATTTTTTATACATATACAGTATATAGAGTCTATACATATGTATACATAATATATATATATTCTAAATGTAAATTTACTTTGTAAAACAGTGTTATATAATGTGTAACGCCATGTTATAATACATAGAAGTGTACTGACTGAAAATAAATATGTAGAGTACTATTTATTAGCAATTAGCTTTAATTATCTAAGTTAGACTAGTTGGTAATATTTTGTACAGTTCGTATCATATATTGTTTTGAAAAATCCCATATTCAAGAATGTATTTTTTAATGGGTCATATGGAGACTTGAAGTAAATAAATAAATAGTTTCATTTCAAACTCGACTAAAATCGGTAGTCAGATTTCTTTCTAGCCAGGACCTCTGGTATGTCCTCTCTAAAGAAAAATTTCATGTGGTCAACAAATACTTTCTTTTCACTGAAGTAACTAAAATTTTGTCCAGGAATTTGCAGTAAAAATTAATACCGCTGGAAAATTTTACACATAGCATTATTACCGAATTGGTATGGTAGGCAGATTCCCTCAGCAGTCTGCAAGATAGGAAACAATCACTAGAAAATTAATAATACTGGCGCTTTTGGACCTCTTCTAACACTGCCCACGCACATTTACAGTACTTGAAATGTCTCTCACACATTCCTCCTGTTTAGGATGAGCGACCTCACAAATTACATTTCTAAATCTTGAGCTCTATAAAATTCGACCACTAGGAAATGGTTGCCGTAGGAGAGAGAGTTGGTCCCACAGGGATTACCAGAATTCCATTTTAAACTACGCAAAATGTTGTCCCTTGGAAATACTCGCTTCGTGGGACCTTGATGAAAATATCATAATCACATGTACATAGCAAAGAGAAAACACAATCTCTCTTAGCCCAGTACATTTAAACTGTGAAATGCAAAGAGCATAACATACTTCAAACATTTTGCCAAATAAACTGTCAATTTAACTTCAAACAGTATAAGAAATATTATAAACCTTACAAATGATACACAGTAATTATTTGGTGTAATGAAAATAAATAAAAGTAAATTAAACTATCTGGTGTGTTACTATAGAGAAAAATTGCATTGCCAAAATAAGAGTGGTGAAAACAAACATAAAATTGAATATCAAAATATTTACCTTAAATCTGTCCTCTTTCGAAAAATAAACAAACTCTATACTCTGGTTACTGCCACAATAATAATTAAATTACAGCATCTTATGTTAGCAGGTACTTTGCAACCATTCATTTTCAACTAGAAAAGTCATTAACATTAATCTTAACAGGTATAATTAGGGTTTTTGGTAGTTTATTTACAAACATTTTTAATGGATTTAAATAAATGACGCATTCATGTAGAAATTCCAAGTAATTGTCGTACAAATTGAATGAAAAAAAATTTGTTAGTTATACAATGAAGTGGCTAATTTCTCTGTGGATTTTATTCTATATTGGTTTGTGTAGGGAAGGGAGAGACACCCACAACTGACAGAGACACTGGGAATAAATAAATAATAAATATGTAATGGTGTGATGTGAAGGGGTTTTTGCATATACACACAAAATAAACTGTACTGTACAAAGTGTGGAGTGACACAAGATTCCCTCTTACGCATCAATAAAAATTCCTCCTTTCTCCGGTCAGCCCCCACAAACAAAACACATCAATGGCACTTGCAGAGAACATATCTGGTTAAATGAGAAAGAAAATTGTCTGAGCGGAACCTATATTTTAGTAGGGTACTAGTCTCTACCATTTGCAAGGAAAACACTGAATAAATCTCATTCATCAGTTTTAATATTGTGAAAGTTTATGAAAATTAAATTGTTCCACAGTAAACATACTCTTGCAAATATTTAAATTCCCTTTGTCTGCCAAGTACATATAACACAACTAAATTCCCATTTAACAAACATATACACTGTTCATTCCACAATATAAACATAAATTATTTTTTTTATTTTCCTACGGTATGAGCGCCAGCCAGTGAGTAGAAACTCCTTTATATCCTGCGGTACTCTAATAGGCAGAAAGTCTTCCTTAATTCTGAAATTAAATTAAAATAATTAATTGCACTGAATGACTATTCAAACAAAGTTCCCGGTGGAACCGGCGCTTTCCTCTCCAACCTCCCCTCCTGGTGGCCGATACCTATTTAAGGTTATACCAGGAGCACTAACTTTCTAGTCTTACGTTAACTCCCTCAAAACAAGATCTAAATCGGCACTTTTCCATCTCGAGGAACCACCGGGAACTTTGTGTTTTAGAAAACCGCCATGCGGGCCAAAAAGTATACTAATTACCATTCACTCCTACCGCGACTGCGCGTTGCCTTCTTTCACGTCATATTACGCATGGCGGTAAAACCCATTAACGCTTTCACGGCCCAGTGCGACCGAGTGTTTGACTATTCAAACAGATTAAAAATAAGTCACTGTGAGATAGGATGTTCAAAAGTCTTTAAAAGTGTTCCATGTAAAGTACTCATATTTTTTCCAGGTATGCCTTCCCTTGGCCATTATTGAAAAAAAACAAACAAGTTGGACTAGGCTCATATCTCCTCTTATTATTATAATCCAGCAAAAACTAGGCCTCTTCTTCACCTGCCCATTGTTCTTAATACTTTAAAACACTTTACTTCAGGAAAATAAAATAAAAAATTTGAGCAGCATCTTAGAGAGCAACTGGTCCAGATGAAGCCTAGTTTGAGAAGAAGGAAGCTAGATGGGCTAGCAACCCACTTCCCAGATTTTGGCGCAAATTCACGCATCCAATCACAGCCAGCATCTGCCCTGGAGCTGTCGGAGATGTGGATTACGGGAATACGTCAATGAAGTTTACCTGTCAAAATCATATGGTAGCTGCTCCGCGCATGCACTCATCTCTGGCATTCGTGACTCTAAGAAATACACTTCTAAATAACAAACATACTTATTCAAACAACTTTCACTATAAAATAAACAGTGTTTATACATATTGTGTCAATTTTTCACTTCTTTGTTTGTAAACAACCAATCCTTACTTTTACCCACCATCTCTATAAACTTAACGGCTGTCAAACCATGACTTTGAAACTGGTGGTAAAACAAAAAAAAAAATGTAAACAAACAATACTCTTATACTGAAACACATAAATATTTACGTTACATTTCAAAACATGGCAAAATACTTCAAAACACAGGAAGTATAAAATAAACATTCTGAATCCTACCACGAGATGAGAAATTCTGTTATCACATTAAAAAAATCTTGCACATTTTGCTATTGTTCCTGATGTTTTTCCTTCACATATAAAAAGTGAATGGAATAAATCACTTAAACCTTTGTTTAAAATGTGGATTCTGATTCTCTCATATATTTAAAATAAATAACTTTAGGTTGCATATATTTTTTTATTGTTTTAGAAATTTCAATTATTTGCAGTATTTTTCCTACTCTTAACTAGTAACTAATTATTGCTAAACCATTTCAGTTCTCCGAATTTTAGTGTGTTTTGAATTAAAATGCATTTATATAATGAACATATTTTATAAAGTTAATAATTTCTTACTTGAATAATTCTGTCCAGCTAGATTACCAGTTTGAACTATTGTGCACGTGGCCTTCTCTTTTGGAACATGTGACAGGGATGGCTGTCTGCCAGCGGTCTGGTTGTGCGTGGAAAGTTTGGGGCAGGATGTGCTGTAGCCACCTGGGATGGCACTTGCTGTAGCATAGATCCACTCTCTTAATCTGATTGATAGGCACCCTGCCACTCCCCTTTACCTCCAGTGCTTTGAACAGCCGTCCTAACTTGTGTTCCTGTCGCCCAGAAAAGCTGGACAGTAGACCACCCAACCAGGCAGTCCAACATTCAAGTAAATGCGCTATTTGGGTGGCGTCGTTGGATGCATGTCGAGTGCGTGGTGGAATGCACTACTTCTTGCCGGCACTTCTCCATGACCGGGCGATGCCACTGGTCAGCAGGTTTTCTCGGGGATCTCCAGTTTCCCCGTCCCTTCATTCCTACACTGCTCCACACTCACCTCATCGGCTCTCGAGACCTCGATGTGAAGAGCCGCCCAAATCTCTTCACTCGCTCACTCACTTCTCCACGATCCATCCCGAAGGTCTCGCTCAGCATGTGCCACTGTAGGTACCATTCACCTGTGTCAGGCCGGGTCCTAGCTGAGCTGTTCAGATATCTGCTGGTGGTGCTGCCAGTATGCAGTGGAGTGCTCCTACTGCCGTCGGCCCACAACGTATTGGAGGCCTCTTTGTGGCCTACTGTATATTCCCGTAGTGTTGTCGGCAGCACAGTTCAAGCCACTAGAAGTTTATTTTGTGACTTTCCCTAACCACCCTGCACAGCCACAGTTTTCCTAGGCTATGAACCAAAGGAAGACTTACAAAGGGTTCTCCCATTAGTCCTGCTGGGAGTCTTAAGACGCTACTGGCCCAATAATCCACACTGTAATTAGTCACCTCGATGTTTGCAAATGAATACTTACGCCAGCAGACACAAGCTTCTTTGCGAAGCTCAACGCTCCCGGCACATGCATCGTGCTTGTTCACCGTCTCTCCTGCAGGGCATGCACTTGCCATTTCAGATAGCCGAGATGTAACACTGGCTGTCTTGTGCCGAGGGGGCTGTATCACGAATCGCACCCGGCACAGCGGAAGAGCTTGCAATGTCGGGTGCTGTGACGTACAAGTAAATTTACGTAATGCTTCTGTGGGCTCAGCCCATCACACAACAAAGCAATGAATAACATGTAATGCTTGTGCATTTTTTTTTCCAGGCGTATGCAAAATATGAGGCAGGATTGTTCGTGATAGACAGTGCTCTGGGGATGTGTAGGGAGTGTCCAGAAGATCCCGACATGACTTGGGAAAAAGCACACGTGATGGTTCAGAAAATGGCTAAAACAAAGTAAGTATGATATTATTGTCTAATTACGTATTTTGTATTTATAAATGTCAAGTTTAAGTTGCTATTGTATTGTGCGGAGATTACAGTGGCATTAGTTGCTGCAAGCATACAGGTGGCTTTGGCTCTTGTTGATATGGATTTCCACTAGTCTTATTTCATACACACAGTTTTTAAAATCTATTGAAACCTTAAAACATGTGAGAAAGTCATTGAATGTGAAAGTTTTCCAAGGAATCTTTGGATAGGTCGGGGTAAACTTATACTGGTGCTAGAAATTTAATCAATTTAGTTCAACAGATTTTTTTTTGTACTAACAGATATTCACTATAACAAGCTTAGCAGTACATTTTTTTTCACTTTTGGGCGCTAAAAATAATTTTGGACAAAGTAGTTTCACGTGTAAAGAATTTGACATGTACTATTTATTAGGTTTGGCTCACAGGTAGTTGTTCTCTCTAGCCCTATCCTGGTAAATTTTGGGTTTAAAACTGTATTTTTAAGCTAATTATTGAGTTGCTATCTCAATTTTGGGTATAGTGTATTTAAGCTGATGGGCGAGAACGTATACCATTTTTGCACTCGGGAAAGAGATGTTTGTATGAATGAGATTACAAACTGAAAACTGTTTAAATAATATTTTATCAAACAAATTTGGCAATGTAAATTTGTTTCTTATGATTTTAAAGTAATTTAAGTAATGTTTGCATCCTTTATTTAAAACTGCAAACGTTCATTTAGAATAATATTTTTTTTTAGTAGTTATGCATTTATTTCACTGTTAAATGTCCCTAATCATATTTGTTGTGTATTTTTTTTTTTTTTTTACATTTTCAAGTATTTTTGTGTTTACAGTATTCAATTTTTATTTTAAAAGAAGTTTCCCGTTTAGTATTTTTGAAATTAGGGTAGTGTACCTGATGTTCAAAGAAATTTTTTGCTAGCTATTGGTGTAAGAATCATGTGCTTTTGTGTCTGGGTAGATATTTGCTAAAAATAAAAGCCCTATCAATGTTTCAAACCACTTTGATAAAGCCCGTATACATTGGGTTGGGAAAAATTCATGGTGGAGTTGGTTTCTATTTGAATTATTTTAATAAATATGAGGTACCTAACTCCTGACCTTTACATGTCCAGGTAAAATCATTCCGAAGTACCTTCCATCCACCAAAGGCTTAGTATAAATGACAAAGTACCTGCTAGGACATCCTAGTTGGATGATTTTCTACAATTACGTGAATGTTTGTGCGGAGAATTAATGTCAAGTGATGTGCAACGGACCATCCACAACCCCTGACTATAACTGTAATTTTAGACGCTTTAATCAATTTATGCATTTATTTCTACTAGCTCTAGTAGGCTAGAGTTTTATTGTTTACACTCTTTTACAACATGAAACAGTGAATTTTCAAAATAACAGACTTTTTTTGTAGCTCAGAAGATATGAATTTTCAGCAGTGGAAACTAATTTTTTTTTCCTCAAACATTTTGAATGTCTTCAAGACTAATTTTGTTCTGTTTTTTGTTGTTAGCTTAAATTTTGATCACCTTTTGTGTAAGGAAACCTTGCCAAAATATGTAAACCTTGTAAAAATATATTTTACTTTAATAATATTTTTTCCTCTTAAAAATTTTAATATTTCCTAATTTTGCAAAGTTTGTTTATTTTATTAATTTAATTTTTTGGAACTAGGAGGATTGATATATTGAAGGTTATGCCGTGGAACCCTCATGGACATCTGTAGTCTCTCTTCTATAAATTATATTTTCAGTTTTTTGTCCCATTGGTTGTGTGTTGTACTATTGGAGTGTGCTGCAGCCGGTCTACTGGTAAGTGTCTGCAATTTGGCTGCACAGATAATTAACACCTACACTAGAGTATGAACACCAGTTCAAACACAGCTTTGTTATGCAGCAGCCCTGGCATCTCATTCAAGGGAAAAATGTTCTAAACATAACTGGAACACACCTGTGTGTCTCGCTACACCCTGCAACAACTATTTAACCCGCCAGTGGTCACTATACAAGGTTTTCTCTCGCATGATTGTAAATCATAGTTGTGCGTGGGAAGTGACTGTACCTTCTAGTAGCAGAGTTTCTTACCGTCGCCATTTAGGCTCGGCTTCACCCCTTTTGCAGAAATTCTGTGTTTTCGAGTCATAATTTCGGATTCATAGTAATCACTGACAATGGACGGTTATAGAAAATTTACATTTTAAGAGTTGTTTAATATTTTTGTGCCTAATGTAATTTTGTGTTATCTGCTAATTGTTAAACATCACGGACATATTTATATTTTATCAATAAGTTTCTGCCTTTTTGCAAGCAGGAAATAACACACAGTGAAAATTGGATACAAAAGTATTTAAATTGTACATTTTCTATTGTCACACAGTTTCAATAATACCTCTGAAACTGAAATTATGACACAAAAATGAAGAATTTCTGCATAATAGATAAAGCTTGCCCTTTTTTTTTTTTTTTTTTTTCATCGCGCAGCCACTAACATTAGTATTTCGTGGAGGTCAACAGGGAAATGTTCTCCAGTTGTTGTGGCCCATGTGTCTTTCAGAATGGCGAGTCAAGAAAGAATGCTGGTTGAATTAGGCCTATTACAAAATCAAGGCAAGGCTTTGTTGTTGAGTATTGTATTCAATTTTATATTTGTATTGTGATTGTCAGGAAGTGCTATATAATTGGGTATGTATCGCATATGGAGATCAATTCACGGTGGCAAGAATCTTGCATAGTGGGAGACTTGGAAGAAAACACCACTACCCAAATTATTGATGAACGAGAAAGCAATAATGAAAGTAAACAAAGTTATCATTTCGCTGACACAGAACAGTCTGCTTCCAGCAATTAAAACAGTGATGATCCTCATTCTACAGGGCCTAATTACGTAGGGAAAGATGGTGAAACACAGTGGTCGATGCATCCTACTTGTCCTAATACACACACTACATAATGTAACATCTTCCGGGCATAAAAGCTGTAGCAAATATGTTAAGACAGTTTTAGTTTGCTAAAAATTGTTTTTCCCGCACACAGCCATAAATGAAATAGTTAAAAACTCTAATATTTATTTGAGAAAGTCCCTATAACTATAGTCGTGAAAAGGATTGCAAGGACACAAATTTTGAAGAGATTAGCGCTTCAGTGGGTGTTCTTTATGTAGCAGGAGTGAAGAAAGCTCAGCATGTGAATGTGCAAGAGTTGTGGAGTGATGATCGAACTGTACCANTCTTTATGTAGCAGGAGTGAAGAAAGCTCAGCATGTGAATGTGCAAGAGTTGTGGAGTGATGATCGAACTGTACCAAGGTTTTAGAGCTACTGTGATAGTGCGGAGATTTTATTTGTTGCTCTATTCACTACGTTATAAATGAGACACATTGCAAAAGGTAATTGATAATTTAGCACCNGGAGATTTTATTTGTTGCTCTATTCACTACGTTATAAATGAGACACATTGCAAAAGGTAATTGATAATTTAGCACCTATGCGCAAACTTTTTGATGATTTCATCTGTTGATGTAAAGCTAACTATTAGGTTGGAGAATATGCAACAACAGATGAAATGTTGGAGGCATTTTGAGCAATACATCCTAAAGAAGCCGGCTAAATAAGGAATAAAAATTGATGCCCTAGTAGATGCATGCATGTTCTAATTAGCCAGCTTAGAAATACATGCTGTTTGGCAGCCTGAAGGCTTCTATAAAGTAGACAGTGGCAGCCTGAAGGCTTCTATAAAGTAGACAGTGGCAGCCTGAAGGCTTCTATAAAGTAGACAGTGGCAGCCTGAAGGCTTCTATAAAGTAGACAGTGGTTCAAGAAGTGTTGTGATGCGTATTGTTGCTCCAGTCTGGAACACGGAAATAATGTCACAACGGACAACTACTTCACATCTGGTCCATCTTACTTTCCAAGAAAGAGCAAGAATGTGCTACTTTTATCTATCCTTCATTCTAACGACTAGATTGATGAGGACTTGGGTGAGCAGGAGAAACCAGAAATAACAACATTTTATAACCTGACAAAGGCAGGTGTAAACATGGTAGATAAACTGAAAGGTCAATATTCAGTATCCAGAGTAGGTTGCAGGAAGCTTTCGACTATATATTTTTCTCTTTTGGATATTGGTGGAATCAACAACCAAATAATATAAAGAGAAAACACCAATGAGTCCGTAGCAAGACTGGTGTTTTTGAAAAAAAAACTATCTCATCAACTCATGAAATTGCACCTTGTAAATTGTTTTACTGTCAGAAACCTGCCATTGACTTCACGCAATGTTATGAGAAAAATTGCAGAGTTTAATCAGACTGAGAGGAAACAACATGAAGACATACTTCAGTTTTGTGCTTTCTGCCCTCGTAGAAAGAACAGGATAATGAAGATGTGTGAGAAGCCCATATGTCCAGAGCATTCTACATACACATGTTCAGAGTGTGAAAGTGCACAAGGTCAATAAATTGACTTTGTTAACATTCTGAAATATGTTTTAACTTCTTAAATTTGCATGTGATGTTGGTAACCAAAGACAGGAAGATATTAACATACAATGTTAAGAGATTTTCCATGTACTGTAGTAATGTAAGTATTAGGTACTTTATATATTGTAATAGTTCGGCCGAATCTCGTTAAGCCATATTTATAATATTGCCCCACAGTTAGGCGCCATTTTGTAACGTTTGTCGGTTTACACTTCCGAATGTTTACGTTGCCTCGACTTGCTCAAGGTAGATCACTAGACTCAGTAAATGGACGCTGATTAATTAAGAAAGAAGTTCCACCAGAGTATTTTGTTATATATGTTTATTTAACTATTTAGTGACACAGTTCACAGACGGAGTTGCAGTATGCAGAGTACGAACCTCTCACAGATAAATATAAAAGTACAGACACAGCGCCACAGTTGTTTACAGCTTATGAATGTCTCAAACTTGCACCAAAAGAAATATAATGATGCTTCAACCTCCCACACCGGCGGAGAAATAAAATAATAAGGTCTTGTGGCCGATGTGGGGGTTTAGCGTTGCACCCGAACGCGACCTAAGCGATCATTGTACCACGACTGCCTCAAACGACTGACTTGAAGTAACTCTCTGACCTGCCCTCACGGGCGACTTGAAAAGAAGTGGAGTGGAGGGCGACCGACAGATGCGTCTTTTGTCCTGCCTATCACCCCCCCTCTCCTGAGATAAGGGCCTGGCCACGCCCGCTCTCCACAACGTTATCAACAGTACGCCACTCCGTCGTAGGAACTAAAACTTGTCGATGTTGCCTGAAAATATCTAATTAATGCTGACGCTTCACAAAAACTCCAAAGTTCAAAACAAAAACTGTAACGGTCGTCCTGATAAAACGTAAACAGCAGACGTCCGCCCTATAACCTACAAAAGCACACGTCTGCCGGATAAACTATCACGGGAAACAAGCCACCGCGGCTTTAAACTTCAAACCCGATAAAAATATTATGAAGCTTTCCAAAGCTTCAAACACACGGAAGAATTTTACACCCGTGTCCCGAAAAATTAAGAATATTGCATCATTACAATATTTTATGTAATGCTTAAATACTTAAAGAAATGATTTTTTACAAACAATTTTTGGCACATTGTGGTATTTTCTATTTAACCTTTTGCATCTGATTTCCCACACATTTAAGAACATAATCGTATTTATTATACTATTGTGAGAAAAAGTCTCGCGCACGACCACTCCTGCAACTTTTTTCCTAATGACCACTTGCTGGTTAAAGTGACACTCACCTCGACGAGTACAACCAAACATTGATTACAGTAAGATACTACAGTACTGTAGACTATTTTCAGAAACATTAAGTTCTGCTAATTTTATTTTAATGAAGTTTAAGTGGAATTATAGCCAGTGTCAAAAATGCCGTAACATTTTCTGTTATTAACTGGAAAACTTGGAAAGTTGAAGAAATATTTGATTTTGACATCCTGTACCAACTCTGTAATTTACTTATCCATAAATTGTTATATGTAGCTTCTTAGAGATAAGCTGAGGTAAGCTCTAAGGCTGACTATTGCTCGCTCACCACTAGCGTCGTGGCCTTAACATGCAAGGCTCTCAACTGAAGTGCAGTCTTTCTGTCAGCAACTTGCCTGAACATAACTTCAAGCAGTAAACCATATATTTTAAAGTCATGCTAATAAAGATAAAAGTATGATGCATGTCTAAAGACAACTCTAAAAGTTTTTGTATAGAAAATTTGGTAGATAAAAACTGATTATGAAAACACCAGTTTTAAACATTTTCACACTTTGAAAAAATAATCCTTGGAATTTAAATGAGAATTTGAAACTTGTCTTTGGACAGAAAACATTTCTTACATATTTTTTGTGTTTTAGACACCACTACAAAATATCCCACTGTTTTTTAATGACGTGTTTTCTACCACACCTCTGTAACACACTTATTGCACCGGCCAGGCAGATCCCTTAAAACTGATGTGAGCTTACACGAGATGTAGGCAGGTCCCTGTGAGGAAACACAATACAGTGCTGTAGTTATCCGGTATGTACGTGTGCAGGAAGGAGGTGCTGTGTCGCTTGGCGGACCTGCAGTGCCAGCCAGAGCAACCCCAGCCACCCCCGCCGTCTTACGAGGAGGCAGTGTCGAGCGCCTCCTCCAGCAACAGTCACGAGCCCCACACCTACAAGGAGCTGGGGGATGCACTACAAGACCTCAGGGTCCAAACAGAGGCCCAAACTGCGCAGGTCCTTTTCCTTCACAACGACGTTAAGGTGTACTTTATATCGCCAGATGGGACTGTTACCTCCACGTCTCGACCAGACACTCTCCGGATCATTCAGCTGCAAGGTACAACAGTCGACCGGCTATTTTCAGCATCTGAGTTCTGAGCTATTGCTTGAAGGTGATACGGCTCTACCACCTTCAAGCAATAGTTCAGAACTCAGACGCTGGCAATTAGCTCACCAATTTAAAACAAAATCCAGGCAGCCTCCCAGAATCACAGCTCCAAAACCATACTTAACAGCGATACCTGCAACATTTCAATGTTCCTGCCACACCCTAGTTTGCCACCTGGCTGCTAGGTTCACTACCAACAGCACCCTTCCACCATATTGCATTGCCCTACAACTCGCCACCCGATGAAGCTGGCCTAGCTAGCAAAACGTCGCGACCACACGAAAAAATGTGTCGTCTTTCTTTGTGTATGTGTGTCTGTTGACAAGTTCTAGACCGTGAGTACTTGTGCTTTTGTCCTTTTATATGTTGTTGATAACTTCTTAATTCATTTTAGGTCCACGACTATTGAAGAACAGCTTCATTATCACCTTTTTTTACTGGCCTGCTCTTTGCTCTTATTGGTTGGGGTGACACAGCATGTTTCCACTACCTTCTAAACTGTCATATTTTCAGGGTCGTGTTGATGGCAGACATAATAGTCCCCTTTCACAATACAGATCAGAAAATTGTCTCCCCTCATTTGGTAGAGGTCCAGATACTGTTAACAAAGCTTTATATGTGTTGCGCTTTGATCTGCAATGATGTCTTGTGGGACCCACTGGGTGCAAACATTGCAATATGTTGTATTTTATGGCCACTTCCGTGTCTAATGCTTACCATAATGGCTAGTTATTCTTCTGTGACCCATATATCAGCTTGCAGTGGTTAATGAACCCATGAATCCTATATGCTGCTGTGATGACATGGTATTTCTGTAGGTAATCCTGTAATGACAACTGGCTGCT
Organism: Clitarchus hookeri; assembly: GCA_002778355.1. Lineage (NCBI taxonomy): Eukaryota > Metazoa > Arthropoda > Insecta > Phasmatodea > Phasmatidae > Clitarchus > Clitarchus hookeri. The sequence goes on from NQII01001566.1 coordinate 192,978, forward strand.
TGGAAACCTTGACACACAGCTTCATTATCACCTTTTTTTACTGGCCTGCTCTTTGCTCTTATTGGTTGGGGTGACACAGCATGTTTCCACTGCCTTCTAAACTGTCATATTTTCAGGGTCGTGTTGATGGCAGACATAATAGTCCCCTTTCACAATACAGATCAGAAAATTGTCTCCCCTCATTTGGTAGAGGTCCAGATACTGTTAACAAAGCTTTATATGTGTTGCTCTTTGATCTGCAATGATGTCTTGTGGGACCCACTGGGTGCAAACATTGCAATATGTTGTATTTTATGGCCACTTCCGTGTCTAATGCTTACCATAATGGCTAGTTATTCTTCTGTGACCCATATATCAGCTTGCAGTGGTTAATGAACCCATGAATCCGATATGCTGCTGTGATGACATGGTATTTCTGTAGGTAATCCTGTAATGACAACTGGCTGCTTGGAAACCTTGACACAAAGAAACTAATTTTCTTAAATCTTTTATTTTAATTGATTTTGTTAATAATACTGCCACCACCACCACCACCACCAGAACAGAAACCGTACCTAAAAGATATTGTATATGCTGTGGTAGCAAGAAGTAGTTCTAACACTTGTATATATGTGGACCAGACATTTTTCAAACCATGCAGATCCCTTACCCAACTCAATCTTTATAGCTGTTGCATTATGCGAGGCTACCTTCTTGAATCATGGCATTTGTGGGAGGTTTGGTGATAACAGCAGGGTATTCTGTAACTGGAATTCGCACAGTTACCTTTTGCTTAAGGAAGCATTTTTTCAGAGCAGTATCTAGAAAGCAAATAGCTCAGAACCGTTTCACATTAAATAACACTGACTTTGGTAGAATGGTATCATGAACCAAATTTTCAGATTGAAATTAATCTTGTTGCTTCTTGTCTTATGCCTGTGTGTATAAAAGAGTAGGTGTTGGACAGTTGATGTGTCTTGAATGCCATGTTAGAGATGCTTGGAACTGGTTATTTAACACAGAGAATATTTGTGTTTTTTGAAAAATTGTCATGTCACTGTTAATGCTTGGCCTATTGTTTCAGTTTGGGAAGTATTTGCGTTGTTCAAAAGTACATTAAATATTTACTCGCAAACAAGCCAAGTAGTGTAAAACATTTCAAAAATATCGAAAAGTAACTCTGTTAACTAGAAGTACTTCACTCACTCATACAAAAGATTAAATTGCTGTGCAATTGCTTATTCAAAAGTATTATGTTACTCCAAAATATACAATAATTATTGAATTAAAAAAATTAGCAGATTAATATTAAAACATTTCTAAAATACAAATAGCTACTTTCAAGACTACGTAAATTCAATGTATTTAGTGGAGCGATTTGACTAAAGGAAGGCAGCGTTTTAGGTCCAGTATGCCACCATTATGTCAAAATACAAGTTATAATCTGAAATAAAATATTACATTAAAATAGTGTATCAATGGAGGCAGTTCGTAGACCCTAACCATAGCTCTATCAAATAAAATAATCGACGACGACAATTAGAACACTTCAACAGACTGCGCCCGACGCGTAAGTCATGGTAGCACAGTATCGACAAGCAACTGGAACTATACATAGACGCAAGAAATTAGTCCTGCTGAAACTACAATTTAGGCAGACGTCCAAAACCAGAATTTAGAAAAAAATCTAACACACTGCAAAGCCGAAAACAAACACAATACTACGCCTCTTAATTATTTAAAAAACACTAAACTGACTCACAAATGAAAAGCTGCGACCATGACTCACCGTTTTGCAAGCTCACGCAACTACATTACTTAAACTGCGTCTCGTAGCACCCTCGTCCAAGGACGGGTAAACTGACAATTTTATCTCATATAACAATTAAAATAGTTTTAGCAGGCGTCAACCCAACGATCTTCTTCACAGGCGTAGAATGAATGCTGCACAAGGCATGTAATAACTTATATAAACTAGCCTCTGAATTAAAGAAAGCTGACGTTCAAGGAGGGGTAATCAATGGTAGGAAATGAGGGGAGAAAACAGGATGGGAGCCGAGTCGGCCAAGGAGCAGGCCACCTTACAGAGGAGCTAATCTAAAAATGAAGGGTGCTACGGCGCTCCCGTCGCACTAGTACTACAAATGTTCAAAAAAAATTATTGTGAATGTACAAATAATTTTCTTGTATAGAGTGCAGGTTTAATCACAGGTGTGATAAAACATAGTTGAACAATTGGCAAACAGATTGTTTGATAGTCACTTTGTTCTTTTGTATCACTTAGTTAAAAATAAATTTTAAACCATTTTGCTGTTGGTAGCTATCTGAATGTCCCCTGTTCATAATTAATTTACATCAAAGAAAGGAGATTGATTTTATCTTTGACTTTTTAATTGAATGTGCACTATTTTGCATGATTCTAAAAACTATTTCTGTGTATTTAAAATGTTCCGTTGGGTTTCTAGATACTGGTGAAAATACTCCCAGGGGCTACCTCCAGGTTGGCAACTGGATCTACCCTCTTGTACCAGAGGTGTCTCCATGTTTCGCTACAGAATTTGGAGCATTTGTGTTCCCAGATCTTCAATCAGATGTCGAAGGTACTTTCATTTCTAGTTGCATATGTTCATATAAGAGTGTGCATGCTTGTTATTTTGTGCCTGATGTAGAACCAATATAGCTGAAGTGCCTTTCTGTACAAACCACTTGCATGATCAAAAGTTAATTTGTGTTTTACAGCAAAATGAAGTTAGTAGATGACGAGAACAAGGGCAGAAAAGTTAAGAAATTGTAGGATTTGGGGGACGTTGGTAAGGGTTGATGGGCATGTCATGTCGTCTGGTTCTGTACAATACAGTGAAGTGTCTCAGAAAGGCTTCCTCACCTTGTGACCTGGACAATCGACAGGGGGTGCAGTCACCTGCAGTAGAGCACTGACATGGTAACTGCTGGTTTCATTACAGATTTTGTGCTGGCATATTCTGGTGATCTGCTGAGTTAATGTTTTTTTTTTTTCCTGCTTTCATGATAAGATGCAGGTAGTAAGGTACTGTACTGATTCTGTAATTGTTATTTCAACTGTTGCGTGGCTCATACGTAGTAGCTGGTAGTGGAACAGTATGGGAGACTTGCGTAAAAGAGGTCAGTATTCTGGGACTTGGGTTTAATTAATATAAGCGTACCCTGAACTCAATTGATGTAAGGGCTTTCCCCCTTCCTCTTTCAGTTAATGCATGTGTTGAAATGTATTATTCTCTTTATTCAGTATGACATATTATTATAACATTCACGTGTAGCATTTAGATTGGAGCATTACTCAGAAATAATAAATCAAATTATTTTCCATGGAATATTTGTATGACACGTGTTGCATGAACCTCATAGCTTGTGGAAGGCTAATTTTTTTTGTAGTTGAAATATATGGTAGAAAGCACATCCCTCCTACACTGCAACCAATTTCGTAGCTTAGAAAATGCTGATAGAACCGTTTTGAAACCATGTGGCTTTGACCTGAACAGAAATGCAGGCTGTATATTTTAGTGTACTTTCTTTGGCCTAGTTTTAGTGTAAATGGAATGTATCAGTTTATACAAAATTTGTTTTGTTGTAACGTCAGATAAAAATAAATTGACAAACATGTCTTTGAGTTTGCAATTTTCATAGTTCTGCTAGCAGTTCTTTAGCCAGTGTTGGCAAAATGCACAGAAGTGGCTTGTTAATCGTTTCTTGAGTTGCTTGTGTAGGCGCAGCTGTTGGAATTATTCTGCCGGAGGAAGCAGACGAGGCGGTGTACGAGCTCCTGGACGACATACTACATGGTGTTGCTTCGAGTGCCGTTGGTGGGAAAGTCTTGCGTAAAGGCTTGCCACGATCTGGCATGTGGAAACGTAGAAGAAGCACTGCTTCTACAATTTCCCAGAGAATTGTGCAAGGTGAGTGGCTCGCTCTGCTATCTCTCCTGTGGCTTCTTTAGGAGCAGATGTTTTAGTAAATTTAAGTGTTTTGACAGCAGTTATTCTGTAGTGTCCCCTAAAGTGGTAGTAAAAACATAAATGTAAAATATTGTACCTCATGCCGNAGAAATGTAAAATATTATACCTCATGCTGTAGTGTTTTTCTTCTCATGATGATGGTGTTGCAAGGGTTGTGTAGGCCTCCAGTTGAATCTCTCGCTCTCTCAAGGTTCACATTGCCTAAACTAATTCTTGTTATGGATTATTGATTTTGTACCCTTTCACTATGTTTCCAAAACTTACGTTGCATATGTAGGGTCATTTAGTAAAAAGTTGAGCATCTAAAGAAAGGAGCTGAATGTCTAGGAATCAATAAAAAGCAGTACAGTATGTAGTATAAATGAAATGTTTTCAGCGGACAGTGCACAAGATAAATGGAAACAAAGGCAGCGGGAATAATCCTTTCCGTATCAATTCTCAAAATTGGCTACAGTTTCTGTAGTTAGATCAGCTATTACAATGGGGTAAACATAAATTAAATATGATAACCTACCGAAAGAAGCATGATAGCTTTCTTCATCTTGTCATGTGCACCTGCAGGGGAAAAAAACAGATGGGGTAGGGACTGGAAAATTTTGTGATAACAAAATTTTNCATCTTGTCATGTGCACCTGCAGGGGAAAAAAACAGATGGGGTAGGGACTGGAAAATTTTGTGATAACAAAATTTTCGTGAATTTGTGTGGAATTCAGAGAAAAATGCAAAAAAAATTGTCCATTCAAAAAGAAATGTTTTAAATATAAAACTTTTTACCTCGTATATGAGACTATTTTTACTCTAACATGTGACTTTTTGCTTTAATATCTGACGTTTCTTCCCCTCAAACATCTCACTATTCCCCTCGTACATCTCACTTTTCCCCTCGTACATCTCACTTTTCCCCTCGTACATCTCACTTTTCCCCTCGTACATCTCACTTTTCCCCTCGTACATCTCACTTTTCCCCTCGTACATCTCACTTTTCCCCTCGTACATCTCACTTTTCCCCTCGTACATCTCACTTTTCCCCTCGTACATCTCACTTTTCCCCTCGTACATCTCACTTTTCCCCTCGTACATCTCACTTTTCCCCTCCAACATCTCACTTTTCCCCTCCAACATCTCACTTTTCCCCTCCAACATCTCACTTTTCCCCTCGAACATCTCACTGTTCCCCTCATACATCTTACTTTATTCCCCTTTGAAGGTTGGATTTTCTCCTACCTTGAACAATGAACATTGAGTTGTAGGCGACTTTATATTGACCACCTAAATGGTGTAGAAGCTTTACTTACCCAAGAAAAAAGGTTCAATTCCCAGCACCAACCATCAGAATTTTGGATGTGATGTAAGTCAGCTTACTCCTCTATTATGTGAGGCAATGGCAAACAACCACAGTCATTCTGCCTATGCAACTTGTGTACATATTCAACTCCACAAAATTTAGCTTTAAGGATTTTTTTCATTAATTTTTTTATGTTGCTTTTATTTTCAACTTAATAGTCTAGTATTAGGTCCACGAAAATAATTAAGACCAGATATATAGTCTGAAGTAGAAAAGTGTGGGTCTTTCTGCTTTCATGGTCGTCCTATATGTGGATAGACATGGTGCTTGAGTAATTTATCGTTGAACTTACTTTGTGAGCGCGTGTGTTGTTTGCGCTACGCAGGGGCTGGCTATATTTCCCAAGGCCTTGTGTGGACTGCCCAGCGAGTGGGAGACTTCATCAACTACGGTACACCCAAGATCATGGAGAGACTGACTCCAGTATCACAGCCAACCACCGTTAACCCACGTGTCAGTCATGGACTGCAGGTAGCCAAGGACGTCACCGGGACTGTCGTCAATGTCACTGGACAGATGGGTGAGTTGTTTTTTTCTCTTAGCTTTATATTTCGTTTTAGATGTTTCGAAGGTTTTATTTATTCTGTCTTCTTAACTTTATTTCAAAATATTGTAATTCTGCAGCCATCAGAAACAAGAGATGACTGAAATTCAGCTCTGTTCACTAACTTGGTAGAAGCATGAGAAAAGTTTGTAAATAAAGGCACCATTGTAAAAAGAAAATGAAACTTCAGAAATTTTTCCTCTATGATTTATTGAAGTTTATGCAGTTCCTGTACTTTTCGCAGCAGAGACACAAAACAGTTTACACAAAACAGTTTACACAAAACAGTTTGCAATACAATGAGCTCGACGGATTCTGAGAACAGCTTTGCTGAACCCATTATGGATTCATGCTATATAGCCATCGTAAGTGTGGCAACCGCAGTCGCACGTCCGGCCAATTTACGTCACGTTCACTCAGTGACGGGCAGTTGTCTTCTATGAGGTGGTGGCGGCTGCTCACTGCTAATAATGCCACTGCGCTCCAGGCACACTCCTCAAATCCATTGTGCCACAAACATACCCGGCTTTGCACAGTGCTACTGTCATTGTGCCTCCAAATCACTACCTTGTAAGGGCATTGCGTGGTACAGAGTCCCTTCAGAAACCCATGCAAGCCGTATTACACCGGAAAATAACCAAACGCGTTTCCAGAACATACTGGAAAACAAAGAACGCCATTGAAAACATCTTAACAGCCCTTATCACAAATTCCCGACACAACTTAAAGCTATGTATATAAAAAAAAACACTCTCATGGCAAATGTATGAAATCTAACACTGTCAAAACATCTGAAATACTGAAAAAAATTACATTCCATTGCAAAAAACAGAAAGAAAATTAAATGTTACCAAAAAAATCAGTGTATTAATTACAATACAGTAGAAACCCTATTTTACGAGTGTCCATAGTTCCCAAGAATACATTTGTAATGTCGCAAAATTCTAAAAGTAACCAATTCTAAACCCTAAAAATTTTTAAAATAATTTTTCAAGTTAGTTTTTTTATTTAAAGTTTATGTTTGATTGTTACTGGCGGAAAACAGACATTTTTAAAATGAGATATATTGATTAAATTTAATAGGCAGACGTCTTCTGAATAAAATGATACCTAATAAGCGTATAGTTACCCTCCCCTTGTCACCAAAAATATTAAAAACATTGAGTGATGTGAAGTTGTACCAAGTGGATTACATATACATTTAATTGCCGCTGGCATAAAAACAAAATTAAATTAAATTATACATAAATTTAATTCAAAATGTAGACTTCTTAAGAATGAAATGATGCCCTAGAAGTATAAGTAACCTCTTGTCGCTGAAAAAAAAAAAAAACATTTAAACAGTGCATGATGTAACGTCTAGAAAGTGCTGTGTTCATTTTCAGTCGCTTGTTGCAAATAAACCAGAGGATTAATCAAAATATGTAAATATTATTTTAATATGCAGACTTTATAGAATAAAGTAATATCGCAGAAGTGTAAATACAATTTCTTGTCAACACAAAAAAAACTCTAGTGCCACATACTTGTTAGCAAGCGGTAATAGGTTTCAAGAGTACAGTGTACGGTAATTTTCAGCGTGTATTAATTCACTTTCAGTGTCTATTGCATGAAAACAAGAGTTGTTATTAATGTATTTAAATATTATTGTTGGGACCGCTATACATATGTATATACCTAGTGTAATTGGTGACATTTGTAAATTTGAATCCCCTGCCTTCAACTTGTTGCTGGTTATAGCACCACTGAAGAAGGCCTCATGGGAGTTCACCATGTTTTAGTCAGTTCTGTTCAAAATGGCACTGAGGTGAGCGTTGTTTATCTTGTGCAGTGTATAATTTGTGTGCTTTTACATATTACAATCCATCAAACCTAAACATTGGTCCTCTGGGCTGGATAGATGATGGTTTTACTGACATTTTGTTCGTTTAACGCGTAAACAGTGCTTTGTCTTACGTAACACGCTATCGTTGGTGAACTCTTTTGTGTGCCCCACATGTGTTGGCAACTGTGATTTGGAAGCGTTTGTGTGCTAGACGATGTANTCCTATATGTGGATAGACATGGTGCTTGAGTAATTTATCGTTGAACTTACTTTGTGAGCGCGTGTGTTGTTTGCACTATGCAGGGGCTGGCTATATTTCCCAAGGCCTTGTGTGGACTGCCCAGCGAGTGGGAGACTTCATCAACTACGGTACACCCAAGATCATGGAGAGACTGACTCCAGTATCACAGCCAACCACCGTTAACCCACGTGTCAGTCATGGACTGCAGGTAGCCAAGGACGTCACCGGGACTGTCNAGTATCACAGCCAACCACCGTTAACCCACGTGTCAGTCATGGACTGCAGGTAGCCAAGGACGTCACCGGGACTGTAGTCAATGTCACTGGACAGATGGGTGAGTTGTTTTTTCTCTTAGCTTTATATTTCGTTTTAGATGTTTCAAAGGTTTTATTTATTCTGTCTTCTTAACTTTATTTCAAAATATTGTAATTCTGCAGCCATCAGAAACAAGAGATGACTGAAATTCAGCTCTGTTCACTAACTTGGTAGAAGCATGAGAAAAGTTTGTAAATAAAGGCACCATTGTAAAAAGAAAATGAAACTTCAGAAATTTTTCCTCTATGATTTATTGAAGTTTATGCAGTTCCTGTACTTTTCGCAGCAGAGACACAAAACAGTTTACACAAAACAGTTTGCAATACAATGAGCTCAACGGATTCTGAGAACAGCTTTGCTGAACCCATTATGGATTCATGCTATATAGCCATCGTAAGTGTGGCAACCGCAGTCCCACGTCCGGCCAATTTACGTCACGTTCACTCAGTGACGGGCAGTTGTCTTCTATGAGGTGGTGGCGGCTGCTCACTGCTAATAATGCCACTGCGCTCCAGGCACACTCCTCAAATCCATTGTGCCACAAACATACCTGGCTTTGCACAGTGCTACTGTCATTGTGCCTCCAAATCACTACCTTGTAAGGGCATTGCTTGGTACAGAGTCCCTTCAGAAACTTGTGTGAACCCTGTCGTAACCACTTTCCCATGCGAGCCGTATTACACCGAAAAATAACCAACTGCGTTTCCAGAACATACTGGAAAACAAATACTTGAAAACATCTTAACAGCCCTTATCACAAATTCCCGACACAACTTAAAACTATGTCTATAAAAAAAATACTCTCATGGCAAATGTATAAAATCTAACACTGTCAAAAATATCTGAAATACTGAAAAAAATTACATTCCATTGCAAAAAAACAGAAAGAAAATTAAATGTTCCCAAAAAAAACAGTATATTAATTACACCATTACAATATAGTAGAAACCCTATTTTACGACTGTCCATAGTTCCCAAGAATACATTTGTAATGTCGCAAAATCAAAAAGTAACCAATTCTGAACCCTAAAAATTTTAAAAATAATTTTTCAAGTTAGTTTTTTTGTTTAAAGTTCATGTTTGATTGTTACTGGCGGAAAACAGACATTTTTAAAATGAGATATTGATTAAATTTAATAGGCAGACATCTTCTGAATAAAATGATACCTAATAATACAGTAGTATATTTACCCTCCCCTTGTCACGAAAAATATTAAAAACATTGAGTGATGTGAAGTTGTACCAAGTGGATTACGTATACATTTAATCGCCTCCGGCATAAAAACGAAATTAAATTAAACTATACATAAATTTAATTTAAAATGTAGACTTCTTAAGAATTAAATGATGCCCTAGAAGTATAAGTAACCTCTTCTCGCTGAAAAAAATCATTTACACAGTGCATGACGTAACGTCTAGAAAGTGCTGTGTTCATTTTCAGTCGCTCCTTGCGAATAAACCAGAGGATCAATCAAAATATGTAAATATTATTTTAATATGCAGACTTTATAGAATAAAGTAATATTCGCAGAAGTGTAAATACAGTTTCTTGTCAACACAAAAAAAACTCTAGTGCCACATACTTGTTAGCAAGCGGTAATAGGTTTCAAGAGTACAGTGTACAGTAATTTTCAGCGTGTATTAATTCACTTTCAGTGTCTTATTGCATGAAAACAAGAGTTGTTATTAATGTATTTAAATAGTTGGGACCGCTATACATCTGTATATACCTAGTGTAATTGGTGACATTTGTAAATTTGAATCCCCTGCCTTCAACTTGTTGCTGGTTATAGCACCACTGAAGAAGTCCTTATGGGAGTTCACCATGTTTTAGTCAGTTCTGTTCAAAATGGCACTGAGATGAGCGTTGTTTATCTTGTGCAGTGTATAATTTGTGTGCTTTTACATATTACAATCCATCAAACCGAAACATTGGTCCTCTGGGCTGGATAGATGATGGTTTTACTGACATTTTGTTAGTTTACAGCGTAAACAGTGCTTTGTCTTACGTAACACGCTACCGTTGGTGAACTCTTTTGTGTGCCCCACATGTGTTGGCAACTGTGATTTGGAAGCGTTTGTGTGCTAGACGATGTANCGTTGGTGAACTCTTTTGTGTGCCCCACATGTGTTGGCAACTGTGATTTGGAAGCGTTTGTGTGCTAGACGATGTAAGTTTTGGAAGTTTCACCTTTGTCATATATATTTTACATCAGCTTGTATTTTCACGTGCACTTGTGGGCTTTAGCCCTTGTTTCCTATGGGGGATTGTTATTTATGTTTATGTTAAGTTTTGACAATGGAGTGTTTTGTGTATTTGGCGCCAAACAGCAACTGCACTTCTACACGGCAGCCTTGTTACGTCTCCATTTGTCAGAGGGCTGATTCACTCGAGCACACAATCTTGCAAAATGTGTCGTTAGCAATCCGACGCAACGGAATCTGTCTAATGCTACTGTACGCGATATTCCTGCCGTAAAATCAAACTTGGAAGCTGATTATCTGACGGTTGGAGTTGCTGGCGAAGGCACGGCTGACTATGATGCAGAGGCGCATGCAGCTCGTCTCAAGGGCTTTGACAACAGGTGTTACGCCACCATGGCCATCCTGGAGTCACTAGATCAGAAACCACCAGGCAGTTCATCCACCGCTTCTTCCAACTGTAAGTCACATTTTCCACTTCAGAANTCACTAGATCAGAAACCACCAGGCAGTTCATCCACCGCTTCTTCCAACTGTAAGTCACATTTTCCACTTCAGAAATAGAGCTCCCAACATTTGCTGGAGAGTGGAGACCCCAAGCAGTGGGTAAATTTCTCAAACATGTTCTCCACACNAAATAGAGCTCCCAACATTTGCTGGAGAGTGGAGACCCCAAGCAGTGGGTAAATTTCTCAAACATGTTCTCCACACTCATTTCCGACCACCCTGATTTAACAGCAATTGAAAAGCTTTCATATCTGAAGTCTTCCCATCAAGGGGAATCCCTTAGTATGATTTAGGTCCTCCCAATAGGTGATGCAAACTTTGAAATTGCATGGAAGATGCCCATAGATCAGTTTGAGAACAAAAGGTTGATTGTTTCTCCCCATGTTGTCTTTGTTGGATGCTCCCTTAGTTTCAAGTGACTCCACCACATCGTTGCGAAAGTTGTTGACTGTAATAACTGAAAATATAGCAGCACTTGATGTCCTTGAGATACCTGTATATGTCAATGGGATTTGATACTGTTGCCTATCCTTTCCAAGAAGTTAGATGTACCTCTCCAGACACAGTGGGAAATGATCTTGAACAGCAACTCTCTGCCTATGTTGTCAGATTTCGTCAGTTCCTGCAGAAATATTGCCAGGCCCTGGAAGCTGTTTCATCATCTCACAGTGGTATCGCTCCAATTCAGTTGTCAATATCAAAGTCTGCTTCGCATGCAGTTGATCGCAAATCAGCGAGTAGTGCATGCCAACCATTATCAAAAGTATTTATTTCCAGCTCTTCTGCAGCAACTTGTCAGTGTGGTGGCGGCGAACACAGGCTATATCAGTGCCCACAATTTTTAACCTAGAACCAAGAACCGAGTAATTGTTGTTAACCTAAAACCGGTTCCGAGTCAAACCTCAAGATCCAGTATAAATTGGAACCTAAGAACCGAACCGACTCATCCATAATTATAATGTACTATTTCTGTTTGCTGTGCAAGAAAGCTGCAGTTTTTCAAACAATGTTTTAAAGTAAATACAGGGGAGTTTTTGAGCGGGTTCAGGCCGAGAAGCCTGAGTGGCCTTACGGGCTGATTGCTGTGGATTCGCCCTGGCTCTCAGGGAGCCGGTTTACAGAGTCAGCCTGTTCGGGCGGTGGTAGGGTACGTAGGCGTCTAAGGTGGCGTGGTTGGCAGTGGATGCTGGTTTACCACCTGTAGACCGNTCGGGCGGTGGTAGGGTACGTAGGCGTCTAAGGTGGCGTGGTTGGCAGTGGATGCTGGTTTACCACCTGTAGACCGGCGCTGTAGCTGACCGTTGGCTGGCTGCGGTAGGCAACTCTCCGGGCCCCGTCTGGGGGGGTTGGCATGTGGCTGGAGCTGCTGGGCTCTGGGTAGCGGTGGCAGGTGGCGTTCGCTCGGTGGATGATGCTGGCGAGGCTCAGGCCCATGGGCAGTCTGAGCCGGAGACGGCCAACGACTAGATGCGGTGTCCCGCCAGTCTTCTGTGGTGGCTCACATAAATGACTAGGGGGGACTGAGGAGTGAGGCTCCTGCAGTTGGCGGGCAGCTTGTGCCTGATCCAGAGCAGAGGAAAGGCTGAAGGCCGACTGGAATGGGTTACTTGGTAATTGGTTGGCTTTAGGATCCATAAATGCCTTCTTGTCGGCCCACTTAGTCCCTCCTCGTCTGGTGAATGACACAGGGTTAGGTACTAAGGGTCGTCGCGGCAAGCAAGGGGCAGGTGACAGAAATTCCTTAGCTAGCGTACTCGGATGCAATGTCACGCCGTGTCAGTCCTAGCCCTCCAATCGGCAAATTTCACGTGGTGGATGGAGCGGGTTAGCCGACTGAGAATTTTTGTGTTTAGTCAAACAAATTTGATGTATGGATGTAAAAACGGCATTGTACATACAAGAGCTTGGTGTGGTTTTAGGATTGCGAAAACTTATTTGTTTATGTATGTATCAGTTGGGAACGAATACATAGTAAAATCTACAAAAGTGGAATATCTGCATATACCGACACCGCAACGATTGNTGTATCAGTTGGGAACGAATACATAGTAAAATCTACAAAAGTGGAATATCTGCATATACCGACACCGCAACGATTGCATCGGTACATCATTAATTAATGTGTGTTCAGATTAATTAATGTGATAATACAACCACACTTGTGTCTCACAGCTTTGTGTACGATGCTATCAAAAACTGTGGAGGTGTTGATTGTGTCCCAATATGTAGAAAGTTGTTGCTTTCTGTAAAATGTACAAGGACTTCCTTGAGGAACAGAAACTATAACAGTCCGAAAAACAACAAAAGGAAAAAGGAAAGACAAAGTGTCTAATGAGATATTTAAAAAATGTTAACTTGCAGGTATTTATAATAATTATTTTCACATTTATCATTCATGCATTTATGTATTGGATAAATACTGCAGATTATATTTTTCTGAGCAATGAAATGTACACATTGTGTTTGAAAAGTGAAGAAGGTGTCAATGTTTTTATTTACACTTGGTGGAAAGATACACGTTGGCTGAAAATATAAATTAAGCAGAGCTTTCAAAAATGTTCCAAAGAACCAGCTCTTACGCTTGCTCGCAATTCCTTGCACAATTATCATGGGAACTGTATCCACATTCATGCTCGACCTCCCTAGTAGAGTAATTGGGTCGTCGTCCTTCACCTGAACTGTTGATTAACAATAACTGAATATTTTTAATTGTTTTTGACTTTTATTGTTAATGCATAGGAAAAAAGAAAGCAGTTTGCGATGTTACCAAATGTTGGTGTTTTATGACAAAAAATTTGAAACTTTGATTGCTGTGTAAAATAGTGTGCGTTTGGTACTTTTAAAGCTTTATCAACCCATATTAGTTGTTTCACTGAGTGTATACTCAGCAGTTTTATATATATTATTTTAATAACAGATTTTCTGTTTAAATTGGGGAAATTCCACATCCTTTTAATTAAGTGTGAAATTTATGGACTTCTGCTACTATAAGAGAATCATTTAATAAGAGGTGCCTCTATGTGAATAAATGTAAATTTGGAGGAATATAAATTTATCTACTCTTGTATTTAGGTATTTATCCAGTAAAAATTGACAGAAAACTCTAAATATTGTGAATAATTTACTGTGTTTTGAAGTTAACTGTATTGGCACAGGATTGGCCTATCTGTAACAGTAGTATCAGTAGATTGGTGGATTGGGGTATTGATAAAATTTGTAAATGAGCACTGCTCTACTAGGTAACGTAATGACACGCACATAATAAATACTCTGTAGAGTTCTGTTGATGAACAGTAGAAACTCATTACCATTAACTTTATTTGGAATTTTTGCAGTTTTAACTACCTAGGACTTTCAGGTGGTCTGAGATTTTTAATTATACCATGCACGCTAGCCGAGGTGTAATGATTTCCAGCATTTTAATTTGAGACTGATAATTTTGTTTTACCGAAGTTAGAAACTCCAGTATTAGTTATGTTGTCATGTAATTCAAAATTTAATATAGCTCACAAAAGAGAGGTGATAGTGGAATTGATTTTAATTTGCCTGACACAATTACAGTACAAATTTATGTAATCTCAGATTAATTTTTATATTAATTTCAATATTTTTCATTTGCAACTAGGTAAGATTTCATTTTAATAAACATAATTTTTCTAGTTAATATGTGTTTTGTTAATGTAGTGTCGTCTGTAGTTGGCATATTTTATTGGTTACATTCATTCAAGGGGTATGAATTCTCATGTGCTTTGTGTTATTTTTGAGTGTTTTCCTGTTTTGAATTATTAAGGGTTTATTGCTTTTATGTGTCTTGATTCCCATATTTCCTGCTGTTTAAAAACAAAAAATTTGGAAATTGATAAGTTTTCATCCCATGTACGTATTCTCTAAGGCATCGCACGCCCGAGTTGGTTGTCAGATTACAAGGAGAAAGGCACAGGTGTCTTGTCAAATACTCTTACACACATTGCAGTAGTTCATTATGTTTTGAGATCCAATATATATCGCACACTAACTCACTTAAGTATATTCCTATCAAATCATTCATACTATAACAAAGAACAAACAAAATACAATATACATATAAAACAACAGTAGTCGATCACCACACTGCAGTAAAACATTTTGTAGAATTTTCGGGGATGTTTGAGGAATGTAAGAAGCTGTGGCACAAATACATAATACATTTATTTAGAATAAAATAAAAAATCAGATGCCATCTTTGTCGAATTATTAGAAAATTTAAAGTGAGACAGGGAATTATATCAATCAGTTTTTGCTTTTCTGTATGCCTATTTCACCTTTCTTACAAGATGTAATTGATATTTGAGGAACTTTTCCTCTGGTACATGCTGATAAGGAATTAGTTAAGAACCTCTTGGAATGCGTAGAACCCCAAACCTTACTTCTGCAATGTACATTACATTAAAAAAATTAGCTTTGGAATCTGGCACCTATGTGTTTGCAATCATTACCTCAATGTTAGTGTTACTATAATAGCAGGGTTATCAAATTGTAATGATTCCCATAGGAATTGTTCAGTGACATGCGTAATGTTTTGATGAGGCGAGATGATAATTGGGAGCTTAACTGGTCTGTGCAGCATATGCCATTGGCTCCGCCACAATGTCGTTGGGGCGGTTCCTAGCGCCGCACATTCAACGGCAGGGGACACGGCTGCTGTCCCACACGCTCAACCTCAGCGAGCAGGAGTCGTCACGCAAGGTGGACGGCGTACTAGAGGTGGCAGCAGGGGCCGTTGAGGGCTTCAGCACCGTCTACGACGGTCTGGAGACATCTGCTGGCATCCTGGGTACCAATCTGTCAAACAACACTGTCAAGATTGTCGCTCACAAGTGAGTTACATCTGTGTTGCCTGCGATGTGGCATGCATGTGCGCACACACACACAGACAGAGAGAGGGAAACTTGGAGAGAGACAGAGAAACAGGGTAGGGCAGAGAGAGACAGGTGGGTAGAGGGAGAAGTATGGAGTCAGAGGGGTTGAAGAGGTAGTGTAGGGAGGGAGGGAGATAGAGAGTGGGAACTGGTGTGTTATCAAGAACATTTCATAATTCCATTTTCACCTGTGATACACACACTAGTTCACCTCCCAGCTCCTAAGTTCATTGATTGCTAAACCACTGCCCAACAGACGACAAGTGTACCCATCACTCGCTGCCTGAAGAAGCTGGCCTGGCCAGCAAAACATCAGGACTAAGCATCCGCGTATGAAATGTGTTTCCTCCAACTTTGTGGATGTGTCTGTATCTGCAAGCACCTCCCCGTACGTAATTGTCTCTCTACTGTGGCATATGTTTCTGGTTAATGATATTGCTGTCAACAAGACATCAAGGTCTACGTACTATCTAAGCTTTTAAGAACTTCAATGTCGAGGAAAGTAGACTCCTTAGTTATATCAGTAACTTCTTGTTTACGTCATAGTCTCGGAGAATCTTTTCTCCCAGGAAAAATTATTTGTGCTTTGAGTACCTGCAAAAGTATTTTTTCGCTGTGTTTCTCGTACAGTACGCAGAATCACACTATGATTAAAGTCGTCAATGCCTATTTTCTTCGGATTTGATTCCCGTTTCTTGCCAGGTGTCCGCAGTTTCTGACTACTTGCATCAGCTAATTGCGAGTCTTTTCAAATTCTGGGAATAGTTTTTTCACACCTCCATACTGCGGCTGCTACAGGTTTATTGGCACTTACCAGTGGATAAAGCAAGNGAATAGTTTTTTCACACCTCCATACTGCGGCTGCTACAGGTTTATTGGCACTTACCAGTGGATAAAGCAAGGTTCCCACATTTTTCTTTATCACAAAAGGCAATTAATTTACTACACTGTCTATGTATTGTTACATTATTCTTCGTTTCTGAGTTTATTTTATCAAATTATACTATTTTCTGTGGCACTGCAGAATACTGCGATGTCTACAAACTAAATAATTATGCATTGTNAGTCAGAGGGGTTGAAGAGGTAGTGTAGGGAGGGAGGGAGATAGAGAGTGGGAACTGGTGTGTTATCAAGAACATTTCATAATTCCATTTTCACCTGTGATACACACACTAGTTCACCTCCCAGCTCCTAAGTTCATTGATTGCTAAACCACTGCCNAATTCCATTTTCACCTGTGATACACACACTAGTTCACCTCCCAGCTCCTAAGTTCATTGATTGCTAAACCACTGCTCAACAGACGATAAGTGTGCCATCACTCGCTGCCTGAAGAAGCTGGCCTGGCCAGCAAAACATCAGGACTAAGCATCCGCGTATGAAATGTGTTCTTCCAACTTTGTGTATGTGTGTGTATCTGCGAGCACCTCCCCGTACGTAATTGTCTCTCTACTGTGGCATATGTTTCTGGTTAATGATATTGCTGTCAACAAGACATCAAGGTCTACGTACTATCTAAGCTTTTAAGAACTTCAATGTCGAGGAAAGTAGACTCCTTAGTTGTATCAGTAACTTCTTGTTTACGTCATAGTCTCAGAGAATCTTTTCTCCCACGAAAAATTATTTGTGTTTTGAGTACCTGCAAAAGTATTTTTTCGCTGTGTTTCTCGTACAGTACGCAGAATCACACTATGATTAAAGTCGTCAATGCCTATTTTCTTCGGATTTGATTCCCGTTTCTTGCCAGGTGTCCGCAGTTTCTGACTACTTGCATCAGCTAATTGCGAGTCTTTTCAAATTCTGGGAATAGTTTTTTCACACCTCCATACTGCGGCTGCTACAGGTTTATTGGCACTTACCAGTGGATAAAGCAAGGTTCCCACATTTTTTCTTTATCACAAAAGGCAATTAATTTCCTTATCACCTTACTATAATGTCTATGTATTGTTTCATTATTCTTCGTTTCTGAGTTAATTTTATCAAATTATACTATTTTCTGTGGCACTGCAGAATACTGCGATGTCTACAAACTAAATAATTATGCATTGTTTCACTCCGCACGACACCGCACCCAGGGCATTGCATGCATGGAACACACGCTGCACATCGACTGACTGTGCCACGGAATTTTGGCCAGGTGTGTGGTGGGTTACTGCAGTTGTGCATGGCAATCAAGTGATTCCCAGTGCTAGTTCACTTTTTTTCCACAGGAAAAGTTATTTCAGTCTAGTATTATGTGCAAACCGTGCATTAGTTTGTGTTTGCTGAATATAATTAGAGAATTTTCAAATTTGAGTAAGTACAATTTTATTGTTGATTTTGAAAAAAAAAAATTTTATTACATAATAATTTTTTTTACCAAAGTGATTAATTGTGTCATTATTTAAAGGAGCCCCTGTTGCAAATATTTAAGAAATAAAAAGTGAAAAGTGATTGTAATTAGTATGCACAACCACATCAGATTTACTCTNCGGAATTTTGGCCAGGTGTGTGGTGGGTTACTGCAGTTGTGCATGGCAATCAAGTGATTCCCAGTGCTAGTTCACATTTTTTTCCACAGGAACAGTTATTTCGGTTTAGTAGTATTTGCAAACCATGCATTAGTTTGTGTTTGCTGAATATAATTAGAGAATTTTCAAATTTGAGAAAGTACAATTTTATTGTTGGTTTTGAAAAATATTTTTTTTATTACATAATAATTTTTTTTACTGAAGTGATTAATTGTGTCATTATTTAAAAGAGCTCCTGTTGCAAATATTTAAGAAATAAAAAGTGAAAAGTGATTGTAATTAGTATGCACAACCACATCAGATTTACTCTGGATGATTTTCATGTAGACTTCCTGGAGAAGGAAAGGCCTTGT
>NQII01001566.1:211717-356568 GCA_002778355.1 Clitarchus hookeri
AAACTTTCATCCCGATTTTGATTTTTTCGAACTTATTAAGAATAATTTCTCCACGCACGTTCTCTTTAAAATTCCAGGTTATCATTAAATGAAATGTTGCCAATGAAACCTGAATTGGGAACAGATTGTAGAAAGCAAATTTTTGAACTTGAACTTGGTGAGGATAGCCATTTGGCACAAGAACTCACGTGGTGAGAATACAATGGCTCTGTAGTTTATATCCTTCCAACCACTTCCCTGATGGCTCAAATTTTTTGGCCATGCACTTACAAAAATAATGTCTTTTCTGACCTGAATTCTTAGATATACTCTTTTTGTTATTTCCTCTCATTTTTCTTTCTGAAGTGCATCATTAACCAAGTTTTTTGTAAAAAAAAATCATTTAACTACAAAACTTTGTATATATCTAAATAAAAATTATCAGTAGTGTAGAGAGATATAACAGAACAGCGAGGATCTCGGTTTGAGGAGCCAGGATACATGAGGGTGTGGTACTTGTGGGCAGGTATGGATACCCAGCAGCTGATGCCGCCGATGACACTCTACATGCCGTGGGCAACATATATGCCGCTTCCAGGAACGTCCGGGGGTTCACGCCCAAAGGACTCATCAAGACGACAGCCAAGTCTGCGGGGAAGGCTGTGGTAGAAGACTACCGCACGTCATTTCGAGACAAGCAGGATGATGCCGGGCCATCCTCCAAGCTACAGTAACACAGTACTCTGGCATGTTTGTTACGATTGTCGTTGTGATTGCTTTTGTGTGACGAGCAGCTCTTTTTAAATGTGTACTCGCATGGGAGCAGTTTATATGATACCAAGTAGAGTTGGCTGTGTGATTTTTACCTGTTTTGTACTAACATTTTTTGTGCAAAAAAATATATTACTGTTAGTAGTGTAAAAAATTATGTTAAGTTTGTTTGTGGGGAAATGGGCAACTTAAGCAGTCTGGTAATCTCATTTGCATTTTTTGCAAAAGTATGCATTACTGTTTGCTGTGTTAAGGCATACCTTTTTGGTAAGAAAGTCACCAGGAAAATAGAGATTGAAGGGTGAAAATATTCAGCAGATTTACTTTACTATTTTTTTTGTGTTTGTTTTAACAAAACACAGAAAAAAATAACTATAGTATACAAAAAAGTACAATTTGGATTTGAGAAACCTGTGACAGTCATAAGGTTAGTCTTATGGGTATCCAGAATATTCACAGCTACAAAACCTGTCTTTAAAATTTAAATGCATTATAACTTTAAATTGTGTTTGGCCATTACTTGCACGATGCTGCTGAATATTCTGTAGGTCTTAACTCAGCGTAGGAATTTGTCCAGCAGATTCTGTTCTGTTGCAGTGAAGTACATATATTTAAAAAAAATTTAACTTCAAAATACACTTAATTTCTTTTTCCTCCCAAATATCCGTGTTTGTGATTCAAGGTTTAATTTTGAGCTTCACAAGTCTAAATAGAACTGTTTGTTTTGCAGTACATCGTTGGTTGAAATTGTGTTCGCAACATTCTCTTGCGAGTGGAAATCATGCCAGACAATGTTGCTGTTCATGTTTTTTTTTTTCCTGTGTAATACTTTACATGTTACAACAGTGTGCTTTTCACACTTTGGTAGTAAATATAATGTACCAAGTTTATAGTTACTGTGAAAAACTTGCCTTGCATGGTATTCACTAAACACTAAATAAGGCAGCAGTGTGGTTTCACATTGAGGAGAGTAAGTATTAAAATAATGCTGTTTTGAAGCGTGTATGCTCAAGGAATAATGGTGAAAGTATGGTAATTGCGCAGTTCCTTATTTGCCACCATATAAGACAAGGTGGTGTATGACGTGAGGTGTCGTTTCAGCATTGATAAAAATTGAATTGGGTGATATTAGAGGGTGCTATGCAAAGTGTTTTTTTCCCCATAAAATCATGAAGATAAACATACGGTAAATACTCATCATGCAGTTCTAGTATAATGGTAATTTGAGCATAACATGGAATGCATTGCCCTCCAGCCTGAAAGAAAATAACTTGGTTTCATACAAAAGTGTTTTCCATGTGGGTGATGACCGTATGTGCGCTCACCCCGAGTGGCAGCTTATTGGTTGCCCTGCGCCAGTGGGGGTAGCCGAGTCTTGTACTGTTGCTGATACGACTATTACCCGTGCTTTGAACAAGAACTGTCCGTTACCCTGGATGCTACAGCTTTTAAATAATGATAGTAACTGCAACTTCAGAAGTGAATGTTGGCAGCTGATAACAAACATTGAAGATAGCCACTCATTCCAGTGCCTCTATGACCTGAGCCAAAATTGTTCTTGGAGCTCAGTGTAAAATAACGCTAGTGCCCTTAAAGTAATATTAAAAGCCAGTTCATATATTAATAATAGTTTTTTTTATTCGTGGTTCTGTTATAAATCAGGAAAATTGTCACTTGCAGTTTCTTTCCCTAAGAGTGTGACACCCTGCAGAACATTTCTTCAAAATATGATGGAAACTGTTGTGTTTAAATTTTATACTGATTGTTATTTCAGAGCAACTACAGTTATGTAAATTTTATATGTTGTCATTTTGTCATATTTGGAAGATACTGTATGTTGTGTTTGATTTTGATGTGTTTGCTCTTCTGCATTAGTAGTATTCTCTAGAAAGTGTGTAAGGCCTTCTAAGACAAAAACTGTTTTCAAGGTCCATAATTTTGTAAATATCATTGTCATACTCATTGACAAATAGTGTACACAATTTTCAATATCTTAAAAGCACACAAATGAACACCTATTTTTAGGGTAAGTACAGTTGATGATATATGAAATTACAGTTTTGGCTCTTTAATATTGGCTTAAGATTTTGAGACTAATTAAGGTACAAAGTTGTAACACTGAGATTTATATTGGATGAAATATGTAAACTATTTTGTATTTGTTGTACGAAGAAGCTCGCTACTCTTGCTGGTTTTTAATGTTTGTGTTCTCCAGTGCTGTCCAACTATGTAACCAATGTGTGCGTGCTATTAGAATAAGGCTTTTGTGTTACAGCCTGTTTGGATGTAAGGTCCATCAGTGCTCTCGAATGTAACAAAATACTCCTGCACTTGAAGTTCCTTTGCTATTGAGATTTAGATTTAGATTTAGCTGCCATAGTTGTGAGACAAATTACAACATAAGGTTTTGGTACTGGGAACATTGTATATTTTGTTAACTGAACAGACATAAAAAATTAGTACCAGTCTCGAACAAGAAAACATCAAAATACTGTATTTTGTTTTCAAAGTGAATTTATGTAAGAGAGAATGTTCTGTAATAATGACATTATTTTAATAAACGTTATCATTACTGTTATTCCTGACTATTACAGATAACAAGGGCATATAAGACAATTATCTATCACACATCCTTGTTTCCTCTTCTTGATCATAATATTGCCTAGAATAGCTGGAGCAATTAGCAACCTCATGCCCATCCCTTTATTGTTAAATTTTGGGTCACTGTCCTGTGNGAGGGAAGGATATATTTTATACTATAATTCAACAAAAAGGACAGATCTTGTATGTAATCTGTCTTGTCAACATAATGCCAGAGAGAATCAAATTCAGTTATTTTTGTTGTATGATTTTTTTTTTGGTCCTGCTGGAACTTACTTTGAATAATCACAAATTTAAACATATTTTTGAAAACATCTTAGTACCAGGAAAGTTCAGCAAGAATACTAGGATCATTATAAATTGCTTAACCTGGAAATGAATTAGGTCTTGCATAGTTTGGGAAGGCACTAAGGCTCGATTATACTGCCGCAGTAACTGTCTTTGGGTCTTGTGGACCAATCATTGCACTCTGGTAAAGTGCTTGGTGCATACTGCGGCTGTATGCAAGCCTAGTTCACAGCTTGGTTTTGCAAGGTGCCAACAAGGGAATAGGAGTGAGGCGGGAAGTCAATAAAAAGAGTTTAGCATCACCAATTTTGGTTTACTTATGTATATACTAAATGTTCATATTATAATCATTTATAAAATATANAAGAGTTTAGCATCACCAATTTTGGTTTACTTATGTATATACTAAATGTTCATATTATAATCATTTATAAAATATGATAACATTCGCTTTCATTTCATAAGTCATCATTTTGCATCTCTGCACATACAGCATGACAAACTATAGTGAAACCCCTGGTAAAATGTGAACTAACGTTTTCTTTCTCTCTCACAATCACCCCTCCCTGCGCTGACGTTTACCTTGTCTGCTTCCAGTCAATAGCCAGCAAGCGGCCTTATCTACTACTTGTGCGTACAGTCACTTCAGTTGTAAAGTGGTGTTAATGTGGCTCNAAGAGTTTAGCATCACCAATTTTGGTTTACTTATGTATATACTAAATGTTCATATTATAATCATTTATAAAATATAACATTCGCTTTCATTTCATAAGTCATCATTTTGCATCTCTGCACATACAGCATGACAAACTATAGTGAAACCCCTGGTAAAATGTGAACTAACGTTTTCTTTCTCTCTCACAATCACCCCTCCCTGCGCTGACGTTTACCTTGTCTGCTTCCAGCCAATAGCCAGCAAGCGGCCTTATCTACTACTTGTGCGTACAGTCACTTCAGTTGTAAAGTGGTGTTAATGTGGCTCNCAATAGCCAGCAAGCGGCCTTATCTACTACTTGTGCGTACAGTCACTTCAGTTGTAAAGTGGTGTTAATGTGGCTCGAGTCTTGCAGAGGGATGCTGTAGCGCAGACGGAGATAAAGTTTGTCGCCTCGTCGCACAGGTGTGATGGACGAACATCCTCTCGAAGGCGTCTGGACTCTCAATGGCAAACTGGAATGGTGGTGCTCTCTCTCTATCTCTCACTCATGAAGTCAGGTGTCCCCCACACGCTTAACCCGTGTGACCGGTATCAGCTTTTGGCAATGTAAGGGCGAAATGTGCTACGATTGCTGCAAAGGTGGACTCCGACAAAAACTGCATGGACTTGTTCATGTCCTGGGTTGTCTCTCCGAACCCTCTCGACTACATTGCACACCCTTTAACATAAAACAAGCCATTAAATTAATATTCCTATAATAAAAAATATTGTACATGGTAATTTAAGTTTGCAGAGTTAGAGGCAAAAATGTGAGAACCGATGGGGGCCATTTTATCATCATGGTGCCGAATGTTACAATACGAGATTCTACACGAGACTATTAAAATAAAATAAAAAATTACCCACTCGTTTATGCAGTGTGCCAATTACTTGTGCGAAGAGTTTTCAGAGAAGCATGTGGCATTTTAGTGATTTTAGTGCAGCTAAATTCTCACGTGTCCTTGCAATTTTCTCTGAGCTAACAAACTTCCCTTTCACAAGTCATTACGGGGCACACTGTGCCATGTGCAAACATTTAAATAATTACAGTGTTATCAAACTACCTCTTATAAGTAAAACGGGATAGCTTTGTTTATGGTGGTTCTGTGTATACACATGACACACTCATTTTGTGAACGGAAATAACCATAAACTGCAACACTCACTGAGCTGGTTCCTACACTCTCACCGATGCGTGGGAGTGGCGCGACACGGTCTGGAGTCCGCGTGGCATAGCGGACAACGCGAGTGTTAACTAGTTGTGGCAACTTGTATTTAGTTGTTTTCCAACCAGTTTAGTGTCGCNGGCATAGCGGACAACGCGAGTGTTAACTAGTTGTGGCAACTTGTATTTAGTTGTTTTCCAACCAGTTTAGTGTCGCGTGCATTTACCTGCGAGTTAATACCACCATTGTATGTCGTAATGTGACTTTAAATATGCATATTAGTTGTCTTTGCTGGATAAGCAGCTGTTTGTCATTAACTTGTGTTAGTTTGCATTGGGACGTTCTGTTTANCATATTAGTTGTCTTTGCTGGATAAGCAGCTGTTTGTCATTAACTTGTGTTAGTTTGCATTGGGACGTTCTGTTTACCTATTGTAATATTTGCACAGCGAAGCCGGAGAAATTTGTAGAAGTGTATCCAGTTTTGCGATACGTGATGAATCCTATTCAGTGTGCAACAAAACATGCTTCAGCTGCGACTGGCAAGTCCGAAGCTTTATTTAAAAAATTCGTTAAGGGGGCAGTATGGCGTCTAGCAGCAGAACAAAATTGTCAACTTCTGGAGTGGTGCGAAGAAAAGTGCAAGAGTGTTACGTGATTAAAAAAACAATATACTATTCTTANAATTGTCAACTTCTGGAGTGGTGCGAAGAAAAGTGCAAGAGTGTTACGTGATTAAAAAAACAATATACTATTCTTAATGGAAAGAAACGAGATCATCGCATGGCGAGCAAACTACCTGTAATATACATTGATGAGATGTTGATTCATTCGAATTACACCATGAACAAATGTTCGCAGTATGATGAAGTAGCAGGAGTGTACAAAAACAATCATCCAGGCCAGTGTTGGATTATAGTTCACACAGGTAGTGAAAATGGCTTCATTGAGGAAGACAAGTTAATTATTAAAGCCAAAACTAAAAATGGCGACTATCNAATTGTCAACTTCTGGAGTGGTGCGAAGAAAAGTGCAAGAGTGTTACGTGATTAAAAAAACAATATACTATTCTTTTTGGAAAGAAACGAGATCATCGCATGGCGAGCAAACTACCTGTAATATACATTGATGAGATGTTGATTCATTCGAATTACACCATGAACAAATGTTCGCAGTTTGATGAAGTAGCAGGAGTGTACAAAAACAATCATCCAGGCCAGTGTTGGAGTATAGTCCACACAGGTAGTGAAAATGGCTTCATTGAGGAAGACAAGTTAATTATTAAAGCCAAAACTAAAAATGGCGACTATCNCACACAGGTAGTGAAAATGGCTTCATTGAGGAAGACAAGTTAATTATTAAAGCCAAAACTAAAAATGGCGACTATCATGATGAAATGAATAGCAACAATTCCGTGGAATGGTGTGAAAAACATTCCATTTCCAAGCATTTTTGTTCTTGATAATGCTCAATACCGTAACTTGCATGAGAACAAACCTCCAACTATGCCTTCTATTATAACCACCATGAGAAATTGGCTGCTTGTAAAGGTTTCGTTACATCAGCAACCTCCCATTTATACAGTCAATAAACTGTTAACATCCCACCGACACACAGTTATCCGATCACCGCCATAACATTGTGACCTAAACCCAATAGAGTACAAATGGAGCACTGTAAAATCCTACATTGCTAACAAAAAAATGCTCAAAAAACTAGGAAATNAAACCCAATAGAGTACAAATGGAGCACTGTAAAATCCTACATTGCTAACAAAAAAATGCTCAAAAAACTAGGAAATGATTATTGGGTAAATGACTGTCTGATGGAGGAAGAGATTTCTCAAGTTTCGGAGAACCTACAAAGTAGTAGCACAANGATTATTGGGTAAATGACTGTCTGATGGAGGAAGAGATTTCTCAAGTTTCGGAGAACCTACAAAGTAGTAGCACAAGTGACGTTACTGAAGCCAAACAAACCTACGATGAAAACATTTCTGGAATGGAGGAACTGATGTAAGGCATGTTTCCAGCAGTGTTGCACCTTAACAGTTATTAATCGAGACATTAAACAGTTCCTGTAAGTAATATTCAACAATATTGTATAAACATTTTTTTTTTGTCTAAAGCAAACCACGCGTCGTTCCTGGCTGGTTTTGACGGTCTCTTGTATTTTGAACGAAGTGTATGATACCCCTCTCGTGCTTTCACGAGGAAACCTTGCTACATGAGCCCTCCTACCACCGCCACGTGGGGNTTTTGACGGTCTCTTGTATTTTGAACGAAGTGTATGATACCCCTCTCGTGCTTTCACGAGGAAACCTTGCTACATGAGCCCTCCTACCACCGCCACGTGGGGATACATTAGTGTCTGTCGCACAGTAAAAGCAGTGTTTAGGACCTGCAACAGTGTGTTGTTAGTGAACTTGACTCGTGTAGTTACTGCAACTGTGCATGTTGGTCAGACTCTTAATGTGCGTGGTGCTCCAGAAGATATAATAGTGTGGTTTCGTAACATTTTTGGGTCCTCTGGGCCAGATTCAGTACCTGTGATGTCTGTTTCAGGTTCTGACAAATTTCCTATTTCTGTCTCATTTTTAACTTGTGAAGATTTGAAGCATCATCATATTGGATCGCCATTGGCTAGGTTCTTTGCCTCGTACTCATCACTTTTAGAACTAAATTCTCATGCATCCTGCCTCATTACATGAAAGAAAGAACTCTTATTTCACTTCCTGAGCTGAAGAGAGACAAAGTAATTACTTTCCTTAACTGTATTTGCAGTACCCAACTAAACTGTGTTTGTTTAGTGTTGTTCACAGTGTTGCTTATCACTTGCCACCATGGAGAAAATTTGGTGATTCTTATACAGGATCTATATCAGTGTGACGCTGGACGGCATCCTGCCCTCCAGGCAGTTTGCCACGCTGCGCGTCCACCGCATCAACCACACTAGTGCAGTGCAACCACAATNTGAAGCATCATCATATTGGATCGCCATTGGCTAGGTTCTTTGCCTCGTACTCATCACTTTTAGAACTAAATTCTCGTGCATCCTGCCTCATTACATGAAAGAAAGAACTCTTATTTCACTTCCTGAGCTGAAGAGAGACAAAGTAATTACTTTCCTTAACTGTATTTGTAGTACCCAACTAAACTGTGTTTGTTTAGTGCTGTTCACAGTGTTGCTTATCGCTTGCCACCATGGAGAAAATTTGGTGATTCTTATACAGGATCTATATCAGTGTGACGCTGGATGGCATCCTGCCCTCCAGGCAGTTTGCCACGCTGCGCGTCCACCGCATCAACCACACTAGTGCAGTGCAACCACAATNGGCATCCTGCCCTCCAGGCAGTTTGCCACGCTGCGCGTCCACCGCATCAACCACACTAGTGCAGTGCAACCACAATACTTTTCAAGGTTGTCGAGGGTGCATAGTGGCAGGCCCAGCATAAATAATTTGTAAGGTATTTTCAAAGCAAGTATTTGAAAATAAAGAAAGACACACTCCGAGATTAAACGTTTCAGGGGTTTTATTTTGTAATTCTCTAATTCACGTATTTTTCACCTCGGTTGTTTCACCCTCATTTCATGCCATCCAAGTGTAGATTGTAACAGTTTTTATTCAGGGAATATTTTCGTATTTATTTTGTTAATTTATCATGCAAGTGTTCTTGTCCTTTTAATTTTTGCAAGTTACAGGCAAGCAGAAAGTAGTGCAGGGCGAGTTGCGAGCTGCCATAGTTTGCGCCGTGCGTGCTCGCCAGATTCAGTCGCTCTCAAGCATCTCAAGGGTTTGGCACGCGTTGTGCTCCAGGTGCCTTCACGTTTTAGCACCAATCTCCTTTAGCTGCAATAGTCTAATGTAACTTACTGGAACCTGTTCTTTCTGCACCCAGAGATAGCATCGCCCAGGGAAGCCTTGTGCATTAATAATTCACTCTTGTGCACAAATGTGTATTTTTTTGCAGTCTTACCTATCTGGCGGGCTGCAGACCAGAATCCGTATCAAGTGTTCACCTAGAGTGGTGTGTTTCTGTGCAAGAGTAATTAGAAGCAAGTTTTCAGGCTTCATGTCTTTTATTTCAAGCACTGCCGTTGTGCGTTTTGGGCTACGGGTCCCCTATAACCTGCCTTCACCCAGTTACATGTAAATTACTTAACAGCCAGTATGCTCAACTCAGAGCTTTTACAGGTTAAGGCATGTGGGTCAGCCTGAATAGGCCCACTGTATGTTCCATGTATCAGAACCGAGGGGCTCTTCCAACAAATCACCGAGGGACTGCATATGTCCGGGCGAACGGCCCGCCGTACCCTGAGACCACCACCACCACCACCACCACCACTTGGCACTGCCTGCTGATGATATCTGGCACCTAGTAGGGTATCCAAATCCACAAACCACCCCTCAAAACTTCCCTTAACCCAACAGGTGTTATCAGTGTGGAAACATCTGTGCATTTTCTTTGCAGTGTAATTTCTAATTTTGTTAAATGTGTCGTGAACAAACACTGAAGTGAAAGATAATTACCAGTTAGCCTCCCTTAGTACTGCTTTTCTCAAGTCAAGTCAGTCAGTTTTTTTTTTTCTAAAATCAAATTTACATCATTTCGTTAAAGCTTAAGCTGCAGGAGTCCAAGATCAAGCACATAATGTAAAACGTGAAATCCCTGTGCTATGTTCCTGATGATGGCTAGTGTGCACGAAATGTGTTGTTCAATCAGTTATTACAAATCTCGACCTCAGTTCAATGTTCTCTGGTCAGTGGGAAGACTGGTCCACATTTTTCCAGTTTATAGAGCAACCATACACAATATCCATGCTTTGGCATATGTGGAGAAATTCCAATATCTTGCAGGATGCCTTAAGAATTAAACCTTTCAACTGATCAACAATCTCCAAGTTGGCAGAAAAAACTATACTGTAGCATGGGAATTACTTGTGTCACACTATCAAAACTGACCACAACGTACATAAACAGGATTCTTGATAGTGCAGCTCAAGCCTCTCTTATTGCAGAATCGGCCATTCCTGTATAATGTCTGCCTTGGTGGTAGAGGGTGTGACAGGTTTGTCTACAAATGCAGTACATCTTAAAGGTGCAATTCATTGCAGGCTGCAGTCACTGGTGCATCTAAAGTTTGGGTTTACTCATTGCGTTGTGAAATTTCTGCAACCAACTAGTAATGGGCCGTTTGTGAACAATTAGTTCAAAATGAACTAATCATTGAGTGAACGAAATCCTACGATTCATTCACTACGAAAGTAATCAATTCTTTTGAGTCGATTCGAAAGTAGAACACAAGCCAAAAGAACGTTGAAGGTGGAGAGGAAAAATATATCAGAAAGTTCGATTCATTTGTAAAAGAATCGGGAGTCGAACGTCATCAGAGCTTGTACATCTTTGAAGAGCGGGGGATGGCCTTCACAAGCATTATGTTGCTTCCCTCTCTCTCTGGATACCGCCTGCATGCACAACATTTTGTAACTTGACACCCCAACGATGCCAAGTAGTAGTTGAGAATTTCATGGTACAAGTACACAAAATATTCCACGAAAATAAAATAAGTCTTTTAGGAATCTCTTTAACTAAAAGAATAACAGACGAAGACTATGTCAATGGGGACAGAGCCAAAAACGAGAAGCAGAGAAAACTAATTCCTGAAAGGGAGTGAGTCATGACTCAGAACAAAATGAACGATTCTTTGGAATGAACGGTTTCACTGAAGTGATCCAAACAAACTGATGAATCATTCTGCCCATCACTTCATGATGCACCCCAACTCTTACAATCACTCATTTCTCAACAGTTTTGTATTTTATCTGCTCGATGTGCGATTCGCACAACAATTTTCAAATGTGTTCACTGTTTTCACCACAGGCCTAGCAATAATCCACCTCTCGTGGGGGATCTGTAAATCACAATCACTCCTGCCCGAGCCTTTGAGCATACAGGCGTACACTGTGCAGGGTCCCATTTCAATTAGCCTGATCTCTGAATGGCTTACGTCGGCCTATCCGGAAGGCTTAAATCTAAATTGTCATATGTTTAGTTACAGAGGCTGTCCACATTGAAGTTGTCTTGCCAAGTAGTTTCACTAGTCCTGTCACATTTTGTGTGTCGAGAAGAGGACTGTATTCTGATGGTACGACCAACTTTGTAGTCAGATAAGAATCTAACAAAAATGGAAAGAAAAAAGCAAGAATTAGAAACTGAAACTTAGAATAAATCATTCTGAAATAAAATATCATGAAAAATTAATCTTTATTGGTGTTTTAGAAGAATAAATTTGATAATCCATCCTCAACTGATGAACTATTTTGTGTCACTGTTGCCATCTACGGAGAGGGGTGAGGTGACTAGCAAAAGTAGCACAGCTAGAGAAAGGAGGAAAAAATGGGGGGGGGATGGGGATGGAAAGGCGTGGCCTGGCTGGCAGACTAGCGCAGTCTAAGAATCGGGAGGGGATGGTCGACTACAAGAGCAGTAGTGAGGGGCGGTGTGGTGGTTATTTTACCTTTCTCCCTCCAGGCATGCCTAAAAATATCTTGTTTACTCACCTCCGAGATGCGGGATTGCCGTGATCTGTGCCAGCTGACATTCCACATCTCTTAACGTCACCCATTGCCCATAAAAGCCCCAGTGTAAATTACGCGGTGGTGTAAAATATGCGGAAATATATAGAAGTTGCCCAATGTACAATATGTTTATGTTTTGGAATGGGTGTTTCTAACCGTGGTCGAATTCTGCTACACTGAACTTTGGAGATACACAGCAGCATAAAGCGTAAAACGTAGATAACAGAGACTTTTGAACATTCTGCTCCGAGTTACACACACTTTGAAGCTAGCAGAGTATGCGAGTACACTGACTTGGAATGTCTTGCCACTCTGAAGGTATGAACCAATGTATTTCATTTTACTCACACAAAGTTATAAAGATGACAAATACATCACTTGTGGTGTTATTTTAGCAGTGCAAACAAATGGTAAATATACAAAAAGAATTTGTTGAATTTATGTATGTGGATAGTTATAAGGTTAATTAAATGTACGTAATAGGTTGGAATGCATCTGTAAATACACAGAAAAGTGCTGCAAATTACAAAATACATTGTTTTTATTTTTGAATTTATAGCTTAAAAACAACACTTTTAATATAGAACATCACCACTTTTAAGAATAAATAACAATGAATTTGGCTGAATAATAAACCATAAAAGTGCAAGTCTACTCATTTAACCACTGCTGCACATGTGCCTGCCCCTCAAACTGTGTGACTACCTTCCACTTAGATCATACAAATCCAACACTACTAACATGTCAGGGCAAATAAGTGGACATATTTGACTTATCTTTGCTGCAATGATTTATTTTCATGCAAACTTCGCCCAACACATACAAGAAAGTAATTTTGTACTGCATTCGATTCCAGACAGATGTACGCACCACTAGCCCCTCTGAAATTTCTGTGGTTAACACACAGTAATTACCACACAACTGCCCAGCACACAGATTGTACATTACTTCAAGGAAAAACATCACACTTAAAAAGAAAGCACATCAAAAGCATGTTTTCTTCTTATTCTTCAGAGTATTACAGGATTGCAAAAACATGAAAACCTGAGTGTTTTCAGATCACTTCAGTTTGTGAAAACTAACTGCTTACATACATTACACTAACATTAAGAATCAAATTACTGAAGGCACCCATCTTAAGTGATACAAGGGGAGAACCAGGCAATCTTACACATTTACGAACAGAAGCGACAATAAGCCTGTTCAATTCTACAAATTAAATTGAAATGACTAGCGTTTACAAACTAATACAAAAATAAAATCAACCTGAAACATGTATCGAGATAGGTACATGTTTAAAACAAAGGTGCCTCCCTCCCCCTTTTTACTAAACCAATTAATGGGTGCCAACGTAATGCACAATTTGAAACACTGTAAAAAACTATGGGTAAAGTTTAGTAAAAAAGCAGTCTTACGGCATGAGTAAAATCAATATACACTGCAGGCAATTCACCTGCAGTGAAAGCTGCAAAGACATACTGACAGCAAACAAACTTTGAGAGAGTGAACATTCAACGAGACACAACAGTTTCAAGAACATTTTGTACAAAAAACATTTTGAGCAGAAGCAGTGTTCACTTCAAAGATGAGTGCAAAAGCCAGAAAATTGTCACTAGCACATTAAAAAAATTAGCGAGACCAAAAAATTCAGATCATCAACCCTCTAAAACTTACATTTGTGCCCTTGTTTAGAAGTCTGCAGTCATTACCACATTATAAGTCTTTACACATATTCTTCAACAAGTAACAACATACACAAAATTGGATTGTTTCATAGAAGTCTTTCTTGTTAATATCCTTTCAAAACTTTCCACACCACACAATAAGCATTGTTTTTTNTTTACTACAACTGTAGACATGTATTTACATTTCAAGAAAAAATTGAGCGGAAATTAATTTTTAAATGGGAACCTTAAAAGGAAATTTTAAAAAATCTTACTGTGGTTACAAATCACAATGAACTGTTAAGGGAGGGGAGAAGGAACCACATTTTGCAGCCAACAACCGCAAGAGAATCATGGCCTACTGGGGTTGTGGATTATCCTACAATGAAAATTGCTTCTCACATTGGAAGAAATGCAACCACAGTGAAGCAGATATGGGATCAAAGGATTGAGTAGGGACAGACTGAGCAATAAGCAGGATTCCAACTGCCCCATTGCAGCAATGAGCATGATGCCAGACATTTGGTGCACATTGTGAATATGGACTGTACAGTCACATCAAACACCCATGCTCAGGAGTTGAGGCATCTGACTGTCTGCATACACGGTGCATTGCCGTCTCCAGAATCCTGGCATCTTGTCCAGGCGCCTATTACTGCGGATGTCACCAACTGCTAACCACAGGTGCCTGTAGCTACAATGGTGCGTGGAATATCAGACCTTGATGTGCCACAAGTGCTGTCGGTTACATTCACAAGTCTCAGCCCCTGGTGTTCCCCGCATCACACCGTAGTGCCGAGCGCCATCGCTCATTTCGCTTCTGTAACGTTCCATTCCGCAAGCAGAGGAAGCCCCTTGCCGCCCGAGAGGCCGACAATCCACATGAGACAGCGCACCAGCTGAAGTGGGTGCTCCCACCCCCTCACTAGGCTTTCCCTGGCCAGCAGGCACTGAACGCGTACGCTGGCATTGCATCGGAGGAGGCTTCCCCCTCCACGCAGCCCGCTCCAGCCGCCTCTCACTTACGACAGCTCTCAAGCACTATTTATTTCCTTACTCGCCCTCCAGAAGAGGCAGTTAGCAGTTGCCAGCATCAGCGTTGGCAGCCGAGAACCGGAGGTCAGACTCTAGCAGTAACTCTTGCCACTCTACAAGCGAACGCTTGCCTTCAGCAGTACTTGCTTAGCCCAGTCTGTTCTGCTTTCACTAGCAATTTCACTTGTGTTTTTCAATACACGGTAGACGCTCTTGTCGCGGAGCCTTCTCCAACATAACGAGTGCCTCAACTGCGCTGGACGTAGTGTGTACTGGTGTTGCTCTCAACCCGACACTCTGTTCGAACCTTGTTACTTCCATGCGGTATACAGGTTGGCAAACTTGGTCCCTCGTCCATCAAGCGTTAGCAGGCACAGGTCGAAAATTCACATTTTGTACAATCCTGACGATGGAATAAAACTTGTATCTACCAGTTACTTCTTTGCGGTTTGGTCATTCGCTTACGCCTTTCCTACCTGCTTTGCCTTCTGTGTGCACACTACCCTAAATACTTCCAGGTGCACGCACGACTATCACATTAAGAGAAACGAACCACGTCCCACTGAAGGGCGCTCCCGCCTCTCAACATTTTGTGTCCAGTGCTGGCTAGTAAAGTCACCCTGTAGTGCACTGTGGCAAGGGGAGAGAGAACCTTTCTCCGAGACTCCTCAGACTTGAGGAGAACAAACACAGTAGGTCACCATGACTCTCAAGCTACAAGCTTGAAGGGCCTTGCATGGGGAACGCTGCATGTCCAAAGGTGTAGTTGAGGACAGTAGCTGGTCGCTCTGTTACTCAACTCCTCCTGACGAGGATCAGAGGACCCTCTCCACAAGTTGCTTTAGGCCAGAGCACAGTCAATCGTGACTTATACCTTACTGTGCCAATCAATTGATAGGACTCTGGCAAGGGTCAACCCCAAGACACCGGCCCCATGAATGAGAGTTGTGAGTCGAAAGATTTGGGCAGCTCTTAGCAACGAGGTCTTGAGAGCCGATGAGGGTGAAATGAGGTGAGAATGGAGCATCGCTGGAATGCAAGGGTGGGGGAAATGGGAGATCCCCAAGAAAAACCCGCCGACCAACAGCATCGTCCGGCACGATTCCCACTTACAAAAATCTGGAGTGACTCGGCCAGGGATTGAACTCTGTTCGCCTTGGTGGGACACGAACAGTCTAACCACTCAGATATCGTGGCCCTTTCCGGCCCCGTAAAGAGTCAGTGCCTTCCTGCACAGACCTTGCCAGAACCTGTCCTCCGCTGCGCTGCTACATTACTGTACTCATATCTACAATCATGCCTACCCCTATACAACACCCAACCTACTGAATCCACTACAATAAAAATTGCTTACTCTTCTTTTGTTTCATCCTCTAAAAGTAAACGTAATGTAACATTTCTGACTATATAGCAGTGTCCCCACAGCTATTCCACTGCCCCATGACCGGGCGGGCCAGAAAAGGGATAAAACGATCCACAGTGCCCAAGCTACGTGCTGTGGTGAGCCAGAGCTAGGCACCCCCAGGGTTCAAATTCGTTGGCCCATACGGCCTTTAAATACCTGGTTAAGTAGACTCCATTTCCCTAGTGTCTAGAGGGATAGTGACTGAGCCAGTGCAACATCAGTACGTTGCCATCTGGCGTCAACCTGGAGGGACAAATTCTGCTTCCGCTTGCAGCACTACGATGATCACATCCTTGTCTGGTGACACTATAGGGCGGCCAAGTCCTACATTATGCACCATCCCATCAGCCCAGAGCACCGAGAGTTATGGCACAATGAGAAATTGGAATGCAGTCCCGCTTACGTCTAGTCCACACAGCTTGTATGCTGACCAGTAACTGTTACATCACTGAGGTGCTGAGAGCCTGTCGTTGTCCCATACCTCCAGGGCCAGCCGGGGGCCCTGTACCGAAAGGACAATGTGTGACCGCATGTCTCACAAACTGTCAGATGGTTCCTGGATGAGCACCATGTCACAATACTTCCTTGGCCTGTGCATTCGCTGGTTCTCTCACTCACTGGAAACTTGTTGACCACGGTCAAACGATGACTGGCCTGCCACAGGACAGCCACGGCCACAACAAATGAACTTTGGGAATGGGAACATATCAAAGCGGAATGAGATGAGATACCCCAGACGGATATCCAAAGTCTTTTACTCTCAATGCCCTGTCATGTAGCAGCGGTTATTGCTGCCCATGGTGGGGGATCACGCAGTACTGATTTCCCCATGTTCTGTATGCCATGTTGAGCTACAAGAGTAATCAAATCACCTGTGAATTATGGGTATTATCTATACATATTATAAAACTCAACGTCTCTCTGTCTGTCTGCTAGTGCGCTTATCAGTCGAGAACCACTTACGATTTAGGTGTTTCTTTTTCAATTCATAGCTATGTTCTCTGGCCAGGTTTTAGTATATATTTTGTTACGTAAAGTAACATCAGAAATAAGCAGCAACGATAATAGTGAATAAAGTCGGAAAAAAGTTTGCCACCAGCGCGCTTTCTTGCAATATGCTGTCTAAACCGTTAGAAATGGAGCAATATCATATAGTAAAGAATTTTGTAGAATAAAAGACCTAAAAAGAACTTAGCGGTAGCATATATCCATCTATAACAGAGAAATACTAATAAGCATTTTTACCATTTAATTTCTCAATAAATAAATACGTAAAATTCAAGCAAAATATTAAGGTTTTAATCTGATGATGAATTGTTGCAATGTTAAGGACAAAATTTGTGGGTAGGTATTATGTATATTTTTTTATCACTTCTGCACAAATGCAGTAATTCTAAAGTCCACGCGAGCGGAGCCGCGGGCACAGTTAGTGTT
Organism: Clitarchus hookeri; assembly: GCA_002778355.1. NCBI lineage: Eukaryota > Metazoa > Arthropoda > Insecta > Phasmatodea > Phasmatidae > Clitarchus > Clitarchus hookeri. The sequence goes on from NQII01001566.1 coordinate 229,336, forward strand.
TACTAAATCTGTTTGCGATACCTCACACCCTTGGTACTACTGTAATTTTAATGATCAGCAGTGTATTTAGACTATGAGGCAGTCTGATGAGCTGTATGTGGTCCACGTACAGTTATTTTGAACAGCTCTGTTGTAATGTGTTCCAGTAAAAAACAACCACATTTATTAAACTTGCATTTTGCCCATTGTAGTGCACTACTAACTGAAGCTAACGTATGACCAGAATGTGACGTTGCACATGCACTGTTTATCTACTTACCCTTCCCCACCACTGAACTACTGGTGCAAGAAGTTGAGGGTTAGCATGNNGGGGGGGGGGGGGAATGAGGAATGAAGCTGCCTGTACTGCTTACACATCTGATTCCCGCTTGAATCGGGTGCGAGTTATATGAAGAAAGATGTCTTTACTGATTTTTGAAAGTAAATAAATCAATATGGTGCCAATTAACCTAGTTTAAAATTCACAACAGCCTAGATGCATACAGTGATTATCAGTAACATGATTACAAATGTAAAAAAAATCCATACACTCTACAAGATAATTACATAAAATTAACAAAATTATGCAAAAATGCAAAAAAAAAAAAAAAAAAAAAGGTTTTTTTAAATGACTAGTAAATATACAGTCCTGCTCAAATTTTTGAGAAAGGCAGTTTCCCTCTGTTTTTCACCGAGCTGTAGGTTTCTGACTAGCACTCTTCCTTATGCATGACTGCAGAACGACTCGTGTCAGTTTAAGGTGTGGGAGTCAAGTAGGACACCTTGAGGCTGTTGATTGTTGTTCGGAGAAGCCAGGTCGCATGCGCTAACATCAGGAGGGGCAATGTCTGCATCTTGGCATTGCGGGCATACTGACTCTGGATTCCCGTTGCTGGATGCAGCACCTTCACCACCTCTGCCCAGGGTTGTGCTGTGATCCTCAATCTCTTGAGCCACCTTGCCGTTCACGTTGTTGCCAGCCACGTCAGCTGTCTCCAACCTACACACACCACACAGCACTTGGATGGAACAAAGCACTGCAAACTTAAGAGACACAAATGCAACTATGGGAAAATATGTACCGTGAAAATATTATGTGATCATGGATCACCACAGTAAGATTATTCATATAAAAGATTTTGAGAGAAGAGTGTCCACCATAAATCCAAATAAAACGTGAATTGTGCAATTAGATCCCCTACCTACCTAACAAGTGTGCATTGCTGCAGCCATTAGTGCTTTCCACTTACAGTGCAACGTACAACCTGCCTAGCTCTGAAGTCACAGTGCAACAAGTGTGGTACAGTATGTAGCAAAAGTGCAATGGTTGTCGCATGGCACGTTTTAGCCTGCTGATAAGGGCCTATCACCACTCCTACCCTTGTAATGCTCTGTATGGGTAACTGGGCACATACTAGAGGGATGGAGCAGAAGTCACTTGAGGGACGGTGTTCATTATTTTCATGGCACAAATTTGGTATTCGCTTCTCATGTGGAATACATGAAGGAATNCACTTGAGGGACGGTGTTCATTATTTTCATGGCACAAATTTGGTATTCGCTTCTCATGTGGAATACATGAAGGAATAATTTTCTCTCTGTAAAAATGTGGGGCAATCTTATTTTCAAATTTTGTATTTGAATTCATTTTATTTTCGAGTAATTTCTGAGACTTTTATATTAAAGTTTATCTTATTTCTTAGTAACCCCATTTCAACTTCTGTTGCCTTGTCACTTACCCTTAGTGGGATTTGCCGTTGGAGGGNCACTTGAGGGACGGTGTTCATTATTTTCATGGCACAAATTTGGTATTCGCTTCTCATGTGGAATACATGAAGGAACAATTTTCTCTCTGTAAAAATGTGGGGCAATCTTATTTTCAAATTTTGTATTTGAATTCATTTTATTTTCGAGTAATTTCTGAGACTTTTATATTAAAGTTCATCTTATTTCTTAGTAACCCCATTTCAACTTCTGTTGCCTTGTCACTTACCCTTAGTGGGATTTGCCGTTGGAGGGTAAGGCCGACCTACTTCCCCCGTGGCCGACGGAGAAGCCTTGGTCGTCATTTCAACTGTGTTTTTCCTGGTGCCTGAATTGTTGGCTTTGGTAACGTCAATAATTTTATGCTGAGTTTTGGGTGGCGCGCAGGCGAGCGATGGGTGAGTGGGTGCCCTGGTTGGAATGTAAGCTGATGTGATGTTAAGGGCCCTGACTACCCTGGTAATATTAGCTGGCCGGACAAAGGTACGTGTCTTCTTCGGCAGCGTAGGTACTGCGTGTGGTACATGCCAGAGGAGGTAAGAAGTGGAGCTTGCTGAGCTGGTGGTTGACCCTCGTTGACATGCAGTCTCCTCTTCCTCCAGGAGTTTAACTGGTTATCAACTGGGTTGCTTTCCCTTCGTATCCCAACCCGAGCTAACCCTAGCTTGGCAGCTTTGCCCCACCCAGCCATAAAGAGGCATAAGATGGTGGGGGTAACCAATTAGGTTGATAGTGGGTGGCCAGTAAGGGGTAGACACAGCCTGATGAAATGAGGGATGCAGAGGTCTGGTGAGGTGGAAGGCCTGTACTACTGATCTTCAACCCAGAGACTTGATGCACGAAACGTCGCAGTCTAACCCAAGTTCCAAGATAAAGGTTACAGTAGAAGGCAAATATCAACAATCTGGATCAACAAACCTTAACCTAAAACTCTGAAAATGCCACTGAGTTCGGCCCACATAAATAAACAACAAATCCTGGAGACAAGTATTTTGGATATGAAGATAAGATGAAGGTGAGAGGGAGTGGAGTACTTCTATTTATGTGTAGGCCTACAATTATAGTAAACAAGGGGAAGCAGAAACCAGATGAATTGACTGTCTCTTACAATACCAACAAATAAATGAAACAACTAAGGTTTCATTTTAATTTTCATAAAGTAACGACACTATTAACATTTCTCTGCGTATACATCAACGCCCAAATACAAGTAAACAAACTCACAACCAGGTTTCTATGGGGAAAAAAAAAATTATTTTGTTTGCTTACAAGAAAACTAAAACTGAAAGACCTGTTTAGAGTGAGAGAAACTAATGGTAGCAGGAGAAAGTTAAGCCAAGTTACTTCAGAATTGAAAAATTCAAAACAAAACTAAAACGAAAACATTTACTTTAATTCAGCTTGCACAATCCCGTTTTTGACTTTTCTAAACAATTACTTAAAACGCAGAGGTTCCTGCAAGCTCGAATCTTAATTAGACTACATAAAAAAAAAATCATCTCCTTACATAGTATACTTATATCACAGGCAGGCCGCCGACCCACACGGCTAGCCGCCTACACTTCTACTCTCTCGTTCAAAAACTTTTCACTTCTCTAGACAGTAAACCTAAATAAATAAATCAAAAAACGAATAAAACCATTTATCTGGTTCTTGCAGAACGATTTCCTGCCTCCTCCTGGCCGAAACCCTGTCCCAACCGTTTACGCATGTCCATCGCTTATCGCCATCACCATCCAACTTCCCGCTCCAATGTTGCCAACCCACGCTTTCCCTCACTCCAAAACACGTGGTCAACTCATTTTACCTGGCCGATGACATGAGTACTCCCTCTGTCTCATTCACATGCCCTCTCACTCCCACACGTCTGGAGACCACTACTTCCGCACCCCGCATCTCAAACCAGCAGACGGCCCCCTCTCCCCCGCCACAATCCTCTCAAAGTAAACCGCTGTCTCGCCTGCACATATAACGACATGACAGCAAGCAACCAAGGAGCGGGCTGGTAGAGTGAACAGCCAGCTCAGATCCAATGTCCGACAAACTAACCTTCCCACGTCCTGAAACACATTCCCGGCAACTGCCACGCTTGTCAAACACGCACCGCGCTCGTGAACAAAAAAGCAAGATCTACATCCGCTCAGCTGAACTCCCCGCTGGTCGGATCACAGACAAGAAAACACTACAAACGTTCAATTACTGAAAATGAAAGTATTCAAAATTATGANGGGGGGGGGGGATTAGGTCATCTAGCTACATTATATAAAGAAAAATTACTGTGACAATATAAAAAACTTCCCTCGCCCCACCCGTCAACATTAAACTCTTAAATTTTCAGACCTTGTTTTAAACAGAGTTACAAACAATTTCTGAATGCTAGCTGTCCGTTAAGTCCACAGATCACTTCTGTTGGCTGCGGTTATACATGCGGCATGAGTTTGTGCAGCCCTAAAGAGCAGATGAAAATTATATTTAGACCATTAAAAACTGCACAGAGATTTCAGCCACTGTCACACAGCCCTGTACACCAGCCAGGCCAAACTAAGAGAGGAAAAGAGCTGTAACTGCAGCATACAACCAATAGGTACCAGCATGCCAGGTTCACTGTCCTCTTTTTTATTTGACGGAAGTGTATGGAGCAGTCTAAGCAATAGCATTCAAAGGGCTCGGCCAACACCCTGTCTTTCAGCAAGTTAGCATGACTCTTCCCTGCTGCAAACTTTAAAAAAATTAGCAGGTGACAAACTGTACACACAGAGCTATGCCTGATAATTCATATGGTAGTACACACATGACGGGAGAATATGAAACCAGGTGATGCAAGACTGTACTAATTGATTATCAGGTGTAGAAATTACTTGGGCTCGGCCATGGTGCGTAGAACACCGTCGACTAGGCTGGTTGCAAACTGGCGCAGCTCCTGCGGTGCAGCGACATCTGGGGCAGGCTGCGGGGCGCGGGTGCGCTGTGGTATGGGCAGGGACGACGGCCGGCCAGGCCGTTGGAAGGGGAAGGTAGCAGCCTCCTCACAGTCCGGGGTGTGTACTGCCACAATGTCTGTCTGCGTCGCTGCTGCTCCCTGGGATGCAGCCCGCTGGTGGTACAGGGACCACATCTGCTCCACCACGCTCTGCAGTTGGTCCACCTGCATGCAGGGAGGCATGGCTACTGCACCAGTACTCATACATGCTGTGGATTGCACCATGACACAAAACTGGAAATTTGAAGCTGTGCAATATTCTAAGTGATATCAGTCTGGCAATTAAAGTGGGCACCCACTTGGCTTTAAAATTATATTGCAACATATTTTAAATACACATTCTTTTACGAGACTATTAAATGTGTCCCCATTATGTTTACCTATGATAAGAAAACAAACCTCATACATGGACACAATGGTACTTTCTAGACATCACGCATGCTATTATTTTGGTGCCCTCCAACATCATTGAAAAAATTACTTCATACTGCTGTACCTTAAAACACACTTCCTGGACACGATCAAAACTAAACTTTTCTACAAACTTTTCACCAATAAAATTATAGAGCCACTGCTAAAGTCCCATTGGTACACGCATCATGATGATCCCTACCCCTCCCCCTCCCTAGAAATCAGGTGTCCCCCACATGCTTAGCCCGTGTGACCGGTATCAACAAAGGGTGTAGGAGTTAAAATGGTCAGCATGACAACAGCGTCAGTTCGACAGGTGCGGATCTGAAGGATCCTAATCCCTATCCTCGGGTACAGATTCGGTTGAAGGCCTGATTATGTACAATTATATCCCAGTTGATTAGATTGTAAACTTTAAGTGGGATAAGCGGTTGAAAAAGTTATATCACAGCCCATTGCAAAGCTAGTGAAAAAGTAAAATATAAGATTAGAATTAAATCGAATCCTATCCTTAAGGGAGTAGCCAAGTTCACAGCACAAACTAACCAAGTTCTCTCACGGTACGTGTAGGTAAAAGTAGTTAACTGGTGCAAATTTCAAACTAGTGAGAAAATGCTTATTTTGGTTGGCAACCCTTAGTTGCATCGAAAATAGAAGCTGCTACAGGATACAAAATTAGGCTGGTTACACTTCAAAATACGCAACAGAACAGCTAGGATGGAGACATTCAATTTTTTATCTTGATGTAAGTGTTCATGTAATATTTTGTCTTGCTTTACAGTATTGGCTCAGGTTAAAAGAGAAAAATTATTAGTGCAAAAAGTTACACAAGGTTTACAAGTTACAAGTGATAAGTGATAAAACACTGGTTGTAAAAAGTTATAAATAGGTTGATGTGCAAAGGTTGACAATAAATATATTGACAATGTAAATAAAGGTAAGTTACACAAAGGTAAACATTGAATAAAAACTTTAGGTGCAACGTCAATATAGGTAAACAGGTGCATTGGGCACATACGGCAATCCAACAAGGTTAAACAAGGTTTTTAACACAAGAGATTTAGGTAATAATGGTACACAATAATAGAATAAAAATTTACTTGAGTAACAAAATGCTAATGAGAATGCAGTTTAAGACAAGTGAATATCTCAAAAAGAGTGGTTGTTCAAAACAGCATGTAAATAAAAAAATGTGGCGTGGAATGGTTTAGCCATTCAAGCGTTAGGCGCATTACTAAATATTAGCAATGAAAAAGAATTAAGAGTGAGCTAAATCATCTTAACGTAGGGCACTTTACTATACAATAGCAAAGTACAAAGGTGGCACACAGTGGTACGAAAGAGATAGTACAAAAGTAGTACAAATGTGGTGTTTGTATAGATAACGAGGTACACAAAGGTACAAAATGTTTGGCACAAAAGTAATAGTTAGCATAGGCATAGCTTTGCTTTCGTCTAGGGTATATTACTTCTTAGGCTGGTCTTACAATTGCATATGCTTAACTTTACTGGTTAACTTCTGGCTCATGGCCTTAATTCTCAAATGGCAGTTAAGCTGCGTAACAACATGGCCAACCTCCAAGCAAAACAAGTGAACAAAAGAAAGCAGAAACAATACAGTACTTACATCCTTCATGAGCCAGTGCACGTTGAGGAAGCATAGCTAGTACCTCGGTTGACGGCATCAATACAGAAATAACAGACAAGCCATGCATTCCTGGTTGGCCGAGCACAACACACGACCAGATGTTTCCTTAGCTTGCATATTTCTTGACGTGGCCCACACTTGGCTGTTGACTACGGGGTACTCTGCTTTTAGTTACGAAAAAAGGGGTTTTGCTTCTGTAAACACTCCCTACTCTAGAATAAACTGGACAACACGTACACTTCTCTAGGGCTAACTAAACCTATTCTCACACACACATGTGGTTGGGGCACTTCACAATGTGAGGTGGAGGCTCTCAGCAGGTATGACGCTGCTGAAGGACTGCGACACACACACAGTCTGTGGCTCTAAGTGGGTGAAAGGTGCAAAGTACTGCACTCACACACAGAGTCTATTTCTGCGGATCCGGCGCGCTGTACGTGACAGGGCATCGCCTTGTAAGGCCTGGGCCTTCCCTCAATGCTCATGCAGCAGGCCCGCCAATGCTGCACTCTACACTACCGCGACATGTAGCGAGGTTCAGCTGGTGGTGCGGGCGGGACTGGGTCAGTGGGTTGGGGGTCAGCGACCTGCGCAACGAAGGCAACGGCCTCTGGTCTCAGCTAGCTGGCTGGAGGGGTAGCGAGCACTTTCCCTCTAAGAGGGCAAGCAGCAGACTTCTTCCTCGCTTCTATTGCGGCGGGTGTGCACAGGGCAGCACAAGGCTTTGGGTAGGTGTGTCCTCTCAAACACCATCTGGTATGCTTGGAGGAACTTCCAGGGATCCTCTCGGGTCTTCCCAGAGTATCCGGGTAATGGCAGGGGCATAAGTACTGATGACTGTTATTGCTGGGCTGGATCAGATTTGAGCGGTGCCCTTTCAGGCATTATACTGTAGGTCGGGCACTTAAAGTATAGACCCTCCAGGTCTCTGGCTTTATCTTGCCATCATAGGCAGAGGTTATGATAAGTTTGTGGGCACTCGTGGCAGTCTATTCGGCACACACCCCTTCCCAGACAGTCGGCTTGGTCGCAACGGCGATGTCTGTCCCTGCAGTTCAGACATTGGTATTTGAATCCCTGGGTGTGTCTCTCCTGGTCTTCTCAACCTAGGCATACGTAATGGCATACGGCATCACAATGCGCGCAGGTTATGAAGAAACGTCCTATGCCGGAACACTCCTCTACGGAGCAGACTTGCCTTTCTGTGTCTGTTGGGCTCTCTAATGTGGCCATTCCGTTAACAGGAATTGGACACCATTGGGTGTTTTGAGCTGACTCCTCAAAGTCAAATTAGTGGTGCTTCTGTGGAGACCCAAAGGGGCTTCCCGGACTGAAGAAAGGTGTCTTGATGGCCTGTATTTATCCAATGGCCCCACGTTGTGCGCCAAGAAAGAAGTTGTTGCTTTGTCGTCCACTTTTAGTGGAAATTGCAGTTGGAGGATGAGGCTGATGTACTTCCCCTCCTGGGTGACAGTGAAGCAGTGGTCCCCGTTTACACGGGGTTTTTCCTGGTGCCTACGCTGTTAGCTTTGGCCACTTTTAAAATCGAGCATTGAGCCTTGGGTGGTGCGCTTGTGAGCGATGGGTGAGTGGGTACTCTGGTAGGGAATAAGTAGGTGTGAAGTTAAGGAGCCTGACTATCGTGGTATAACGTTATCAGGCATCCGTTTGCCGTTTCGAAAATCTTAGTTTGTGTTACGCGTCAACATTAGATTAGAAGCCTTTCCAAACTACGTCGACAGTTTTGTTCTGGAAGTTCAATAATTTTTTTACAAACGATCCAGTTTGGATGGCGATGCCGGCTGCCGTGCCCTTAGCTGCATGCGACAAATACTTGTGCGCATATCGCCGGGCAGTCAGTTGTCATCCAGTGCTCGTAGCAGTCGATAACAAGCAGTCAACACCTTTCAGCAGTAGACTCTCAGTGCTCGCCTAGGCCGCGTCGGGCTTGGCGCATAACCCCAACACCGGCAAACTTCAACTTGCTAGATTACTTCTTAGCCGGTGTGGGAGGTCGCTGCCTTTGTTTGTTCTTCAGGCAAGTTTTTAGAGACATAAATTAATAATCAACAACGACTGTGGCACTGCTCTCTACTTCGTCTGTGTAGCGTATCAGTGAACCCTGTTCGTACTCTGCATACCTGAACATTGTAAGTGAACTGTGGCATCTTTTTAAGAAATAAGTAAAGAATAATAAACCGGAACTTGACTACATTATTTGTTATTTAATTGGCGGCTCCTTTTTAGAGAATTAGTTGCTACTACTGAGCTAGCAGAGTGGCAATTTCCAGCCGTCAATATCTTGACATGCGGCATTACAAATATGGCGGCCTAACGCGGGGCTGTAATATTATAAAGCCGGCTATAACGAGCCGAGTGCCACGTTACATCTTGAAGATGTGTTGTGGCATGTACAGCGTAACGGATCTTCTTAGGAGGGCGGCGAGGCTATATGAGAGAATGACATCGCTTGTGGCGTGTCAGCGTGAGTATAGGTTTAATGCTTCCAACAGAGCTCCTGGTGTCTTACGTTTCCAAGGAGGCTATCAGCTGGCCTTGGAAGGAGCCGGTCGTGGTTCATGTCTTGGTTGGAGCACATGTCATGTACGTGATACGTAGTCGACAAAAAAGAATAGACAATAATACGTGTCACATATCAACATAACTAATTCAATTAACATATATTGCTTTGAAAGGAAGTAAAATATTAAATATACCAAAATATTATAAACACAGAGCTGTTTTAAGCTTAGAATATAGTAGGGATTGAACTTCGAAACTCGTGATACATACCTCAATACCATTGATACCCTAGCAGTATAAAAATATTGAATATTGATAACTTATGGATGGTATCGTAGGCAATAAGTTCCAGGAATATCTAAGCAATAAACAAATATGTACTTTCAAAATTGCCCATGTATCTAATAATCATTCAACAGTCATATTACAGTTAATTATGTCAATTTATAGCAGTACACATAACATTAGGTCAGGAGATGTTGCAGCATAACAATCCTACATAACCTATTGACTACTATGGGAATCATTATTTAACAAATTTATTTACGTGGCTTCATCAATGTTATCCTCCTACCATAGAACCAAGAATGAAAATTTTAAGGGAAAACAACAAATCATAAATAGAAGTGATATATAAATATTACAATAACGTGTCTATCTTTAACTTTGTTGACAGTAAAGTTACAGTCACAGGAGTGGCCTACTCGCAACAAGCAGGTTCTTTTAAAATGGCAATTTTTTTTTCTTCAATTTTGCAGCAAGTGTTAAACGTGAGCCAAACAGTGGTGCTGGTATATCACATGTTAAATATTCAATGTTTTGGATAAATGCATTAACAACGATGGTACACAACATCATAGAAATGCACAGCATTACTGAAAACAAATGCCACCGGTAAAAGATTTTATGTTGCAGTTTCACCACCCATACAAACATCATTCCTTTGTACAATCATAGGTGATGGTACAACTTTAAAAATGTATTCAATAAATTTAAATTTTACATCTTAATTTGACTGTAAAATTTTTAGTTATTATAAATAAGCAGAGCATAAATACATAAATAAATATATTATGTCCTCAAGTGTGGCACGTTTAAAAAGTTTGTAGTAACATGATAATTTTGTCAAAAACTGTACATGCCATTTATATAAGTGAAGTGTGGCTATATTCAAAGGTGGACAATGCTGGTTAAAGGTGAGCAATGTGCAGTATAGGTAAAAATTTGTTTTCCTGAGGTGGTAAATCACACACCACCACGAATTTGGAAAAAACACTTGGCATCGTGGCATAATATTAATGCTGACATGCAAAGTTTCAAGAAAGTGGAGTCTACTTCAAATCAAACCTCCTGTATGAAGTATTGATATCGAAATATCACACTGTATAATTTAAATGTTAGTCAACACCAGTGATACTCCACTACTACATAGTACGAAGGATCAAATGTTGAGTATTGTCTATACTTTTATCAAGTAAGTATCAAGTATTGAGTATCGACAAAAACTGGTACTGTCCAATCTCTAGAATATATTAAGTTACATGAACCAGTTTACAGACATGCATTGCAACTAATTTCATTCCAACATACATGTTTTAAAATAATCTGTACTGTGAAGATATTGATGCACAAATCATTTTTCCTCAACACAGTCCAATCAAGATTTCGAATTAGGCAAGATTAATTAACTCCATTTACCTGTCCTTTCAGATGAACACACAGGGCTGTCAAGTTCTGGATGTCATTTGTGTTTGTACATGATGCACTTGATCCAGTCCCATCACAGCTTTCCTTGCTTCCTGGTTCCAGGCTCACCATCTTTTAAAAAAAAAAAGTTATACCATTATTGCAGTACTATCATGTGAAGCGAGTACAAACTTAAAACACCAATACACCACTCAGTCATCATAAGAAATAAGAATATAATTTCTTTACTGAAAACCAAATATTAGTTTTTATATTTACCTACATTTTATTTATATATAGTGAAACACTGTTAAGATGTTTCAGAAAAATACTGGAAAATGTATGCTTATTAAGCAAGAAAACTTTGTACAAGAGTAAAATCATGTATTTGTAATTTACCAAGTGCGAACTTTATAAAGCTTGTAAGGAGGAAAACTTTTTAACAGTAAAATTTTTAAAAGGGTTTTAATATCATATTATAGTTTGCACTTGGTAAATTACAAATACATAATTTTATATATATAAAATATAATATATATAAAATATAATATTATNCACAGTCAGCTTCTCTAATGTGGTTTACACAATGTCACAATTTACAAATTAAAGAATAAAATAAAAATAAACACACAATCCTTGAGAGTTTAAAACGATTAGTACCAACATAAATACTGTATACCAAGGAGGTCACAAACTCAACCTGACATCAGTTACCAGCAGGCCCCATGTTATAACTGGGCAGACTGGGCAAGTGCCCAGGGCAGCAGTCAGGAGAGGGCAGGTGTGGGGCTCAACTCGCAAGGAGATTTAAAAAAATAAAATGTTTTCCATTACTCGAAATAAAAATTTACTTTATGAATGACACATTCTGTAGTATTTTTTTTTTCTGCATATATATTTGCTTTTACCTCTCTGCACAATCCAATAGCAATATAGTAAATGTTTGAATAGGGGTGGGGTGAAAGGCAATTAAGTTATCCTTGCCCAGGGCACCGGTCCCATCTAAACCCGGAGCCTGCGTAGACAGAAAGAAAATTCTGTAAAAATTTAATTACAGCATCAGAAAGTTATTACATTCCTACACAAACAATGAATAACAAAAAAAGTTACAGCAGCAACAGTTGGCAACATTGCTCCCTCTGGAGAGTATCGCACACTTTAAAAAGAAATAATTCCAATTGTCAAGTGCCTTTACTAATTAATGGAAGAGACCTAAAAATCTGCTTTTACCACTATAATGCAAAAAACGTGAACTTTCAAATACAACATGAAAAATACAGATTTAATATTTCTGGTTACAATTCACTAAATATTGAAAATTATGTATTATTTTCACAATTTCTGATAGTATTTCATGCCACGCCACTTTCACAGATTTTGACACCAGCTGTCTGAATCCAATCTGTCTAACATCCAGTTCCCCCCTGGGAACTAGGAAGCTGCGTTCTGTTAACGAGGTGATACACACTATTTACTTGGTAAAGCTGGATGAGCCAGGATCTGCATCATCATACGAACTGCTGCGGTGGTGCTGGTCTGAAAGTACAGTAAGCGGGATCTCTCACTGGCATAAAGTCTCTGTTGGCTGGGCAGGTTGGTTGACGTAGAGCAGGGCATGAGGTGAGCCTTCTGAACGTCGTGTCACGGGCCACGAGGCAGGTGTTGGCTGGTGTTTTGGAGGCATTCGTGGTAGTGGCTATATGCACTGGGAAACAACAAAACAGACCATACAATATGCAATGGAGATGCTAATGCTGGAGTACTGCTCCATGAGGAGGTGGGTGCGAACGCTGAGCACCTCAGCAAGGCAGCTTCCTCCCTCTTTACGGTAGACCCTGCAGGCGTTAGGCCTTTGCTCATTAGAACGCTTGGTTTGGGCAGTTAAGATCTTGGCTGCCTTCTTTTGGCCAGCCGGGTGTCGGGGCATGGGAACATTGGGCACAAATAGTAGGACGTCGGAAATGTTAGGTTACAGATGTCCACTCAAAGGAATAAGTAATAATTAGTTATTAGATTTAGCGAGTGTTCATAGTTGCAGGCGTACCCGTAGCTAAGAAAATAAAATACAGTTGTGGCAGTGTGGGGGTGGAGGGAGCTAATGTGGTCCACCCAGGGAGGAAAAACTCTTCCTGGTGTCACTGTGTAAGAGTAATCACCGTTAGGACCCATACTGTATGAGAGGCGTCTATAGCTGTGTTACCTTGACATGCCACGAGCACAGTCATTGGACATATGTAGCCTATGCTTCTGGTGCTCTCCCTATGGCCGTGATGCCGAGCTCGGTTGCATCCTATTGCCTCAGACTGTTGTAAGAAGGACATCTACTAGTCAATGTGTTTGTTTGCTGCCTAGTGGTCAGCAATTAGCCTGCCATGACTATTGCCTGAGAGTATGTGGACCCACCCCCTTGATGTGGTCACCTGGCCAAGCAGGTACCAAAGGTGCAATGCAGATGCGCAGAAGTAGAGGTTTTCCTCTCTATCCAAACATCGCCATCTGCCCCTCGAGAGAGAGAGATATAGAGATATAGAGAGAATTATATAGAGAGAGATAGAGAGAATTATATAGAGAGATATAGAGAGAATTATATATATATATATATAGAGAGAGAGAGAGAGATATAGAGAGAATTATATATATATATATATATATAGAGAGAGAGAGAGAGATATAGAGAGAATTATATATATATATATATATAGAGAGAGAGATATAGAGAGAATTATATAGAGAGAGGTATAGAGATATAGAGAGAATTATATAGAGAGAGATATAGAGAGAATTATATAGAGAGATATATAGAGATATAGAGAGAGATATAGAGATATAGAGAGAGATATAGAGATATAGAGAGAATTATATAGAGAGAGATAGAGAGAATTATATAGAGAGATATAGAGAGAATTATATATATATATATATATATAGAGAGAGAGAGAGAGATATAGAGAGAATTATATATATATATATATATAGAGAGAGAGATATAGAGAGAATTATATAGAGAGAGATATAGAGATATAGAGAGAGATATAGAGATATAGAGAGAATTATATAGAGAGAGATAGAGAGAATTATATAGAGAGATATAGAGAGAATTATATATATATATATATATATAGAGAGAGAGAGAGAGATATAGAGAGAATTATATATATATATATATATATATATATAGAGAGAGAGAGATATAGAGAGAATTATATAGAGAGAGGTATAGAGATATAGAGAGAATTATATAGAGAGAGATATAGAGAGAATTATATAGAGAGAGATATAGAGATATAGAGAGAGATATAGAGATATAGAGAGAGATATAGAGATATAAAGAGAATTATAGAGATATAGAGAGAATTATATAGAGAGAGAGATATAGATATATAGAGATAATTATATAGAGAGAGAGAGATAGATAGAGAGAGATAGAGAGAATTATATAGAGAGAGAGAGATAGATAGAGAGAATTATATAGAGAGAGATAGATAGAGAGATAGAGAGAGAGAGATATATAGATAGAGAGAGAGATAGAGACAGAGAGAGAGATAGAGACAGAGAGATAGATAGAGATAGAGAAATATAGATANTAGATAGATAGAGAGAGATAGAGAGAATTATATAGAGAGAGAGAGATAGATAGAGAGAGATAGAGAGAATTATATAGAGAGAGATAGATAGAGAGATAGAGAGAGAGAGAGAGATATAGATAGAGAGAGAGATAGAGACAGAGAGAGAGATAGAGACAGAGAGATAGATAGAGATAGAGAAATATAGATATAGATAGATAGAGAGAGATATAGATATAGAGAGATATAGATATAGAGAGATAGAGAGAGATAGATAGAGAGAGAGATAGAGAGAGAGATAGAGAGAGGGAGATAGAGAGAGGGAGATAGAGAGAGGGAGATAGAGAGAGGGAGATAGAGAGAGGGAGATAGATAGAGATAGATAGAGAGACAGAGAGAGATATATAGATAGAGAGATATATAGATAGAGAGATATATAGATAGAGAGAGAGAGAGAAAGAGAGAGAGAAGAAAAGCGATCTCATAAGCCTATCTTTCCTTCCGAAAGTAGGCTAAAAAACTACATACCTTCTTCCACAAGGCACTGATGGCCTGCATGTGCAGCTCACGTTGCTTTCGCTCCCCTTCCATTAAGGTGCGTGTGGCCTCCATCTCTGTCATCAGCTTCCTGCAACACACACTCCCATTAACCATAGCTACTCAAGCCAACGTACATCATCCTCAACACCAGCAGTAAGCGTGGCCACTCACACAACATGATCCTGGATGCGAGAGGACTGCAGGTCTCTGATAATTCCCTGCACTTTCTGGTCCAAGTTGCGTGTGCGATAGCCCCGCCACATGCGTTGGATGCACACTGCAGCCTTGTCTGCAACTACAACCACAATACCCTGTGTGTCTTACCAAAACCTCTTATTTCTACAGCTAGTTAACAGTTAGCTACATAGTTCTCAAATAGAAAGAATTCTACCTGTCGTTGCACATCCTTTGCATAAACACAAATTTTCATAATCGCAGCAATACTGGCAACAGCCTAAGATACAATCTTTCATGCCGTAACATCTTACTTAAGTTGCTAAAAATTAAATTTCTGGCCAATAAACTACAAGTATTCCTGTTTTAACTCTTAAAAAGATACACAAAGTTGGCCTGTTAAGCAAAGAAGCTGTTGGACTTTCACTTGCTTTATTAATACCGTGATAGGTGAGGAGAAGACGATTGCCTCAACAAGAGAGGATAAATTACTGTAAATCAGCCTTCCTTGTGGCGGAGGAAAACCCATCATGTCTCCCACACATAACGTAAGTTCTGCTGTGCTGTACACACGCATCATGAAACATTACCATGCCACACAGTTTCACTCTCTAATAAATTTTATCCTTCACCTACATGGTGATGCCATGCACCCACAAGAGCTGACATTCCAATAAGCTATGTATGTATGTGTATGAGCCCATCTGACCAAGGTACAGGGAAATATAAAGGGAAGTTGAATGAGCACTATAAGTAGGGCCCAGAAATTTTCGCAAACCATGAAATACAGAGGAATTATGTTTAACCTAGGGATGGGTCGGTTCGGTTCTTCGGTTCCAATTTATACCGGTTCTTGATATTTGACTCTGAACCGGTTTTAGATTAACAACTACTAGGTTCTCGTTTCTACACAGCAATGGCAAAACTGTGTTGTTACAAAAATAACTACCATGTAATTACTCTTGTATAGCGCGCCCTTTTTCCCCAAAATAAAGGAAAAGAAATTCTGGGGTGCACGCTATACACAGAAAAAAAATTAAGGAGTGGTAGTGGTAAACTGTTATATGATGTTTGGAGGGAAGTGTACGGAAAAGTCTGTTATCTCGTCTCTCTCTCTTACAACACTCCTCTCCCTTCTCTCTCTCTCTTTAACACTCGGTCTCCCACCCCCTTAAAATACTAGCCTATCGATACATTGCACCAAGCCTTCCANGGGGGGGGGGGGGGGTGAGAAGAGACTTTTTTTTGAGGTTTCACATTCCAGCATGGCAAAAAGGCGCAAAAAGAAAAGGAATCCAGCCGCCCACCACAGTTATTGACGTTCTTTTGACCATAGGCTACCGCTATCAGTAGATTACGGTTATTGATTATCCTACAGCATGCCACAATATTTTGGCTTTTAGCGCCACAAGTTATTTAACTAGGTATTTTCCAAACATATCACTATCACCACATATTAATGTAAAAAAAGAATAATTTGTTACATATTTACTAACCTTAAATAAATTTAATACAACAAGTTTATCTGTATACATTAAAATTTATCTTCACACTTTGTTATTGTTCAAGTCTTCCATAGGTTAAATAAAACATTTAATGAATTTTACCTGCATAGGTTTAATAAAGTTGCAAGCAAAAGGCAAGTATTCAAAATAGAACCGAACATTGGAACCAATATTTAAATTGTAGAATCGGAACCAGAACCAATATTTTTTTGTTATTCAACCCATCCCTAGTTTATTCGTAAAATTCTCTAATAATTTTCATATTCACAAAACATTAACGAAATTGCTAATTTAGTTGTATCTAAAACCACAAACCAAGCATCTTTTACCATGAAAAATCTTACAAACATTTTGCTTTAAAAATTTCCATTTGTCAGACAGTACATATTATCTTTCATTTATGTCACATATGTACTGATAAAACTATCTACATGGTGATCAAGTTGTTGACTATACAAATGTAAACAAGGTTTCATGTAATGAGAATGATTCATAAATTGATTGGTAGTACGGTCAAAATATTATCATAGCACATTTGACTCAATAAATCGACCAGAATCACCCAGTGCTTGTTCACTGGCAGAATTATGCCTAACATATATTTTGTTAATTATAAACGAACAGTTTTAACAAAAAAAATGTTGGTGATATACCAAAGTAAATATACGTGTGTCTATAGTCTCATCCATGCAACAGCCCATGTTGTTGTTCTTGTGCCATACTCCAGTTTTACACCCCAACTCAACAGCAGGCTCACCAATCAGACTTATTCTATCCAGGGCAGCTACAACTGTGCAACACAAAATCTTATCTACCAGTTAGTATGTTCAACTACAATGTACAAACTTGATTACTATATATTCTATGAGAATAATAAATTCAACAAAAATTGCATTAAACCAGAAATGGGATGTAAAATAAGATGATGTTACACAAGACATGGGATGTGAAATAAAGTCATCACACAAGAAACTTTTGGATCAAAAGGAAAGTTTATAATGAGTCTGCGAGTCTGAACTGTTACTGTCCTTGTCAGAAGACTCATCTGTTGGTTCATCTGTAGCAGTCGTTCTCACGGCCAAGTCTGGGCAAGGTTACTTGTTTTGAGAGGGAGAAGATCACAGGCCTTACATGATAGTGGTCGTACTTAAAGTGCATTTTAGAATTGATGGAGTCTTTGACTCCCATAAATACAGTAATTACAGAAGAGTATTCCTCTGTTGTATACTGGACAATACACAAAAACTCAAGAATTACCAGAAGTGTCATTGTGGACTGGAGTGACTGTCTCCTTCCTCTGCCACTTCTCTTGGGCACGGTGTCTTATGACTTCCAGCTTTGAAGCAGACATCTCGCTGTCCTCGTCTTCACTGCTCACATCATGCTTGTGGGGGCTGCTTTGCTGCCCAGACGTAGGTGGCACCACCTCAGTGGTGCCAACTTGGGCAGGGCTGGTGCGTGAGTGCGCGCTACGCAGCATCTTAGGTGACCCTCGTGTTATGCCCACAGCTTTGTCACAGGGCCCCACACCCTTCCCAATTTTGCAGTGGGCAAACTTGCCTGGCACCGTGTTCACCGGCCTGTAGTCGGGACTCATCAGGGACTCCGGAACGGGCACGAGCTTTGAGGCCGCTTGTAGCTGGCAGCTGCTATCTGGCAACATGCAAAACATGTGAATGCATTCATGCAAAATCGCCTTTCCAAACTGCAAACCTGACCACAGACTCGGGAACAATACCTTCCACTGCTGTCTCGGAGGTGGCGTGCATCGACGTATGTTCCGACTGCATGCTGCTAGCGTTATCCTTGGGATAGGTGGTGGTTGCAAACAGCAGGCTGGGGTCCAGACTCTGCGTCATCAGCCCAGACATGTTATAGTCGCTCAACACAGTGGCATGGCAACTAGACACCATGCGGTTGTCGGGCTTCGTCACATCTGTCCCCGCACCCTTCAACGCACCTGCAGTCATAAGAGACTTACCTGACCAACATAATACATGCGTTAACACAAGCACAACCAGCACTCGCAATCTCGAAAGTAATTGTTACACAACAGTACAGAAAATGTTCAATAAATGGTCAAAATCAATCAGTGTGTGAAGTGATTCATGACACCAACATATCTCTGTATTCTACAAACATTCATGAATACCAAACTATATACTCTTCTGCAACAAACTTGTCTCATCTGAAGAAGTGCCTGGAGTTCTGAAAACTTCACGTATAAATAAAAATTACTATGGCTGTACTCGATTTCATGTTGCACAGGTTTGCACAAAAATTTATCTTTAACTGAACCTGCCCATTATAGTGAGCCATAAACTACCCAAAAAGAGACGTGCTCCAATTCTAAGACATATACCGTTGAGGAAGAAAACTATTGCCAGCTTTGCCGCCTTACAATGTGCTTGCGGTCATCATCGAGAACCACAGGAAATCATCTAGCTTCTTGCGTAGTCTAATTTATAACAATACAAAAAATTACATTCAGTTTTAAGTCCTATAAAAAAATTTAGATTTTATATATTTAATTTTAAAAATTACCAAATTTTTTTTGTGTGATTGACAAAAAGTAAGGTTTAAATTCTTGGCAAGTGAGCATAAGAAAATTTGAAACTCCACATTATCTTTTCACAATATTGGCAAATATGTGTTACTCTGAGGCTCAACTTTGTATGCTACTACATATTAAGAGTTTCCTTCTCTCCTGAAATATATTTATAATTTTAATTCTCCTATTATATGAATACATATGGTAAAATGATGAAACCACTTGCTGCAAATTAACTTGTTAAAAAAGAAAGTAATACTGTCAGAATACTAGTAAATCAGTAATAGCAGAGAAACAACTCACTGGCTTTGAGGTTCCTGCTGCTGCGCGCTCTCCTCTGAGTGGCCGGAGATGGAGCAGGTGACGACTGACTCCTCCCCAGGCTGTTGCCACGGGGTCTCAACGCTCGTGCTACAAACAGCAACACTCACCTCAGCCACACTAACCCAACTGACTACATCCCAGCTTCAAGTACAGCCACTAAAGACACAAACTGCAAACAAAATAAGTGAGATGGTACACCAATAGCCAAGAGAAGGTACTTATCAGTATTGGTTATTCAACTGTACAATTGGTCAGAGAAATGTCAACTAAAAAGTCTATCATAATCCAACCTCATTCCAGCATGAGGCAGGGTCAGTTAAGTAAAATACAATCATTTTCCACATCCCCTTCAACCGCTACCCAATTCTCCACACCCCTCTCAACCACCTCCCAATACTCCACATCTCCTTCAACCTTCTCCCCAACCTCCACCACATCTTCCTCAACCTTCTCCCCAACCTCCACCACATCTTCCTCAACCGCCACCCCATTCCCCCCTTCCCCCTCAATGGCCACCCAATCTTCAGTCCCTGCCCTCTTCCACATCTTCCTCAACCTCCGCCCCATCCTCCACCACATCTTTCTCAACCGCAGCCCCATCCTCCACATCCCCCCTCAATGGCCTCCCAATANCATTCCCCCCTTCCCCCTCAATGGCCACCCAATCTTCAGTCCCTGCCCTCTTCCACATCTTCCTCAACCTCCGCCCCATCCTCCACCACATCTTTCTCAACCGCAGCCCCATCCTCCACATCCCCCCTCAATGGCCTCCCAATAATCCACCCCCCTCTTCCACATTTTCCTCAAACTCCACCTCATCCTCCACATCTTCAACTGCCGTCCACCTCCTCCACATCTTCAACTAACGCCCACCTCACCCCCCATTCCCCTCAACTTCCGCCCATTACCCACATCTCCCTCAACTATCACCCCATCCTCTCCAACCACCTCCACACCCCCATCAACCACAGCCACATCCCCTAAACCGCCACCCCTTCCCTCAAATGCCGCCACATCCTCCGCCCCTCCCTCATCATCGACCTCCCTCCTCATCATTCACATCCCTCTCCTCATTTTCCTCCTGTGTGCTTCACTCATCATCTCTCTTGCACTCTGACAATTTATACTTCCCACTGCCTTTTTTTTTAACTCATACAAGCCTGCTCATTTACATTTCAGCTGCTAAATTTTTTTGCAGCATTTCACCTCCTCTCATTCTCTAATGATGGCCATTTCAACTTATTATGGTTTAATTTCTTTAATCTCATTAAAATTCTTTGAATGTATACAAATTTATTTTGCAGTATGATAAAGAATAACATAAATTCTCGTTCCCCATGCGCCATTCTGAACAAACTTGTATTTCACATACCAATGCCAAAAGAACTATTAAAATAATTTTGTTACAGAATCAGTTAAGTTGTCGGCACAGAGCACCATTGCGATTCATATATCAGATATTGTTTTTAATATAAAATTTCAAATTAGCAATGGGTTGCACTTTAATATGTTTACCAAACAATGTATTAAATGATCTGCTTTTGAAATGCTAGAATTCATTCAAAACACTAAACTGAGTGGTAAAGTTTAATTGATACAGAAAACTGAAAATATTCTGGTGAGAGAATGATTATAGTTGGGCCCAAACCACTTGGTTACACACACTGCAGTGTTGGTTGGACAAGAACCATGTGTGGCCGCAGCGGGCCCCAAACAGAAATGGACAGATGTCTGGTAAGGAAATGTTTGAGAAGTAAAAAGAACAGATGGTGTTCGCACAGTTACTGTTGTCAGTGACTTGCTCACGCAGCTGCTGCTGATGCTGCTGAGCCTTGCTGAGGATCAGTCGCAGCTTGCGCTCCTCCTCAGACTGCAGAGTGTCCCCAGACAGGGGACACGCTCCCGCCAAGTACTCCACCAGGGCCTGGTGCTCCCCCACGCGGAACTGCCTGCCACGCCCCTGCGAGTACAGCCACTCTGCCTTCAGGCTGCCAACAACAACACTGCCCATCAGATCCCTTGCCAGCACAACACCGGGCATGAGTTTCACACACACCACTCAACACTAACGTTTTCGAAAGACAAATGACAGCATTGCCTAAAACAATCACGTACACTATAAAGCCACAAATGACATGGCACCTACTTTAATGTTCTGAACAAAAAANGCATTGCCTAAAACAATCACGTACACTATAAAGCCACAAATGACATGGCACCTACTTTAATGTTCTGAACAAAAAACTGATATGGAGTCGGTACAATGTTCATCTGCCTTTTGGAAACTTAAGTCTCCACCCTTTTAGAAAGACTTTCACCCGATTTCAAAAGATGTCCACAAGAATGTGTTCCTGTGACACAATGACTAGCTTTTTGATATTTCACAGGCAGTTTAATTTTGGTTTCAACTGCTATTTAGTTTCACTCCAAAGATGTTGATTGCAGGCAAAGTTTGTTTAAGGAAGAGTGAAATGTCATGCTAAAAAAGAGAAGGGTCAATTGTAAATGGTTGCCACGCTTTAGGTAGTACTGAATTGTCCAAAACTGTTTCACGGGCCTTGGTATTCAAGGACATAGTCCTGGAACCAATGGGCGACAAAAAAAGAAGACTACAGCACGATTCCATGTCCTTCCTACACACATCCATCAGAAAGTGAGAACATGTAGCATTATACATCAATCCACATGTTCTTCACCAAAGTGCAACCACTTACTAGAAAACTGTATAATCATTTACAACAATTCCCAATGGCGTCTGAAAATGTTTAGTCACAAATTACTACGAAGCCTTACAGTACATAAATGTTTCAAACTCGTTAAGTATGGATTTATATGCTATAATTTCCTTAAATTTCCATTTTATTACTAGAATACCCAATGTTGCAAGGATTATCACGCCCCACTCAACGTAACTGTGCTGACCTCAGGATACCATACCTGACTATCATAGCTGTCGCATCAATCAATGTAATATTTAAGGTTCTATTACGTAATTTTTTTGGTGCATTAATAAAGTAATTATGTATTCTCATTTTATGTAAAGCATATAAGAAAGTACTTGGTGAAAGACGTAAATACTTAATATTAGTTACCTTTTCTTTTTTTCTTTTTACAATTTGATTGTTTTCATTGCTCTCTGTATAGATATATTTTACATGCTAATAAATTGCACGTGTATTAGAAAAATCACAAAAATACTTAAATTTACATAAAGAATGTTAACAGAGAAAAAAACAACTGTTCCTAACAAGAAAACACAATTTTTGAATAATGTTTTTCTTGACCTCACAACTAGTCTAAAGTTTTCGTAGNGCATTGCCTAAAACAATCACGTACACTATAAAGCCACAAATGACATGGCACCTACTTTAATGTTCTGAACAAAAACTGATATGGAGTTATTACAATGTACATCTGCCTTTTGGAAACTTAAGTCTCCACCCTTCTAGAAAGACTTTCAACCAATTTCAAAAGATGTCCACAAGAATGTGTTCCTGTGACACAATGACTAGCTTTTTGATATTTCACAGGCAGTTTAATTTTGGTTTCAACTGCTATTTAGTTTCACTCCAAAGATGTTGATTGCAGGCAAAGTTTGTTTAAGGAAGAGTGAAATGTCATGCTAAAAAAGAGAAGGGTCAATTGTAAATGGTTGCCACGCTTTAGGTAGTACTGAATTGTCCAAAACTGTTTCACGGGCCTTGGTATTCAAGGACATAGTCCTGGAACCAATGGGCGACAAAAAAAGAAGACTACAGCACGATTCCATGTCCTTCCTACACACATCCATCAGAAAGTGAGAACATGTAGCATTATACATCAATCCACATGTTCTTCACCAAAGTGCAACAACTTACTAGAAAACTGTATAATCATTTACAACAATTCCCAATGGCGTCTGAAAATGTTAAGTCACAAATTACTACGAAGCCTTACAGTGCATAAATGTTTCAAACTCGTTAAGTATGGATTTATATGCTATAATTTCCTTACATTTCCATTTTATTACTACAATACCCAATGTTGTAAGGATTATCATGCCCCACTCAACGTAACTGTGCTGACCTCAGGATACCATACCTGACTATCATAGCTGTCGCATCAATCAATGTAATATTTAAGGTTCTATTACGTAATTTTTTTGGTGCATTAATAAAGTAATTATGTATTCTCATTTTATGTAAAGCATATAAGAAAGTACTTGGTGAAAGACGTAAATACTTAATATTAGTTACCTTTTCTTTTTTTCTTTTTACAATTTGATTGTTTTCATTGCTCTCTGTATAGATATATTTTACATACTAATAGATTGCACGTGTATTAGAAAAATCACAAAAATATTTAAATTTACATAAAGAATGTTAACAGAGAAAAAAACAACTGTTCCTAACAAGAAAACACAATTTTTGAATAATGTTTTTCTTGACCTCACAACTAGTCTAAAGTTTTCGTAGATACAGTAAGAGCAAAGTAAGGAGAATTGTAGCACGTCCATCTTCCACCACACTACACCCTAGCCATGTATATACAATAGTAAGTAAACTTCAAACCAAAACATAAACAAAGTACATCTAAAATATGTGTGCCCGAGACTTCAACTGCAACCACATCCCACTGATTCAAGATTCTCCTTTTCCCAACAGTCAATCCTCCGATCTTCACCCATCCCATCATGAAGTCTAGGCCTCAAAGTTCCCACCAGATGTTGGAATGGCTTCCCTCTCAATTAATGATTTTGGAAATTAAAAGCCCTAAGCCCAGTATTCCGATTAAAAAAAGTAAGTAGAGATGTTCTTGCATTGACTGTAAGATGCCAAATAATCCCTATCCTCAGCAAGGAGTAGGCTTTTTATCAAATAATGCAGAGACAAGCCCGGACCAGAGATGCTGGAGACCATTACAATTCTATTGTGGACGTCTTTCCCCTGCATACTTCTTACCGCCTAGTCCTCTGCCAACCATCAGCAGTTCATATCAAGTTAGTTAAATTTTTCAAGTTAATTTATAGTTACTCTTATTTGACTGGAAACAAGACAGTATTCAAAGTAAAGTCATTGTTATATTGAATTTTTTCATTTTGTTTTTAAGTATTCGGGCCACGGTAATGTTAGAAAACAATGAATTTCCAAAGTCCAGAATGATCCCATAGGACATCAAGCCATGAATAGGATAGCAGAGCTTGGATCTACTCTCATAGCAACCAAGATTTTTGGACTGTGGTAACAGCCTGTGCACCTTGCAACATATTCCCTCTGCTCTGGGTATAAGTAAAATCATGAGATGCTAGACACAGTGTGGCTTCAGCTCCAAGCATAAGATTCCACATTCAGAAGCAGATTGCAAAAGTCCAATCTACCATACATGCCTGGCAAATCCTATCCAGTCAGTGGTAGCATTGTAGAAGACCGTATCACGACACTACACTTCCAGCATCTATTTCCCCACCACAAACACTACACAAACACTGTAGGAACCCCAAGCACATCTTCCACAGGCAAGCTCTTTGAAGACACCCTTCACAGAGTTATTCAGCCTTCCCAAGCCACCCTGTTTTCCACCACAGATGAAAGATGAAATGAAACCCTAGCAGCAGGAGCTGTGGCAACTGGCTCAGCAGCTGAGGGAGCTCATCAGACGTAGGATGAAGTCCGATCGATTATCCCTTGTATAGGATAGAGGCAGGAATTAGGTGCAGCCAGGGTTGAACTCAGTCTCTCCAACCACTGATCTTGTCAACAATCTCACCACCAACACAAACAGAACCTTCCTTAATAGATGCTAACACTCCTTCACTCAGAATTAAGAGAACCAGGTCCAGCAAGACAGAGAACTGTCACCATCACGACTTGCACCAGCATTTCTATAAGTGTGCCATATTTTGTCACACACTTGTAAAATAAGGGAAACCCTGCACAAATTTTATGTCATTTGCATAAAAACACAGAAATAGACATAGAATATTTATTTTATAAAAACCTAATATAATGCATCAACCATCCAATCCTTTATTTGAACACTGCCCTTAAATTCAGCTTTTAACAGGCTAGCCTTATAACTAGAACAGATGCAATTAAGAGTTGTTCCTGTCTGTAGCAATTTTGTGCGTTTGAGGCCTTGAAACACACAAGTTCTAAGGCTGTTTCTCGTTCACTCATCAATTGCCTCCTACGTGCTGGGCACTTAACTGACATGCCGTCGTTCCATTGGTGACTTACTTGAATGTGACTAAGTGACCCTATATTTCTATGGCACGCTAATAGATGCTTGTCTAAACAAAACTCAATTTACCAGCTAAAACTAATACTAAAAACACAAGTTTTCGCACACAAAAAAATTTTTTGAGTCTAAATGTGAACTTGAAATTTGCCTTTGAGCATGTGACGTTATTGAATGCTTTTCGTGTTCACAGATCACTACAAAATATTCAACTATTTTTTAATCACAAAACCTCTGCAGCACACTTCACGAGCCAGTCAGGCAAAGCCCTTAAAAAAAAAATTATATTCTCATCACAATACAATGATAACTATAATGTTAAGTATTTTAAACTTAAGGCAGGCATGCTTTTACTGGAAGGTACACATCACAGTTAAGTGTGGCTGTGGTCTGTGTAGCACTCCACAAGCACCAAATTGTTCAAAAACACGGTAGATGTGGGCACTCGCGAGTATTATACAGACCATTCCCCACAACACAAAAATGACTCCACATATCTAGGAAGCAGTCTTACCTCTCAAGAGCATCCACCACATAGCCATCTATAACCTTGAGACTCGTGCACCAGTTAATCACAAACGGACGGTAGTCAAAGCCACTACAAGAGGGTCAAGGAGTTACATATCATGTTACCTCACAACACGCAAGGACAGAGAAAACACAAACATTTAAGCATGGTCAATGTTATATAATAGAAAAGAACCAAGCACGTAAAACACAGGTTGTTAAGTTCCGTTTGGCTAACTATCACTAACATTCAATTGCAATTCTAGGGGTAAACAGTAAAATAAGTTCATTCAAAAAAACATCATGTTTACAAAAGGCTTGCACTTCTGCTGCTTTTAAAACTACTTACATAAACACATATTTCACCCATGCAAGTGTATTTTACAGTTTTTGCACCATCCCTGAGGTGGTTTAAGTTTATGGTTATAATTATCTACCCTTATATTGTCACAGAAAATAGATAAAAAGTATATCAGCACTGCCAAGATCAATTACCCAGACATTCAGGTCACCGATTATTAAAATGCCCACTTGACAAGCAGAATTCAATTTAAAAAAAAAGTCCCCATGGACTTAGTTTTAAGTAATAGGCTATTTAGGTTAATATTAACTCTCTTTTTCCTTTCAGGCAATTACCATCTTATCATAGATTAGTAAAAGTCTGTTCGTGTTGGCTCTGTTGGCACTCTCTGACAACTAATTCAATTTTTCTTTAAGTTTTCGGGATCTACTGGAGAAGGGGGGGGGGCAGGGGGGATTGCGCCGCTCCCTCCACCAGAGTGATGTGTAAACATTACTCTGGTTAAGCCAGCACCAAATGTAAAGAAAGCTATCCTGCCCCTCTACTGGTATTTTCTCCACCCACTAATAAAGAGCATGGTTTCCACCTATCTGTCTCCTGTAGCATTTTCTGTTAATGCATGCAAACAATTTTTAATTATTTCCGGTCGAAAGGACTTTTACGGTGCCTATACCGGTTTTTTCCCTTTCTCTTCTTAGTATAGTAGTTTAGCTATAAGTACACTTAGGGAGGTTGTCATGGTCGAAACCTGGCTGCCGCGATGCATGTCTCCTTGCATGATTTACTTTCCTTATAGGCGTATCGCTGAGACGCAATTAACTCTCGTCCCTACCGCGGGCTTACACATAACACTTAGTTTTAGAGTAGGTTAGAAAAAAAAACCAATAACCATATGGAAGAGGAGGGATAGTGCTATCTTCCGACTCCTAATCCCCAAATAAAATAGAAAACTACGCTAGCACGAAGAATTTATTTCCTGAGATGGTATCTACAGACACAGAGTCTTCTAGAGGAGAGTTGAGAATATAACTATGACAATCTGTGTTATGGTGGAGGAAGGAGGCATAACCACGTATGACATCACATATATTTATATTGAGCATTCAGAAACTGAAGTGTGTGTAGGAGTGTATAATGCAGAAAGGGGGGGGAGAGGTTGAGGTCAGAGGGGGAGAGAGAGGAAGGAATGGTTAAGCTTATTACAACACCTGTCTCACTGACTTCAGCATAAAAAAAGACACTCCAGCGAAAATAAAAAAAAAACCTCTACACATTCCGACCACAAACAGAACAAGAAAAGGAAACTGAGAGAATCAAATCGCAGTATAATTTTCACTCGAAATTATTTCAACACTAATAGGTATTTGGCTCCCCAATAAACTAATAATTCACATTGTATGTTCTACGGTGACACTACAGTGTTTTATGCCTCCTCCGTGGCCTGTAACATTACCCTCACACTTACTATCACTACTTTACATAGATTTTACACACTGCACCATTCTTGCAATCTGTCAGCTGGCCAGTTCACTGACATGTCTTACTGCCAATGCAGCCACCGCACAAACCCTTTTCTTCATGAGAAAAGCATGACTGCTGCTTCTTCAAATCATTTAGAACATAACGTTCACTGAGCCTGCCTGCTTCTTCACATCCCCATGCCATAATCTACTGCAGCCTACACGCCTCACGAGATAATGACAAGCCAACCAAAGCTTCATCTGGCTGGTCTCTTGCCGTCACTACAATAATTCTTACCCGTTTGCCGCAGAAAGAAAATCGAGTTGCCTGCAAAAGCTTTGGGCCTGAAGTAATTAATTTTATTTCCACCTTCCATTATTATTATTATTTTTGTTGTTAAAAATTATGTGTTTTATTCATCTGCTATAACATTTAATTGCTCCATGCAAGTATTTTTGGGTTAACTTTTGTTTTAAGTTGTTTTGGAGCATAGCACTAGCATTTGTATGATAAAAATTTAAGCTTGTAGTTTTGAATAGTTTAGGAACATCAATTTTTGCAATTTCCATTGCGATTTTAAAATGAGTTCTAAGTTTTTGGCTGAACTTTGTCAATATTATTTGATTTTAATGTACGGGGCGGCCCAATACATATACATATAATTTTATGCTGAAGATGCTGATGCCACACTGTAGAAGCTCCGTCGAGGTGCATGCGATGAGTCCGCCTAACAATGAAACGGAAAACCAACCCTTGCAAGGTAAAATCTTTGTGTTAATTGGAATAATTTGTGATCGGAAAATACTTCATATTTTTTCTACCCAGAGGCCACTTTCTCATGGATAATAAGTAGAATGTATAATAACGCAACTTATCGATTCATTATTTTCTTCTGCTAGCCGTGATATATCCCTTGCAATAAAAAAAAATTAACATTGGCAAAATTTACAGTAATTCACCAGTAAACCAATTAGGATGCTTCATAACATTCTATTAGGAAGATGGCTAAGATTTCTTTGATTTCATCACCTAATTCCTGAACAGCATTAGTTTTCAATATTTTTTAGTTAAAAAAAAACCATAAATTACATGAAAATAATAGTATTTGAAGTCTGCTTCATTTGTTATATGTAATCGTAGTATGTTTTTCTTTAGTAAGCACGCGTAAACGTTGTAAAATAGGGTATGCCTTCAATTTCTATCATTTCATCCAGGTAAAGAGTATATTTCATTCAGGCTAACACCCTTCCTGAACATCACATACAACTGATACAACCCAAACACGTACAAACACAGGACACACACATGAGCACATACCCATAAACCAATGCCCTCCCCCCACATTACAATGCATAAAAAAACAAAAGCAAAATAAATCATTCGAGTATTTACAAATGTTTATCCAGCAGAAAAGAAATCACTTGAGTATTCACAAAATTTACCTAACACATTTAATTCAACATTCAGAAATGAACTACTTTCCCTCTATCAATACCAACTTTACTGAGTACATGCCAGTTAGTGTGTGTATTAAAACGTACGCAGGTAGGGGTAGTACGATTTATCAATGGTTGACTTTAAAAGTGCTCGACTAACCACGAACAGCCTGCAACGTTGTTCCATCCACCTCTCCAAAATCTCAGCCAGTAGAATCTCCACTCACCATTTAACCCACTACTTTCAATCCCCCTGCAATACACAATATCTGCTAAGTTTGACTTAAACCTCCTTCCTACTATCATCATGCCTCCCAACTACCACTTACACGCATGTGCACCATCTCCTCTGCCACCTTAATGCCTACAGTTAATAACCATTTCAAGAACAGTAACAACTGCTAATTCATGACGTGCGAAAATTTTGTCAAAGGACTACTTCTCTTTTGACATGCAACCTGTGTGGACATTGATGCCAAGCCCCTTCCTTCCTTGGAGCCTAAGAGCTGTTTCTTTGTTCACTGGGTATTTTAATGGCTGGAACCCCTCCCCGGTATCTCAATGTCTTTTCTTTCTGCTCGTGGAGGTGCTAGATTGAAGCAGGGTGAGTAGAAACATGGGTAGGGGGAACGGAGTTGCAGTACTCCAAGCTCAGCAGATGGCAGACACCCAGGGAATGTGAGCTGACATTTTGCAGCAGCAAGTGTACACCAGATGGGCTCTGGACGGTGCTTACGCCAGGTACGGGTGATACTTGCCTCGGTAGGCTGGAGCTGCTGGTCCTGGACGGTGTCTGCCAGGTGATGGTTGCTGAGGTGTTTCCAGTCCGTAGATGGGCAGTTCCCTCATGCCAGTGGGTATAGACCATTTGACAGTCTGCCTCTTGTCCCACAGATCTTTGAACCCGAGGAGCAGCTATTCTGTCAGCCTTTGCCCTCTCTATGGTGGGGCAGGCAGGTGGCAAGGTAAATGCTCAGGCTTAGGCAAGACCTATAGGAATGACAGGGTTACCTAAACTACGTGTCAGGGAAATGCAAGTTTTACAGAGAGCTGGAACCTCTCCAGGGTTGCCACCTTTTTCCACTGGACATTTCCCTGATTTGCAGACAAAAATCTCTTTTCAATTACCTTTTTCTTTCTGTACGGATTGATGCATTTGCATTATAACACACTTTTACAACAAACACTTCTCTGATCTCACAAAATTGCTCCCCACATAAATTGCAAAGGAAAATGCCTAGGCATTTGTTTACAAAAATTTTTAAAATTTTATACGATGCATGCCAAATATAGCATGCATATCTCAGAATTCCCTAACATTTAACCCAATTTTTTTGAAATTCCCTGATATTTACCTGATAGTTTTCAAATTCCCTGACATTTTCCCTACAGTTTTCAAATTCCCTGACATTTTCCCTACGGTTTTCAAATTCCCTGACATTTACTTGACGGTTTTCAAATTCCCTGGCATTTACCTGTTTTCCATACCTGTGGCAACCCTGCTCTCTCTGGCACAGGTGCGAGAGGATCGGTTCACTCCCCAATGGAGGGCGTCCCTCCACCTAACGCTGACACATTCTGCTCCCCAACTCAGTGATGCCCAAAGTAACATAGCTATCGCTGGTAGTCTGATGCTCAGCTGAGTCTGGGGCAAATTAGGGGAAGTAGAGCAATGGGGGAGAGAGAGCTTGCTTCCCCGCTGCACAAGCGGGATGCAGGTTCAGTACCACTGGCTGGAAGGCCAATCCATGGGGCAGAATGCAATCAAACTGCCAAAGTAGGCATGCATGCAATGTGGGCTGCCTGCATCCCAAGCCTCGCAAGCCCACTTGTAGGCAACACAACTGATGTTGAGGGATGGCTTAGTGTGGGAGCAAGTGCAGCTGAGGTGGAGGCTCAAAAAAGGATCAACGGATGTCACCTGTGGCAAGTCACTTTCAGAAATGCAAACAAATATCAGCTTATCAATATTAACTAATTAACTTCTAGAGCAAGGATGGAAAAAAAGAATCTACTGTATTTACCGCATTGTAAGCTAACTTTTTTTATAAATTTGAATCTTCCAAAATTACGCCTCAGCTTAGAATTGGGACTGGCCTTATTACATACAGTTCCAACCAAGTATATATAAAACAAGCTGAAATTTACCAGTACCATTACAGCCCTACTACTAATATAATAAAGTGGTACCAGTACATAAAAATGTGTGGTTTTTGTGTGAAGCGCCGCACCCCCTTACTGCTTGGCTGGGTCTGGCCTTAACGGCAGCAGTCATGGAGCTTGGAGTATACGGTGTCTCTCATTATCTCACCTCGCCACTGGCCACCTCCCTTCTTCTTCGTCCTTGCTCGTTCTCCCCCGGTCCTCAAAGCCACGCCCACACCGCTACCACACCAAGAAGCTTCAACTTCCTCCCTCAACCCCTCCGGTGCTGCTACACTGCTCCAAGCTCTCTTCCACACCACTACTCTCTCTTTTCTCTTTTTTCTTCCCCCTGCTGCACACCTTGTTTAGTATCTGCATTTCTCATCCTCTTGCTGTAAACACCCCCACCCCCTTTAGAGGCAACTGTCACAACACGTAGCCTCGAAATTTCCTTTTCAGAGGAAGATGAGACAGCAAAAACCAGCCAACAGATGTGAAAACTCTGGCACGATCAATGACATCGTCACGTCCTCTCTCAGGTGATAGTGTGCGCAGAATGTTGAAAATTCAGCTTGCATTCGGTATCAAATTATTATAATTTTCTAAGGGTTTAAAAGTTAGCAGTCTACCTGCATTTGGTGTCTGCTTACAATCAATTACATACGGTAGTACCTTTGCATTGTATAGTCTTCACAACATACAGTACATATATACTGTACAGAAGATGGTATTTCTCATACATGGCAATTAGTCATTGTTTTCCAGCATTCACGCAGGCCTATAAGGGTCTAAGAGAAGCAGAATTGCAGATGATGCAGGCAGAAGTCAGCCCTACAAAGGTCTGAAACCAAAACCAGTTCAGCCACTGCTAGTTGCAGGACAGTACAAATAGATCAAGGCCATGAAGGCCTCATCAGCTGCCAAGCCTACCTTAACTAGTAATATACCTTGGCTAAGATAGCAGCACAAAATCTTTTGAATGCATTGCTACTGGAAATCATGAACTGTGTCCAATCAAATATATGTTCCAGAACTGTAACTTGTGCCCCAAATGACTGCTGAAGTATACTGATTCAGCAATACATATACAGGTTTGAAAGCTGCAGATATTTATGCAGATGTTCGCTACATCACAGCTATTCTATACAATTTTCTGGCTGCCCAGTTTATCACACACTAAAACTAAATTATCCTAACCCTAACTATGCTTAGTTTGGTATTTGAATAAATTAGGTTTGGTGATAAATAGTGACAGTGGTTCAGATATGAGTTCTGCTTATGCAGAAATTTCTGATTACAAACACAGTCAAACATTAAAAATGTAATGGAGTAAAAAAAAATTGTTTCCCACCACCAATATATTTAAAAAAAGTTCGAATGATAGTCACAAGAGGTGGAAATGTGAATGAATTACGACACTTGATAATCTGAAAAATTTCAAAGTGACGTGCTGCTGTATACACCACAGACACTACTTTTTCTGCTGTGATGCCAGGGGTTACTCGCGGGCCACCTGCTGCCGCCTGTCGGTCGACAAATCGCTTCACACCTTGGCACGCACCTACCCCTCCCGCTGCAGAGGAGGAACGCCGCCCAGTCTTCTGCTGCGTTCTGCCATCTCCGCCACCCTACAACCCAAGAGCTGGGCCCACAGTCCTCAGTTCAGATCCGACTAACGCAGCTCTATTGCAGGACGTCACTCTGCCTCGCCACGTACCGAAGCTTCACCTACTACTAGCGGACTCGCACAGCTCTGTCACAGAATGCTGACGCGACACGTTACTGACATAATTATTTGTTAGGACTCCGTCTCATTTTCATGGGAAATAACGTCACCCCGAGCAGGGTTTGAACCCAGGACTGCTTACTTCCAGAGCCAACCTGCACATACCTAGGAAATAGGCACGCAAGGACATGGCAGCCGAGGCAGTCTTGCCACTATGTCAGATGTCACTTGTTCGGTAATCACCCCCACGTGCGACAGGAACCAGCCACACAGGTAAGTACTGCCTCTAAGCTCACGGGAGCGAAGCACCCCGCACACAAGGAAAACCCCACTTCCAGCCTTCCCCATGATAATGCGTCCTGCGCCGCAAAGGGAGGAGCTCTAACCCAAAGACACCTGACCAGCCGAAGTCAAAGGCCGCCTATATACACAAGCGCGCAGCCCCAAAATGCCAGTTGATACTCCGCAGTTCGCTCCACCACTTTGTGTGCTGGAGCTCTCTGCCTACCGCCTTCCTCACGAAGGATCACCACTACCATTCCAGAAGTCTTCCAGTCCAGACCTTCGCCCAGCAACCCCCAAGAAGTCTTCGACCTTCCTTACACTCACTACCACTATGGTAGTAAACCCAGAGTCCCTTCTGGACCCCAGAATAAGATTAGTTAGGGTCAGTTGTTATCATAGCTACCTAGCTTTTTTCTGCTCTTGTTTAGTTTAGTCCCAAGTCCCCTTCACCTGGTTTAACATAGTCTACTTCCGCTGGTTACAGTTCATTGATAGCTAGGAGATAGTATGGGCCACCGTGTCTATTCCTCTGGGGAATAAATACATCATCTTACCTACACCCGAGTACTTAGAATTAGTGAGTACTTAGAATTCTAGGTGATTGTGACTTCCATCCTCATAGACGCCAAACCTACTAAGGAGAAGCAGGAGACCACCACGTCTTGAAAACTCTTTGCCTTTGTCCACACCAGCAGTGCGTAGAGCCGTTATCACTACACCTGACTTTGTGCCGTGCCGTAGGGCTACTCGTTCCACTCACACCGCAGCAGAGTGACCAATAGGCGGCAGATAATCCATACCTCAGTAAGTTAGCCAGTGCCTCTGTCCGGCACTATAGAACCCTTGTCTGGCAGTGACGTAACGCCATTTTAACCGACGTCATGCATCAATATTAATATACAAAATTTTCAAATTAAGTATGACAAAGTACGCCAAAATAATTTCCAAAGTAACTATTAATACAAATTTTTTCAATTTGGCATGTGAGAATTATTTAAATCATTTAAAATGAGAGAAATCTACTTTACCAAAAAAATTGGTCTTTATAAAATATTTTTTCTACAGGAGAAATAAACTGGGAACACACATATAGATAATTCTAAAAGTGAATGCACAGACTAAACAAACAAGGTCATTCAAGGTGAGATGATAGTGACGGGAGAAACCAAATTAAAAAATAAAAAGTGAATGACATGCAACATTTGAGACATTGTGGCACAAATTTCTGGCAGAAATGTACCACAAAGTTAAGTTAGATATCTAAGAGGGTTTAAACAGTGCCCTTAACAATTGTACATGTAAATCTAGAAAACATATTTGTTAGTTTTGAGTATGATTAAGCAATAATGTCACTTACGTAATGTACATCACCTAATAATTAAGAAAGCAGTGTAGGGTTAAGATGTGTGAAATTCTGTAGGGTTAAGTTGTGCCACATTCATTTAAATTCTGTGTGAACGCTGCTATTTTCAACTAACATGGCAAAATAAACACTTTTTTTTTCCATTCACTTGTGCAATCAAGAATGCTTTTAGAAACAATACACCACCACGCAAGTATTATGTACATATATACACATTTATGCAAATGCATAAATGCAGATAACAGTAAAGTAAAAAAATGATTTACAATTTTCAGTAACAATTTTGAAAAGGCATTAGAGTGGTAGGTAGATTGCTAAAANGTAAAGTAAAAAAATGATTTACAATTTTCAGTAACAATTTTGAAAAGGCATTAGAGTGGTAGGTAGATTGCTAAAACCAGTAACCGTGATGACAAAACTATCAAAGTATTATTGAAATCCATTTAGAAACAAAAAAAACAGAAGCTTTNAAAACCAGTAACCGTGATGACAAAACTATCAAAGTATTATTGAAATCCATTTAGAAACAAAAAAAACAGAAGCTTTTAATATTTTAAATAAATTGTGCATTGTAAATGCGTGACTGAAATTTAAATTTACAATGGAGTTTGGCAACACTTAAAAAGACGCCATGTTGAATAATTAAATGTGTCATGGCTCTTCTAATGTATTATGTTTCCTAAATCTGATAATTATGTTACATACATCTGTTTCCTGAACTGTAAATACCAAGGTACACGTATACGTAAATTTGTAGGTATGTGAAATGTTCGAATTTTTTTTGTTTTAATCTGTTTCAAAAAAGAGAACCTGCTCCAAACATTCACATCCAAAACATTTCTTGTCCACGATACCAATTTTTTATAGTCCTAACTCCTGATGAAACTTTCAATTAAGAGCAATGTAAAATTTTTTCACTGAATGACGTTTTTGCATTCCTCCATATAACATACTTTATTTCCACTCAAAGGGTAGATATTTACTTCAAAACTCTTATTTACACAATAAAGCAAATTGAAATTGCTTAGTTATTTATGCAAATACTTTGCGTGTACTCAATCACCACTGCAAATCCATTTATACTGCTGCATTTGTGTAACACCAACATGGCTATAAAAAAAGGTTCTGTTTCGAGTTCTTCTTCAAAATATTGCTACTGCATTAGAATTTGTGTTGGAATAAACATACAAACTTGGAATGTTTTATTCTTTTAGGGTTATCATTTTCGTCCATTGTTATTGTTTAACGTTTTTGTTAGGCGCACAAGTTGGACAACACAGAAGTTAGCAAAAGCAAATTGGAAAAAANATTGTTATTGTTTAACGTTTTTGTTAGGCGCACAAGTTGGACAACACAGAAGTTAGCAAAAGCAAATTGGAAAAAATGTTTATAATATTGCGGCACAAAGTTTTTATTGTTTTAAAACTGAAAGTGAATAAAATTTAAAGAGGCAGCAATATTATTAAATGCCAAAAGAGCAAATAGCCAATTCCAGCCTACAAGTTAAAATCATGCATCATTTTATCAAAAACTGTAAAACAAATGTTGGCAGCACATAACACATGAGGTAATTGAAAACACTTCCTCTAAAGAAGATTTACATGTCCTATTACATTTTAGGCATTGTTTTTCTGCGTACAGGCANTTGTTATTGTTTAACGTTTTTGTTAGGCGCACAAGTTGGACAACACAGAAGTTAGCAAAAGCAAATTGGAAAAAAATGTTAAAAATATTGCGGCACAAAGTTTTTATTGTTTTAAAACTGAAAGTGAATAAAATTTAAAGAGGCAGCAATATTATTAAATGCCAAGAGAGCAAATGGCCAATTCCAGCCTAAAAGTTAAAATCATGCATCATTTTATCAAAAACTGTAAAACAAATGTTGGCAGCACATAACACATGTGTTAATTGAAAACACTTCCTCTAAAGAAGATTTACATGTCCTATTACATTTTAGGCATTGTTTTTCTGCGTACAGGCANTAATTGAAAACACTTCCTCTAAAGAAGATTTACATGTCCTATTACATTTTAGGCATTGTTTTTCTGCGTACAGGCACAAAAAAAACTGTGCCATCATCTCAGTACATTGGATACGATTCCCTCTTATTAAATTTTCCCACTTGTAACATTTAATTTTTCTTGTCCCTTGAAAAATGTTTTATTAAGGTTTCACTGTAATTGAAATGTGTTGCTAAAGGAAAACTAACCCCAATCTGTTATGTTGAATTTTTTAGTCGAATCCTATTTCAAATACAATTGGATTCTTGAATCCAGTGGATACAAAGGAATCTATGAATCTTTGATTTGACACACCCCCCCATTTCTTTATAAAATGAAAAAAAGTTACAGTGTAAGTGGTTTAAGATATCCGTTTCAGTATGAATGTTCTTTGTCCCGTAAATTATGATTACGGAACTGAATAGGTACCTTAAACATACAGGACTACACAGCAAGCTCATTCTCAAGGTGACTGTAACGTTAGTGCAAGTATACGTTACACCAAGGTCCATGCACACCACGAGCCATGCCTCACCAACACCTAGCAAGCGAAGGATACAGGATGTTCCCGGTCATGACGACGCAAGGGTTGTTAGTGACGGATAGCTCCCGCAAAGCATTAAGGTGAGCGAGGTTTGATACCTCATTCAGGTCCGATATATTGTTATTGGCGAGCNGGATAGCTCCCGCAAAGCATTAAGGTGAGCGAGGTTTGATACCTCATTCAGGTCCGATATATTGTTATTGGCGAGCGTGAGTGTGACCAGGCTGGTTGGCAGGTGGCGCTCGCACTGCCGCAGCTGCGAGATGCGGTTCGAGTGCAGCAGCAGCTCCTGGAACACCAACAGGGGACATCACTGGAGAGTAGCAGCTCTCGGCATACTGCTGCACGGTCAGCTGAACACTTTACAGGAATTGCACATTCATTCTTGTTCATAACAGCTTAACATGTCGACCTACTGCTTGTCACGACCTTGACTGGCAGGCAAAACATTAACGCACAATACAAAAAGTTTTCCTGTATAATCGGTTTACAAAATTCGACACTTGGTCTATAAAAAAAAGTAATATGACCCTCGTAAGAAGTTATCTAGGTTAAAATAAAAAATTTTTTAGTCCATTCAGAAACTACTTATGAATTTTGCTGCACACAACTTAAGTACAATAAATTGTAAATGGACAGTAACTAATAAAGATTTACATACATATTGTACTTTTGATGCAATCTACAACAAATGACATTACCAAAAAACAATACAACAGATCACAACACAGACATTATTTAAGCATGTTATAAATGTAGCCAATGACAACAGTTTGTTGTATCAATTGTAAGTAGAAAATTATTTTGTGTAGTTTTGCTTAGGCATCTTTTAAATTTGGTGATCTATTCAACAAAAATTCAAATGTTTGTCCATTTCCCCTTGTGGTAAGAATAAAGATGTTTCCCTTCTGTTTCATAATCTTTAAGTCGCATATAACTTGGAGGTTTGGGGCCACTTCCACCTACCTTTGGTTCAGACGATATGGCATAGCTTTTAATGTCTTCTTTCGAAGTAAGATTCCATATCCCGAAGGCAGTACTAATTTTCTTTTCCAATTATTTTTGTTTCAACGGGTATCACGTTAGTAAACTTATTACTATTTAAACACATTAACAGGTACCTCTTTTGGTAATTTTAATCTGTAAGGAATTGCATTAAAAAAAAATATTTTTAAGGCATTATTTTACTATTGATTATACATATTCTTTGAGTGGTAACATGAAATAAAACACATTAAGGAAAAAGTTGGTAATAAAACAAAAATTCTGATTAACTGAACCACTAATTTGAAATATGTATGTTATTGCTACACTTTACAACAAGTGATACAAAAATCCACAAATTTTTCAAGTCATATTGTATATTTTTTGCTACTTAAAAGGGTTTGTACACCTTTGGAATAAAAATATTTAAGGACTTCTCATAGGCCTAGCAAATTCAAAGGATTTTAATAGATTCACAAAAAATTTTTATAATAAAAATTAACTACCTACACTATATTTTACTATTACTAATACATTAGTGCTACAATTGACCAATTATAGCAAAACCATACTAAATATGTCAATGCTGTGAATCCTACCATTCTTTGGCCACTAGTGCACAGAGCCACTAGTGGTAATTAACACAACAATAAGAGTCTGGTAAAAGAAGCCATAGTTAAAACATTTCCTGTTGGCAACACACGTTTGTAAAAAAAAAAACAATATTTTTATCATACTGTCACGAGGCAGGAACACCCAGAGGAAACCCATTCCCCTAGTGACAGTGACCAATGCCTCTTCCTCCGTCCATGACATCGATACCAATGTAATGAACTAATAAACTCCTTAAAACCTTGCGCAGATAACAAATAAGTTGGAAACTCAAATTAAAGAAAGCATCCCATAGGAATAACTAACAAATAGAATTTCCCCAGTAGTGAAAAACGAAATATAGAAAACGAAACTTCTTTTTCAGCATATAACTGCGGGGGTAATATATTTTTATTCTTTCCAAATTGCCCTCAAATTTACCAATACAAAAGGTATAAAATATGACTAAAAACAATTTTGACAATTTAAAATGACTATAAAATTAAATAATAATGGGCTTAATAAAATTACAATCAATTACCCAAATAAATTGCCTATTAAAAAGAAACTTAACTAGTGTTCCCTCTGTGAAACCCACCCCATGTTCTCTCTCGAACAGTCCTCAGGCCACGGTATATGTAGTTTCGCCAGTTGTTTATTTGTCAGTTATGTTTCTTTAATTATTTACATCGAAATGTGGGATACGCGATAGTTACATAAGGTATGTGAAATGTATGTTTTATGAGTCATTCATTGTTAACCAATGATAATACTGTAATTACCTGGCTACTGTTTGTGAAAATTTTGTTATTGTATTTTGATGTGTGATTTTTAACGAACTAGTTTTTAGAAAAACCCTATGTTTTCCTAAATGCTGTAAGATGCTAGTTTTTAATTTGAAAATGCAGTTATTTCCTGACCTCTAGTAATAAAACTGGCAAATGAGGTAACACTAGGAGACGTGGTTCCAAGGTTAATCATGTTATAGGCATAGTGTTTAAGTTAGTGGCGAATGAAGATGTTTTCTTTTTGTTTTATACACACAGAAAGAATTATTACAACAGTAATATATTTATTACTGAAACAATATTGTAGTATCACTTGAATGACAAATGGATACTAGCCATTCCATCCATTTCCATGTTCCTTTAGACATGGCAGGATACACAATAGACACAAGAAACAAAGCAGGGCTATAAAAGTACACAACCACAAACAACTCTTAACAGCTAACTGGTCTATTGAGATTCCCTACAACTTTGTCAAAGGGTTATGATTTCACTAATCCTCGTTTCTCAGTTTCAAACCATTCCTGGATTGCTCCAAATATTCAAACTGTTCCATTTTCTTATTTCTAGCATGGCACTAATCATGTTCAGTATCCCTGAAACGCTTGCTAAAACACCAATTTCATTATGTCACCACACAAAAAAACAGTTGCGAGAGTACTCCCATGCAGACATTACACTTGCACTCACCTGGAGATTCTTGAGATGTGAAAGATCAGCAATGTGTGTTATCCTGTTTTCAGAGAGGTCCAAATGTTCCAACTGGTTATTTGTTTGCAGATGTTCAATGGTCTGAAAACAGCCGCCAACAGCAACAACTTGTAAGCAATCAAAACCAGTAAGTTTTAAACAAATACATAAATGTAAAAGGTAGTCACGTGANTGTGAGCAGACCCAAGACTGTTGTATAGCGCGAAATTTGTCGGCCGCTGTGAGCAGACCCAAGACTGTTGTATAGCGCCCCATCTCACAGGAAACCATGTCTCATTTGAATTTTAC
Organism: Clitarchus hookeri; assembly: GCA_002778355.1. NCBI lineage: Eukaryota > Metazoa > Arthropoda > Insecta > Phasmatodea > Phasmatidae > Clitarchus > Clitarchus hookeri. The sequence continues at coordinate 270,330 of NQII01001566.1, forward strand.
TGGGATGCTTTCCAAACTTACCATCTCAAAATGTTAACGTATGACTGAGCTGGGCAATGCACTCACCTATATTCCAAATGGGGGTGTAGTACATGCCACCAAACACTTCAGTTGTTATGGAGCACTCGAGACAGACAGGATTAAGGTATTTTGTGTGGGCTAGCTGGTGNATGGGGGTGTAGTACATGCCACCAAACACTTCAGTTGTTATGGAGCACTCGAGACAGACAGGATTAAGGTATTTTGTGTGGGCTAGCTGGTGGCACTATGTTAAGGTGAATATCTATAAACCTGAGAATGAGTGGGTATGGTAGCAGTCCGAGACCACGGCATATACAGTTCTCTCATTCCCAACAACATTTTTTAAATACTTTGCCTTAAAGGCTTCACAGGGTTGCATCACAACACTTACATCCAGAGAAAGAAAGGCCAATACTGCAACATTATCTGCCATTCTTAGAAATCACTTCATGACGAGTATGCTAACTGCAACCCTAGTTTAACAGTAACGAGCACCGAATCAGCCTGAACGAAGTAGCTGTTTAGTTGCTACACACTTTAAAACCACAAACAACAATGAACATAAGAGTAATACTAAAATTTAAGTAAGGAATTTCGCACCACTATAACCTACTCAAGTCACAGGACAAGGCACCAGGTTCCACAGAATTAATATGACTACAGGGTTACAGCCAAAGAAGCTCATCAGTTACAGGACCAATTTGCCCAAAACTGCCTGAGTGCAGACATTAAAAATCACATAGGACAAATACTGCACTCTTTGAATGAATAGTGCAATAGGTGTGAGTGACTAGATGGAGATATTTTGGACATTTGTCATTGCGATACAGATGTCTGCCATGGAAAAACAAGACTGAACACGATAAATACTTAAATAAGACAAGTTACCTATGGACGAGAAAATAAATACATGTACACAACACAGGAAAATTCCAAGAGGGAATAGAGTAAAAAAACAGGACAGCAACTAGTTATGAAATACACACACACGCGCATGCACACATGATGAACAGAACACATAGAAAACAAAACAGTCTAGAATCCCTGCTTGGAAAAATTAGGAAAACAGACAAAATATGTAGGAACAAAATGGGACAACACGACAAAGAAAACGCAATGCCTGGACAGCCGCATCAGACGGGCAGTCCTTTTTGATTGNGGCAGTCCTTGCTGATCGCACGGCAACCACCGCACAGATTAGGGCCACTGCTGCACCCAGGGTGTCAGCTAGGACCATCACCGACCATTTGCTGGACACTAGGCTACGATCAAGGGGGCCACTCGCCATGTTTCCTCTCACACATCACCATGGAGCCCGCCTCGGATGGTGTCATGAAACGACACAACTGGAGGGATGAATGGCGCGGAGTTGTGTTTAGTGATGAGAGCAGATTCTGCCTTGGCACCAGTGACGGACGTTCGAGAGTGCAGCGTCGACCAGAGTGTATACAGCAGCGACATACAGGACCAACTCCTGGCATCATGGTCTGGGCGGCAATAGCCTACAGTGGTGTTTGTTGAGGGAACACTGAACAGTGAACGCTACATCCAGAACATCATCCAGCCCATTTTGTTGCCGTTCCTACAACGCCAAGATGTCCTCTTCCAGCAGGGCGCACACGTCTCTAAGGTGTTCGTCAACTCCCCTGGTCAGCACAATCACCTGACCTGACCCCCATTAAACATGTGTGGGACATGATGGGGCGGCGTTTAGTGCGGTCTGCAATACCTGCAACAAACCTCTACCAATTGCAACAACAGGTGGAATTAGCGTAGAACACAATTCTCCAAGATGACATCCGACACCTTTATGATAGTGTCTATGCACGACTGCATCATCGCTTCATCGCTAAAGACGGCTACACAAAATACTGACGTCATTCAAGAGACACTGTAGCATCTGTCCATTGGTGCACAACCCTGTGATAATTATCATATTCAGTGTACAACCTGTATAATTATTCAATGCAACCTCCATTCATGTGGGACCATTGTATCCAGGTGTTAATTTTCTATTTTCCACCAGTGTAAAATGAGCGCGGACAACATGTCATTTTGAATTTAGGCATACTAGGTAATTGAATGAAGGCGTACAGGATGCAAACACGAGTATTGCAAACACATGTCCGCTTCTATGCAATGTTGGGGTTGCTACACCTTTGACCTACAACATAATTTGTGTGCGCTTTTAATTACGTTTTCTGCAAGGAATTATTATTATTGACAACAACCGCAGTAACTGGGAGCTCTCTTGGTATAAACGCCTCCGATGAACGATGCGTGAGAAAATACTATGTACAGAGAAACTTTTTCTGAAATGATAATTCACTGCCTGCAAGATACGTGACAGCATGAGGAGCATATGGGGTATGTCACTACACAAAACGGTCTAGTTATGAACAGAAACGTAAATGAACCAATCTGAATCAACGTGCTTCAGACATTACGATCCTTGTCTGTGCTAGAACTACAGCATAAGTGTTGCATCAAACTAAAGTAAAATACAATTATTGGGTTTTACATTGCACAGTTATGCACAGAGGTTAATGGTAACGGAACCTACTGAGCTCTGAACCACTGGGCTGCCGACTCGGTGCTCGTAAATGTGATTCATGTTGGAGACTTCGCTCAAATCATTGGCCCGTCCCTCCTTGCTACATAAGCACGGTGTCGTAGCATGCACGACCACCGAGGACCCCTGTAATATCAAACATGCGTCTGATATTGTTGCATGTGACAGTTAATGTACCTAGTGTACCAAAATTCAAAATGACATTTTGCCTGTGCACATTTTATTTTACGGAATAAGTTATTTTTTTCTTTCTTTCAATGGCATTTTCCACCCTCCTGTGTGGATTCCGGACAGGTTGTAAGCAAATTCGTCGAATGATTTTTCATGGCAAACAACCTGGTGGAGTTTCTGTACTGAGTTCAGGAACATTATGTGTGTATACACATACGCACACACGTTAACATCAAACATATCACACTAATAATCAATAGAATAAAATGTTCACTTCCACAGGTTTTCATACATTACTTTTCTTTGAGCATCCTGGCAAGTTCTTTGGCTATTGCTTACTGTGGTATGTTGTGTAACCAATATCTCGGGCAGCTGGGCAGAGTTTAGGGATATTGTTGTGTAGATTTACTTCAAACAACTTCATTGTATTTCATGATTGAGGTAGTGTTGCATTGCAATATTGGGTAATTATCTAGTTTAGGGGCTTCNAAACAACTTCATTGTATTTCATGATTGAGGTAGTGTTGCATTGCAATATTGGGTAATTATCTAGTTTAGGGGCTTCTCTGAAAAACACAATAAAAATTTAAAATTATGATATATTTCCACTCTACTAATGATGCAGAACACGAATATACTAGGGGCATTAACGTCCGACTAATTTCGTAATATGTGCCCACCTAACCTAACAAAACCTAACCCCACGATGGGCGAATCACTATTTTACATTTTTAAACTAACCTAGGATTGTTGGGTTTTACACTAACCTATGATGTTAGGGTTTTAAACTAACCTAGGATAGTAGGGTTTTACACTAACCTAGGATGTTTGGTTTTTATACTAACCTAGGTTGTTTGGGTTTTACACTAACCTAGGATGTTTGGGTTTTACACTAAAATACAAATGTAGGATTGCAGGGTTTTAAAGGAACCGTAAAACACACCAAAAGAATGTAAATTGACTCACCTGGATAGGGAGGGGGCTGGTATAATTCCTCTGACGTTAATAGACACAAACAAACATATTTGGAAGTTTTTTTTAATATGTTCTACTTATTTTAACACTACGGCCGCTTCAATATCAACTACGTAAGCTATGCTGAATTCATTAAAACAACTTTTGTTGGCATAAAACGTTTCGTTCATAAACGTAAACAAACTGTCAGAAACAGTCATCTCACAAACTTGTTCAATTTTTTAAAATATGTTGCACTTATTTTAAAGCGATGCCCCTAGTATATTCGTGTTCTGCATCATTAGTAGAGTAGAAATATATCATAATTTTTAATTTTTATTGTGTTTTTCAGAAAAGCCCCTAAACTAGATAATTACCCAATATTGTGCTGGTTTTATTTCATCGTTACTATTAAGCACAGGTGCGGTTGGCACATCAATATGGTGTGTTCGTACCTGTGTAAGGCAGGCAGCATCGTGGTTGCTTTGTTATGATGAGCAAGGTCGTGCAGTTCCCGGCAGGAAGCTTGGAGAGTACGTAAATAAGTAAGCTGCTTGTGTTCTCCCTATGGAGATCATGTGTGAGCCTTATGCAAAGTATTTCAAATAAAGGTCTTGCTACAAATGATTTAGTACATAAAACAGCACGAAAGTAGAAAGATGTAATGTATTGGAGAATGAGTTTGGTGTTAGTATTTGGTGGGTCAAGATTGGTATTTGTAGTGATTGTAGATAAGTTGGGACCTTTACACTTTCAAAAGACAGATAAACACTCATAAATTATCATACGTGAAAACACTGGACAACACAGAATAAAACACACTGAAATAATTCCAACTCTCTATTTTAGCTACTGAAAAGAAGGATGGTGAATTTTACTCAGATTTTATTAAACGAAAATGTCAGTTAAAAAATATAATTATAATAAGTGAAAAAGGATGACGCTGACTCTCTACTAGTAAAATCTGAAATAAATCAAATTTATGCTCAAACTTAATAAGGAGTTTAATAGGTTTAAATAACCACCATTATTACAAAATTTATTTAAGTTGGTAAGAAAATAAAAAAAAATAAAAAAATTCTGGCCACTATGTAAAACGATAACACAAAACCCTGCACAAACTTCTGGAAAAATGGGGGGAAATTGGCATTGGTNATAATTAAAATAAAACTGCAATAAAGTTAATTACACAAGAAAACATTTTTAAAAAATTACAACAAAAATGTCTTTGAAAAACCAAATTTAAGTTTTTAGGTTAAGTTAATTACTGAAAATCCCATACCTAGAAAATAGATGTGTGGTATACAATTACTGTTTAGCATTACATTAATACAAATAAAAATAATTACTTGGGGGCGATCAAAGAAATATTAAAAATATAAATATTACAAGAAAATTAGGTAATTATGCAGTTTAGGGGCTTTTCTGAACGAAACTTCGTAGACCAACAAAAGTAGCATTAATGGGTTCTGCACAGCTTACCTTGTTTATATTTAAGAGGGGTCATGTTAAAATAAGTAAAATATATTTTTAAAAATTTATTTGCGAAATGTACGAGCAGTTTGGCCGGTGTGTTTACACTTGTTTCGTCGAGTGAGGTAAGGTGTACAACAGTTGAATTGGCCGAGGACAGAGGAATTGTACTCACCGCTACCTAGGTGAGTTAATTGATATTCTTCAGTGCGTTTTACGAATCCTTTAAATCCCTAAAATCCTAGATTTGACTAAATTCATATATTAGTTTAAAACCCTAAAATCAGAGGTTAGATTAAAACCCTACTATCCTAGGTTAGTTTAAAACCCTAATATCTTAGGTTAGATTACCACCCTAGGTTAGTTTAAAACCCAACAATCTTAGGTTAGTTTAAAAAAGTAAACTAGTGATTCACTCATCATGGGGGTTAGGTTAGGTGGGCACATATTACAAAATTAGTCTGACGTTAACACCCCTAGTATATTAGTGTTCTGCATAATTAGTAGAGTGGAAATATACCACTTAATGGGGGTTTTTTTTTTTAGCAGAAAAGCCCCTAAACTGCATAATTAATAAAAATTAAAAACAAAACAAAACTTTAAATCATATTTAAAGTAAACACAGACTTTATAATAAGTCTATTGAAGAGTTTTTACATTAAAGCATGTGGTGGTGTTATACTNTTGTTATACTCGCTACAATCACACACAACCTACACACAGAAAAATAGCACAAAAAGTGGAACAAAAATCAAAATTTTCTGTGCATGTGCACTGTGCGTAGCCAATGAGAATACAGCAGAATTGATGTGTAAACCGATGAAAGTTATGAAAATAAACGAACGTGACTGTTGTTTGGAAAATTTGCGCCAAGCCAGTGTTTGTATTTATTGTGCTGTTGAATGCACCACAGCACAATAAATCCATTCAATTCCATATTAACCTAGTTTAAATAGAAAACAAACCTATAGTATGTGACATAAGCCAGATGAACTTAAGAGATGGAGACGAGTATAAAACTTTGTTTTGGGACATATTAACAGAAAACAAAAAAAACATAGGTTAGGTGTGAAAGTTGACATAAAAACTTAGGGTTTTTTCCCCTCAAAAACCAGAGGGAATGCAAACCTGCACAATTAATTTAAAAAGACTGCCTTTAGTTTTGATGATGAACTTCTGTCTATTCGTGCGATTGTTTTTAATCTCAATGACAACTTCCCTTGTTCCTGTGTGTGTTCCATGACCGAGCGTGTGTTTTTTAATGTGCTATATTAATTGTAGCGCGGCCTTAAGATTATTGACATTAGAATTTTATTTTGTTTTACTAAAACCAATTCACTGAGTTTTTAAAGAAAATTGACACGCATGTATAACAATTGTCCCAAATTTTTCCCACCTGTAAAACGCAATGAGCAAACTATAAAAATTGCTGAACAAAAACATTTTTATTCTGCAAAATGAATACAAGAATTTTTGAAAACTATATCATTGCAGTTTTAAAATGTACATTGGGAGGGCATAATGGATTTTGTAACTAACTAATAATCTAATTTTCAGAAAGTCATGGAAACGTCACACCCATGTGCATGGAATTGTCCAAACTTAAAATGTTAAGCACAGCTTACCTTGTGATCAACACTGAAAAAAGAAAAGCATCAACAAAAGGTTCTATGTATACTTCTGGGTTATCATTTCATTCCAAATATGCACGAATACTCAAAACAAATCTATAAATTTTTAATAAAACAGCTTATTTTGCCATGAGAAGCAACTGAATGAAAAACTTTTTTACGAATCAAGAAAGTGTGAATGTTGAATTCATTCCTAGGCGAGATATTTTCTTTTGTTTATTTCTGAATAATCGCAACCACTGAAGTTTTGTAACGTTTTTAAATAACATTAATAGTAAAACTTAAAATGAAAATAATTTTNGAATAATCGCAACCACTGAAGTTTTGTAACGTTTTTAAATAACATTAATAGTAAAACTTAAAATGAAAATAATTTTTCACTTTAAAAACGTCTCATGTCAATCGAAAATATTTATTTTTGACAAAAAACTGCTACCAATTATACACAACTTAATTTCTTCGGTACTAAATGTAGCAACATAAACAAACATTATTATTGTTATATCAGCTCTAACCTGGCCACTGTGCTTGTGTTGTTCCGTATGTGCTTATCGCTATAACTGAGAATGTGTTAGTTATATGTCCATTATAACCCAGCCCTCATTGTAACATAAATTGTGCCCAGGTCCTCACTCTCAATCCGTCAGTCCCACAGATCTGCAGAATTATTCATTAGCATTAGAAACTACCATACAAAGACATTATTGTAAGATATTTTATGATTTTGTTGGTTAAAAAACTTCCAATCAGCCAGATAACCACTCAAGAACGCATACCTGTATCTTGTTGCCTGCAAGACACAACCACCTGAGAAGTGTGAGGTCCTTCAACCCTTCAATGGTAAGGATGCTGTTATGTGCCAAGTTGAGAGATGTCAGATGATGCAGGCGAGACACACCATACATCCGCAACAACTGGTTCTCAGTCACAGACAAGGTTGTAAGGCCCGGATACGAATCAATGTTGTCCCATCGCTGCAACTCGTTGCCATCGAGGATCAGAGTTTTCACTGTTTGGCCATGGCCTGGTTGCGATTTTGACAGCTTCTTTATTCCACGCTTAGACAAGTTCAAAGTGTCCACTTGCTCTGAAACTAAAAATCACATCAAATACAAATAGGAAACCTGCAGCTACGCACAACAGATTCCTAAAATCGTCTCGAAAAATAATTTTTTGTAATGACATGTTATTCCCAGTTAAATAAGCAACCAGAGAGGTGTGTTTCATAAACCACAGATAGAGTGGTTTGCGTAATGTAAAATACTCTAAAATACCTCCTCAGAAACAAGGTTATACAAATCACAAACATTCATCAGCACTACTAACCTTCACCATCCATTTTCCATGTTACGTTAGTGGCGAAGTCAAATGCCGCAATTACAAATTCAAAACACTAGCTAGTAACAGGTCGGTCAATACAACAATGTAGCCTTCGGCAAGAATTGCAATACAATGGATCGATTTTGTGTTTTCAATTTTGTGCCCNCGGTCAATACAACAATGTAGCCTTCGGCAAGAATTGCAATACAATGGATCGATTTTGTGTTTTCAATTTTGTGCCCCAATTGAAATCCGAAATTATAAACGACTATATAAGAAAACCAACATTACACCACCAAATTTTACGTTTTTGCTTATGATAAATATCTCCCGGAGAGCGGTTAACTATTGTTCCTAACTTATTTTAGTATATCATATTCATTTTGTTTGTTTGAATGCGTCCGTAAGTACAAAGAAATTGGACAATTCAAATAAATCAAATTACATTATACAAAGTTTATACACTGGACGGACTCTCACAAGCACACACACATATGTCTGCCTGTAAATACATAATATATTTTCATAATAATGTGACTAATATACTTTCAAAATGTTGTCGAACATCGTCTTATTACTGAATCAGAATAAACAGGTTACGAGAAAGACCGGAACAAGAAATGTGCACAATTAAATGTTATACAGTAATTTATTAATTCTTGTAGTTAAGAAATTCAACTAAATTATAAAATGCACATTAAATAAAAAAAATTCTTTCGGCTGTTAGTTTTAAGAGTTTTTAGTTAGAGAGGCAAATTTTTTGAAAGTGTTGAGATATTTTATTGAAAATTTGTCTACAAAGTTACTGTTTTTGGATACGAATGTCTACTGAAAAAATGTACTCACATGCAAATGTTCAAATTTCTGAGCTCTTGAAAAGAAGTCAACATGAGTTTGTCTTTCTTTTGCCATTGATGTACTTACAGCATGTGAAACAATTTTTTTCTGTCAGGGCAATTACCCACCAAAATTGTACAATAACACATAATGGAATTAAAATAGACAAACTATACTATTATTGTTCAAGACTTCTGTAACACTTCGTAGAGCGAAAAGGGTACAACTTAGTTTAGGTAAAACATATGGAAGTCAAATTTCCATTTTAGTAAATGGTCAACTTTTAACCATGAAACTTAGACACCTCTGATTCATTAATTTTGTGTATGTTACTGCTAACATGTGAATGAATGTTTTTTCTTTTCTTTGAAAGGAAATTCATAAAATATGTTTTATATAGATTGCAATATAATTTGTTTGATTTAAACCAGGCATTTAGGTCTGTAATTGTTGTGGCTGTTTTTTGCTTAATATAATTTATTGATTATCCAGAAAAGAAGATGATAGTATACTGTGTAACATATAAAAAGGCCACATTCTTCACAGTTGACAATCGCCGCGCCTTTTCGTTTATGTATCCATTCACCATCAACTGGTGTGCCGAGAATAGACTTTGATGTGGCGAGGCAGCGCATCCAGGAGGTGCTACAACGTGTGGCAATTTGTGAACTGCTTGGGTGGCGCTGCATTCGTAAACGGAGCTTGAAGGATGTTGTAGGGTCTTTCATAAACGCTGTACACGAAATACATGTTACTTTAAAAGTTATGCAGAGCTCGCGGGAAAAAAAAAACCATTTGTATATGCTCGTAAATACATTATTTTAAACAACAAAACTATAATATGTTTCTAGGTGTAGTTTGGGATATACATAACAGATAGCTTGGAAGTGTATGTTGTAACAGATGGTGCGCCTGTAACTCACAAAGATGGCAGCATATAGTTGGAGAGTCTGGCAACAATCGAATTTTTCGTTACATTTGGATATGGGTCGTTTTATTGTGCATCTCATTTTGAACACCTATGATGTGAACCGCATGTTCACGAGTCCTTTTTCCTTTTGCCCACTGACTGCCGCAGTGTGCCCACACCAGACGCACCACACCGACAGGCTTGTGGGCACGAGTGCATTAGTGTTTAGTATTTATTCAATATTGATGTATACCATAATTATTGTGTGTCAAAACAGTCATCACATACATAGCCAGCCAAGGACATGTGACATTTTCAAGTTGGCAATGCAGTGGCTGCTACGAGTCAATACTTATATTTAATATTAATATAATGGTGTTTTATTATGTAAGTACAAGGGTAATTGTGTTTTATTATGTAAATTGTGTTTAATTATGTTTATATAAGGTATATCATGTTTACATCTCATTAGCATTTTAAGTCGCATTTGTTTCATCTCTCCACCGCCAGGTGTCGGCCGTGCTTAGGTGGCGCGAGCCGATGCATTGCGCAGTCTAGTAGGCAACATCACTTCGGCGCGAGCGGACGTGGTAAGTCTCTCGTTTCACAAGAACCTCGGTACCAGCCTCTCAGGCTGCAACCTCACTCAGCAATCGCATCATCATATCATTCACGAAGCAACTAGTATTTTTATGTTACATCTCACCGAGGAGAGAGCAGCGTCACGCGCCTTAAGTAATTATAATCCAGCAGTGTGTTTATATGACCACGCGGTCACCATGTATTTGATCAAAGTGTTCAATAAAATAATTATATACATATAAAACTTGAGTGCGTTATTAATTCAGGCGTGCGCAGCGGCCATACAGCTCGCAATTTCATAATATCTGACGGTGTGTTACCAGAGAACCCCTGGGCCGTCGGCCGAACGACCCAAAAATCTCATCAGCTCACCGCGGAGCTGTGGCGCCGGGCAAATCCATAATNTTTGGTAACCGACCGCGTCACCTATACATTACTATTTTATCACGAAGTCTCGTTTCTAAAACTAAAAACTGCTGTTTTATGACCACGTAAAATGAAATGTATTATTTAATCTACGAACTCTTTCTTATCCGCCTATTTTATGCTTGTCTGATATGCGTCGACACGGCTCTCAGAATAGCCAACGTAATATTATGGTTTTGAATACTTTAAATTGCCACTCACTGACTGTCAGAATGTGGCCTTCTTATATGAAATGAACTATATCATCTGCAAATAAAATTGGAGAAGTACCTGGTGTTAAGGCACATGGAAGGTCATTAATATAAACTAGTTAGAGTAGCGGGGGCAAGTATTGAACCTTGTGAGACCACATGATTAATTTTTCCTGGTTAAGAGTAGAATTAAGTAGTTTTTCCTTTGATCCACACTTGTTGTCTGTATGAAATAAATGAGCTTATTTGTTTATTGGGTGTACCTGAGACTCCATAAAACTTTATTTTTTCTATAAGTATCGTGTCATTTACACAGTAAAATGCTTTAGTGAGGTAGCAAAAATTCCGTTAGAGGCATATTTTTAACAACTGTGTTAAGAATGCAATTTGAAAAGTTTTTCAATAACTATTGAAATGGTGGTAAGAAGTGAGGTAGGTCTATAATTGGTAACTTCAGTCTTGTCACCCTTTTTAAACAATGATGTTCCCAGAGCCCATTTGAGTCTGTCAGGAAACAATGATGTATTAATTATAGAATTACAAATATGGTTTATAGGAACATTGGATTCAAAAGCACATTGCTATAATAACAGTAAGCCATCATAGCCACTTGATAATTTTGGTTGCAAAGGATTGATTGTTTTCTCCACTTCTTTTCTAGTTGTGTATGTAAAAGATGTAGTATGGAATTCAGTACCCTAGAGTGTAAAAATATGTTTTATATTAACATTACCTGATCGGTCGGGGATAGTAATGCGTACATCGTCTGGCGACAATGTTAAGGAAAGTCAGAATATTACACAATATTCATATTTCGAATATAACAGCCGCCAGCTCACTGGGTGAGCACGAAATCGCAGTTCTCAGGATCGTTGACTGAACGACCACACATCTGTATCCCCAGACATACACGGTACCAATTAACAGGCAAAAGTAATATATAGTCGGGGTATTCAGGCACCCCAGCACACCTTATTATTACCTTTTACCTTATAAATGAAAGATGCCTACTTGAGGCGACGATGACTTTCTAGATAGGGCCAGGACTCGAAATACATCACTAAATGAGAACTCACAACTTTCAGTTAACTCAAGTAAATTGTATTGACGAATAGTGTAAACAGTTACATGTATGCAATGCAAATTAAAGTGGACCTGGCTCACAAGGCCTGCCAGTGGCCATTACTGTACAAAAAGGCCAAGAATTGTGCGAAAACTTACAAGAGTTATTAAACCTCCAGGGTCGTTAAATTGAGCTGACTGAGGGGTGCTGCGAATGTGGTGAAGACTGTTGGTAAACTAAATAAAAGTTCCAGTAAATTACATTAGCCTATTGCAGTTAGTGTTCAGAACAAAGTAATAAAGTCCCCTGTGACACGATGCAACACACGTGCAGCACCTAAGACCCCTGAAATGAGACAGCTGTGGGTAGCGCGGGCGAACCGCATCCTCGCCGAAAGCTCGTGCCATCACGCGAGTTATCTTAGTTTACTGACCTCATTACATAAACACATACAACATACAGACAATATGGTCCTTTAATGTTCGGGATGAACATCTCTTAGCTTGAGGAGAGTTCAGAGTTCTTTCTTATGCACTAATTTAAATACAAAACATGATTATGTGGTGCCTTGCAGAGCATATGGGAAATTAAGGTCTGTTAAGTTTTGGGGCACTCTAGGAACGGAATTATCAGGTTGAAAGTAAGACTAATTATTTCTTACATCACTAATCTGCTTGATTAGACACACAATTGCGGTCGAAAAATTAATATACCCTAGCCTTGCTACTCTACAACTCATTAAACATGCATGTAGCATGCATTTATTCTGTAATTATTTCGCAATCCTCTAAGGATGAATTTCACGAACATTTGCTTGTGGGCGATAGATTCTAATACTATTTAATACACCTTCTAACTCTTAATTCCTATCCTAATTACACAGATCTCTCTAGGAACACCACAGGCACTCGGATGGATCACTCGGTATCGGGTCATCACCTGTTACTAAGTGAACAATTGGGACACACAGACGCACGATGTATGGGTTCCGTGGCCCGCACTGGTGCAGCTACTGTGGGTGGATGACATGATGACAGGAGCCGTGTCAAACAACAGGTGTGGTCCACTTCACTTCTCTGGAACATACCTTATTACATGTAGATGATTCTTGAAGTGGTTTGTCACAGTGTCGAGACACCCTCGCCATTGTGGAAATTGTAAAATATATTTAGGTGTGTGACAAGTTTTCCTGATGTACACTGTCTGCAAACATTTCATATACTTCTTTCTACATCCTATCTCGAAAACAATGCAAAAGAATGTATATATATATATATAAAGTTTTTTACACACTTTATTGTAAGCTGAGCATGATGCACATTTACGGTTCCATTCACATTTCGACACAAAATTACACTACCCTTGCTAATATTATCTTGTGCCTTCGGTTCCTTCTCTACGTTGTTGCGGTGAACGAAACGGTCATTCCATTTTGACACTTCTGACATCATGTCATGTTATAATAACATGAAATAATAACATAATATTTTATGAAAGAACATACAATATAATAATTGTCTTCAGTTACTTAAAGCTATAGTCAAGTCTGTATCTGTCCTAATTTGGTGGCCGTATCTTAAACAGTTCGGAAATGACAGTCAACTATGCTTATGAGATGGGCAAAGTCCTACCCAATTGATCCTGCGATCCTTTTCGAAGTCGAGGGTGATGTCTATGCTATGCATTTGATGACTGTATTCAACAGTTTGAAAATGGCAGCCAACTATGTTTATAAGAGGGCTTAGAGCATAATTGAACCTACCACCCTTATTGACATCGAGGGTGATGCATATGATATGAATTTGGCTGCTATAGGTTTAACAGTTTGGAAATCATTAATAACTATGCATATTAAAGGGCATAAGGCATAATTGACATTTCCTACATATAACAATAAGCTGCCCAAAACCGTCCAAATTACGTGCCATTTTCACTGCCTGGTTAGTTGTTCACCGTTCTCCGTAAGAAGAAAAAACGTAAAATTCGGTATAATGTTTGTCATTCGAAAGTCGTTTATAAATTCCAAAATACAGAATTTCGAATTCAAATTGTTATGTTTGAAGTCTTGTATATTATTTTTCCTTGTTCTATGGTGATATGTTAGTTGTTGATTATAATGTTTTTTGGACCTTCAACAAAGCAAGAAAGAAATAAAAAAATTAATGTATGATAATGGGAGATTTTTATTCCATTTTAGGTTGTAAGAGAGGCGAAACGTATGAAGAAATCAAGAAAAAATATCAAGAACTTGTCCTGAAGTGTCATCCTGATAAACAAAACGCACACACTGACGTTGATATTGTTGCAGTTAATAACGCATGGCAAACGTTACGCGATCCTGAGTCAAGAGCAAAATACAACTCGAACCTTTTGCACTCTCATTATGCTGCTCATCGTTTGCTCTTCGCTGCAGTGGATATTTGTGAGCTGACATGGTGTGCAGACAAGCAACTCTTTTCATACGACTGTAAATGTGGTGGTACTTATATAATAGACCAGGATATGTTGTCTTGCGACGTTGTTGTGAACTGTGATGAGTGTTCATTGTGCATTGAAGTGAAAACTCGTAAATTTGACTGAAGACCGCCTCTTGTAAAGGTGTCCTTTTCTGCAGGACAAAATTAAAATTAATTTATTTAGTGCCTATTAAGCTTTCCTTTAAACAACATATGTGCTGGGAGTACATATGTACGAACAAAAACTTACATATAATTCAATCACATAACAAATTATAGCAGTACGTAACTTACTGTAGTCTATTCGCGGTTTCTTCACAAAGTAAAAATCATGGAAAGTGGTATATTTCCACTCTACTAATTACACAGAATAATCAGGGAAATTGTAGGGTAAAATCACTAAAAATACACACACAAAAAATACAAAAACACCTCTATTTAACATTTGTCCACTCAATTTCGTAATATGTGCGCACCTAACCTAACTTTACCTAACCCCACGATGAGTGAACCACTATTTTACATTTTTAATCTAACCTGGGATTGTAGAGTTTTGGTAATTATTTAGTTTAAGGGCTTTTCTGTAAAAATATAAATAATTCACGGAAAATTGTATATTTCGACTCTACTAATGATGCAGAACACGAATATACTAGGGGCATTAATGTCCGACTAATTTTGTAATATGTGCCCACCTAACCTAACAGAACCTAACCCAACGATGGGTGAATCACTATTTTACATTTTTAAACTAACCTAGGATTGTTGGGTCTTACACTAACCTAGAATTTTTGGATTTTACACTAACATAGGATTTTTGGATTTTACAGTAACCTAGGATTGTAAGGTTTTACACTAACCTAGGATAGTAGGGTTTTACACTGAACTACGAATGTAGGATTGTAGGGATTTAAAGGAACCGTNATAACATAGGATTTTTGGATTTTACAGTAACCTAGGATTGTAGGGTTTTACACTAACCTAGGATAGTAGGGTTTTACACTGAACTACGAATGTAGGATTGTAGGGATTTAAAGGAACCGTAAAACACACCAAAATAAAGTAAATTGACTCACCTAGGTAGGGGGGCTGGTATAATTCCTCTGACGTTAATAGACGTAAACAAACATCTCGCAAGTTTTTTAAATATGTTCTACTTATTTTAACATTATGCCCTCTTGAATATGAACAAGGTAAGCCTTGCAGAACCCATTAATGCAACTTTTATTGGTCTAGGATGTTTCTTTCAGAAACGTAAACAAACTGGGTATACTGCTCATTTCGCAATTTTGTTCAATTTTTTTAAATATGTTGTACTTATTTTAAAGCTATGCCCCTAGTATATTCGTGTTCTACGTGATTAGTAGAGTATAAATATATCATAATTTTGCTTTTTTTTTTTTAGTTTTTCAGAAAAGCCCCTAAACTTAATAACTACCCTTTAATCTAACCTACAATTTTATTCTAATCTAGGACTTTTGGTTTTTAAAGTAACAGTAAAACGTACTAGACGCATATGAATTAACTCACCTAGGTACGCTGCGGGTACAATTCCACTGTCCTCGGCCAATTCAACCATCGTCGTGCATGACTTGCACCTTACCTCACTCGACGAAACGCCATGTTTGACTAAAACGTCCAAGTAAAACCAACCTCATAAACGATTAACGCACAGAAGCACTCGTACTTACACCCTCCATTATTAAATCACAAGCCTTCGCATGGTCGGATTCGGACAACTCAACTCATGAATCGCACTGCGCGGCCGAACTCCCTGTATTTTAACTATTTTATTTAGTACCTTCTACTTATTTTACCATTACGCCCTCCTCAATATTAAAAAGGTAGNGGTGGGCACATATTACGAAATTAGTCGGACGTTAATGCCCCTAGTATATTCGTGTTCTACGTGATTAGTAGAGTATAAATATATCATAATTTTGCATTTTTTTTTTAGTTTTTCAGAAAAGCCCCTAAACTTAATAACTACCCTTTAATCTAACCTACAATTTTATTCTAATCTAGGACTTTTGGTTTTTAAAGTAACAGTAAAACGTACCAGACGTATATGAATTAACTCACCTAGGTAGCTGCGGGTACAATTCCACTGTCCTCAGCCAATTCAACCATCGTCGTGCATGACTTGCACCTTACCTCACTCGACGAAACACCATGTTTTACTAAAACGTCCAAGTAACACCAACCTCATAAACGACTAACGCACAGAAGCACTCGTACTTACACCCTCCATTATTAAATCACAAGCCTTCGCATGGTCGGATTCGGACGACTCAACTCATGAATCGCACTGCGTTGCATCTAAACAGCAACTGAACGCAGTTCACGTCTGCGCCGGCAGCATTACGTGGCGTCCGACATAAACAAAGCGGCCGAACCCCTGTATTTTAACTATTTTATTTAGTACCTTCTACTTATTTTACCATTACGCCCTCCTCAATATTAAAAAGGTAGGCTGTGCAGAACCCATTTACGTTACTTTTGTGGGTGTACTATGTTTCCCTCAGATAAGTCCCTCTTCTCAATAATTACTCTGTTTGTATGAGGTGGAAGAATATCCTGGAAGTAGAACTTAAGCAGGGCTTAGAAAAGTGTGAAGTAACCTTGAATGGATTTTATTGTCCATTTCCTGTAAGTGGGGTAAAATTTCACAGTTCTAGAGAAGTAGCATGGCCACAATGTATCTTTCTTTCCACCACTGTTTTGTCAGTGAAGAAAAATACGTTTGTANTTCTAGAGAAGTAGCATGGCCACAATGTATCTTTCTTTCCACCACTGTTTTGTCAGTGAAGAAAAATACGTTTGTAAACAAATGTTTGAGTCCAATGAGCACTAGCAATTAATTTTCCTCTTTGCTTGTTGTTTTCTGTCATGGCAGGCACTGAAAGACTGATATTAGCTAACCTCTGTCCAGTAATCAAGTTAGGATATTATAGCTATGTTAGCATTCCAACCTGTTTTTAATTGCCAAATTAAGTTTGTTGCGGTTCTGTTTTTTTTATTTCTACGGAAAAAAGGGTNGCATTCCAACCTGTTTTTAATTGCCAAATTAAGTTTGTTGCGGTTCTGTTTTTTTTATTTCTACGGAAAAAAGGGTAGGGGGGATTCTTTAGTATAATGTCTTTCGTGAGACTGTATTGTTTTGAGGTTCTTACTAGTGTCTGGCATTTTGAGTTGTATATTGTTTTGATGGAGCAGTGGAAAATTTTGCTCGTATGGAGATAACATTCAAATTATTGTNAGCATTCCAACCTGTTTTTAATTGCCAAATTAAGTTTGTTGCGGTTCTGTTTTTTTTATTTCTACGGAAAAAAGGGGAGGGGGGATTCTTTAGTATAACGTCTTTCGTGAGACTGCATTGTTTTGAGGTTCTTACTAGTGTCTGGCATTTTGAGTTGTATATTGTTTTGATGGAGCAGTGGAAAATTTTGCTCGTATGGAGATAACATTCAAATTATTGTAACTTCAATGAAAAACAAAATGTGATACATACGTCGCTGTTCTTATTCGTACAGATGCAGCAATACACACACAAACACTTTGACCAATGTTAACCTTACACTCGTTGAATTTACAAAATAAGCAAATAAATATTATATACACACTACAAAAGTATTTGAAAGTGCAGCTTTTTCAGTCCACGTGCATCTCAATAATTATAGTAAAGGTTTACAAGACATTAGATACAAAACACACAAACTTGCTGTTATTTATGTGTGTTGGGTTTGGGTTATTTCGGTGAAAGAATGTCCTTATTTGGAATAAATATTAAAACTATGTAGCAACCAGTCCAACGAAAGACAGTAAATCAAGCACACAACTTGTGTCGTTTATTTTTTGTACATAGCAGCGACAAACTTAAATGATAGNCACACAAACTTGCTGTTATTTATGTGTGTTGGGTTTGGGTTATTTTGGTGAAAGAATGTCCTTATTTGGAATAAATATTAAAACTATGTAGCAACCAGTCCAACGAAAGACAGTAAATCAAGCACACAACTTGTGTCGTTTATTTTTTGTACATAGCAGCGACAAACTTAAAAGATTGTGGTGAATGTGCACACAAATAGGCCTACCTTAACTTTTATTCCACTCATATTTCTTTGTATAGGTAATTTTTTTATTACCTTTATTTCTTTATTTATTTATTTAAAAATTTCTGTCTGGGCCTAGTAATTTGGTGGAATTGTGGCAAATATTCAAATCACGGAAACGTAAGCACGTAACAACTGTGTTTCAAACACCTAGGGTAAAATTACAACGTTGTAAACAGATTTGACTTTCAAATAATTAATGTAGTCATAAAATCAGTTTACAGTTAAAACGTATGAATTTCTTATGTTCAATATTTGCAATCACACGTGCACTGGGACAGCGTAACGAGCATGACACAGCCACACCCTTTCATACGCAGCTTCCAATAGGCAATGTTTAATTTACAAATAGCATACCAATAACTAGGTTAAAACAACATTTTAACTGTGAACTATTTCTTACTAGCCATTGCCAACACATCGCTGCTCTCACTTTTTAATTTGTATTGAATACAATATAAAAACATTACAAGTTACAGAAGTTACTAACTTAACGTTTCATTTATTAAAAAATATAATACTTTAAAGCCAATCAGTGTTATATACTTGTGGTAAACAAGTTATTTAAAAAACAGGTTAACATAGTACTCCTAGGGTGATTTTTCAAAGGTTTGTTTCAAAATATCTGAAGAAATTTATAATAAAAATATAATACTTTAAAGTTAATCAGTGTTATATAGCATTAAAGTTAATCATTATTATATGGTGATTTCAGCATTTAAAGCCATTTGTTTATGTTTTGGTTTGTTTTGAGTTGAATGTTTATTTATTTTAAACATAATCTTAAAGTCGCTACCCTCAGGAATAGTTAGAATTGTAATTCAGGACATCACCTCAAAATTAATTTATTTACTTGTTTGTTTACATTTCACGTATTTTTACAGTTCTATTTATTTTCATTTCTTATGTGAACAGAGCTCAATTATCTTTAGAATTGTTAATAATTTTGTCACCGTTTTCTTTTTGCACTTTACCTGTCTTAATCAAGCATGTTTTGTCACGGAGGAAATTAAATTATAGTTCTTATAAGATAAGTGACACGTCTCAGGATGTGACTAATATCTTGGAATTTCCCGTTTTTAATTAGCGTCACCATGTGAACCCCTTTTGAGCGACACTCCCTCCCTACACACTATTGACAGTTGTACATCATGACTTTTGTTCTGAAAGAATTCATTTAATTTTGCACTTACCGCCCTTCATAATGTTAGAAAAGGTGTACAAGACGCACCTAGTTTGTTTAAATATGTGGGGCGTGATAAAGAAGTGGCCCTAAACGCATTGCGATAGTTTTGAAATGCTACGCAAAACTACACGAGCTGCCGTCTCCAACAGTACTGAATAAATATGGCTTACATCGGGTTTGGTAATGCAATTTTAAAGAACTGTTAACGTATGTGCACTGCAATCATTTTGAACAGTTGGGATTATTAAATTAACTTGAATTTTCAAGAAAGTTATTTTTAAAATTTTGAATTATTTTTTAAATTTAATTACGTGCACAACTGTTTGGTTGGACATTATCCAGAAGCCAGCAGATAAGATATTTTTTCTGTAGCCGTGCTAAGCCATGAATATTCTAACAAGATTAATTTCAGAGTATAATACGAGCCAGTTAAATTTTAATTTCTCACAAAAATTATCAATTTTGATTGCTATATTTATGAAATATGATTAAGTATTCAGATCTATCAAAACTAATTTTCTTAATTGAAAGAGAATTTTTTAAATTGATTTTATTAATATTTTTGGATTTTCTGCATTGAATATTTTTATTTATCATTGAATTTTCAATTTATCATTTCGTCAATAAAACTACAGTTTTCACACACCCAATGAATAACTTATGTATTGTGTAGGATTTGAAAGCAGTTTTAATATTTTATTCCCAAGGGTCATTTTTATGTTCCAGTGTTTTAGGAAAAATGTGTCATCATGTAATTCAGAATTCATTGATGATCTCTGCTAATGAGTCAAAAGTATCACATTAATTACCTGCCCGGTTTTAAAACTAAGAATCAGTCATATTTTCATCGTATTTTAAAGGTAAAATAATTTTTCCCACGCCCAGTGAAAGACAAAGGGAAGCGTCATTCCAACTAGATGCCACGAGCAAAAAGAAAGAAAGCGGCATAGTAGGGATTCTGCTAAGCATCACACGGACGCCGGACAATTCTCTACATAATTATTTATTTAAAATTCTCTTTATTTTCAAAATACTTTGATTTACAATGAAATACTTATATATAAAGATTATTCTATAACACCATATTGATTTAGCATTATCGGACCTTAATAAAATTGTGAAAAAGCCTCGTCATAAAACATTATTGGAGGCAAAATGCCATTATCAAATTTCATTTTTTTCCTGACGTATTTGTGAAAGAGATATTTTTCATAGGCCTCACAACTACAATAATAATGGAGCTCCTTTCCTTGACACACAACTGTTGAATAACATCGAATGGTAAATTATTGCATACATCCACTTGAAGACTAAGGCATCTCGCCATTATTACTTGCAAACATTTTATTATAATGTAAAATTAAATCGCTATCCCCCAGCACTTTCCATCTCATAAAAGAAAGTAGGTACTGTCAGCCGTTGTGCGTCGTTGAACACGAGAACATCAATTCACAATACTCGCTATTGCCGGACAGCTGATAACCTAAGGGAGTTACGACGATTTAATCGAAATTTAGGATGTACATAGAGTACATCCACGGGGTAGTCCCTTCGAGGATGTTTCGGGTCGCCATTTGGCAGAATTTTTTCTTAAATCTTCTTTAACTGAATGCTACACAACCTAGATGGCTCGGGCCTCAACATTTCCAATCAACTCCAATTGATTTAACTTTTGTTTGTTCCAGCCTTTCCGACTGCTTAACCTGGTCGATACATAATAATACCTTGGGTAATGATCACTTTCCATTTGTACTTCTTCGCTAACTCGTCCGTCTCCTTCCCCAACGTTTCGTCGATACCGATTGTTATATAATCGGGCTGATTGGTGCAAATTTACTTCCTTAATGTCGGAAGTAACTACACATTTCCCCCCTATCACAGCTTTTAACATTAATGTAGTTTATGAAGTCTTCCATGCCTCCCTTTTGGAATCCGCTAAAGGTTCTATGCATTTTTGTATTTGTGGTAGGAAACACAATTCCCTTTGGTGGGATGGACAATGTGACGAGGTTAATCGTTGTCTTTTGAATGCTCTTCACCGATATAAACGTCAGGCTACATTGGCCAATTTTCTCCATCTTAAGCAATGCCAAGCACAGACGCGAAAGTTGTGGTCTGAATGTAAAAAGGCTAGTTGGAATACTTTCTGTGCTTCACTTTCTCGTACTACTTCCTCTCGTATATTATGGGATAAATTTAAGGCCTTTTACGCTAGTAAAGAGGGACAGCGGTCGCAGCATAACCCCCTCTCACTTGTCCCTGCTTTTATGGATCGTGTTGTCCCAGATACCATCCCGGACGATACTACCTTTTGTGCTCCTTTAGTTGTTTCTCATGCGGCTATAAGTGATCATGAGGTTTTTTACTGGACATTTACAGTTGAGGAATTAAGTCATATTTTGTACACTACAGGTAATACCACCCCTGGTTTGGATTACATCTCTTATGGTTTCCTGAAGCACCTCCCTCACACTACTCTTAGTGTGGTTAGCTCAATTCTTTGATAATGTGTTCTGCTACAGCTGTATCCCTGATGTGTGGAGGGATTTTGAATTAGTCCCGATTTGGCGATTTTGAAACCAGGTAAATCTCCTCTATCAGCAGAGTCTTATCGTTCGATTGCACTGCGTTCTTGTTTGGCGAAACCTTTATTGATATTGGTCAAACACTGGCTTAGTTGGTGGTTTTAATATCATTGTTTACTTCGTCCAGAACAACTTGGTTTTCGTTCTGATATTAGTACCTGATATTAGTCTGATATTAGTGCTGTTGCTGATTAGTTTCCATGTATTCGGGATGCTTACACTCATCGGAATGTATTTGGTACCGTACTTTTAGGCTTGGGATTAGCTTTTGATGTCAATCTTAAACTCCTTTATGGTAAAATGTCTAAACTTGGTTTACCATATACCCTCATACGATGTATACATTATTTTTTTAGCGTCCGTTGTTATATGCCTAGAGTTTCCGATGGAGCAGATTTTGTTCGTCAGGCGTCCAATGGTTTGGTTAAAGGTAGTACTCTTAGTCCCTTGCTGTTTATCTTATATACTCAAGACATCATATTTCACTTTGGCTCCCACGTTCGTTCTATTAAAAATGCTGATGACATTGTGCTTTGGGTTGAATGTATTTCGTATGGCAAAGCTTGTACTTCCTTGATTACGGCCCTTGATCACTTTGGTTGGATGACCATGGTTTTAATCTTTCTGTGGGTAAGAGTCACACTCTGTATTTCACGCATTAACTGTCCCCGGAGCTGATACCTTCTCCAACCACCAGAGGTTCTCTTCTTCCCTGTGTGAGAAAGGTATGTTATTTGGGTATATTTTTATAGGCTTGTGGTGGATGGACCACCCATGTTGAATACACTATTGCAAAAGGTAGCTAAATAATTAACTTTTTAAACACTCTCACCCATTACCATTGGGGTTGTAGCTTTTTTGCTTTTCGTTTTTTTAATGTATCTACCACCTTGCCTGTTTTAGATTACAGTATTCCAATTGCTGGGTAGCTGCCACACTTTTTGGTGAAAAAATTGGAAACTATACGGAACATTTGCCTCAGACTTATTCTTGGTGCTTTCTCTTCTACTCCCATTATGGTCTTTCGTATGGAATCTTTCCTTATGTCCTTGTCTGACCGTTATAGGCTGTTGCAAGGTAAATATTGGATCCGTACTTGTAGTTCTCCCGTAAGGGGTATTGCACAGGCGGTTGACAACCTTGGTTACGTTCTATCGAAAGTATTATTAACGACGGCACGCTTTGTTCGCCCTCCACATAGATTGTTATACTGTCTGCAGTGTGAGGTTTCGTTTTATTTTTCTTGTTCATTTCTATCTCAGATCTGTTTCTCCCATTGTCAGTCAAGAAGAATTTAATGCTACTGTTGCTGGATATCCTGACTGTATTTTGATTGACACTGATGCCTCAAAAACTATGGAAAGTGTTGGGTCTGCTTATTTTGGTTCTTCAAATAAATGTTCCGGACTCTTTAAGCTCCCTTCCACCGCTACCATTTATTATGCCAAAGCTTTTGCAGTGTATATGGTTTTACGTTATGTTTACGATTTCAAGGCCTTAAATCGTTTATTTATGGTCTTGTCTTCTCCTACTGATATGGCTCATACGGGAACGGTGTGTTCTTTTGGATAAACTAAATGCTAACTGTATTCTTCATGTGGTGACCAGGGCATGTAGGGATTCAGGGGAATGGGATGGTGGATAAACTTGCGAAATTGAGTGTTTTACAGGATGTCTCGATGCCCATACTTTCCTTTTCGGTTTTATATCCCATATTTACGGGGGAAATTTTCCGGCTTTGGAAGCAGACGTTGAAAAATTATACTTCAGTTTCTAATACTTTGTATGCACATGTATTTCCTATATATTCTAGGCAAGGATATCATCATTGCAGTTCCCATAGTTTAGCAGTCACTTCTTTACGTCTCCTTTCAGGTCATAGTGCATTCCAGTATCATTTGTATAAACTTCATATAGTCCCTAATCCCTCCTGTATCTGCGGTGCCCCTGGTGCAGATTTGACCCATCTCTTGTTTCAGTGTTCCACTGGCGGCGATCGAAGTGTGTTGTATGCTGCTCTTCAATGGTTCGTGCGTGTTTTACTGTATCTTACACTTTGGTACTTTTTCGTGACTCTCGGGTAGTTTGTGAAGTTCTCGCTCGGTTTTTACTTGAGCACCATATTATCTGATTTTGAGAGTTTGGTGTCCGGTTAGATGTCCTAGGCGACCTGCCTTCTCCTGCCTTGCTATCCCTTTTTCCATGGCCTTTCTTTCCCTCATTGGTTGATAGGCCTCTATCGTGAAGAATAGTAGTTGTGATCCCGTCTGGTTTTGTTCCTTGTTCGTTTTTTCAGTGGATATTACCCTTTATTTGTCTTTATCCTATTTTTGGTTTTTGCAGTCGACTTTGTTGTTGGCCACATTACCACCATAAAAGTCACTGCTTGTCGCCGTGACATTCCGATAACTGTGACAAAGTCTCCGGGTCAGGAAATCTCATCCCTAGTTTGGTGCCATGAAGCCACCTATCTGTTCTATGGGAAGCACGTGCTATCAAGCGAGACATGCTTGCTATTGTTGTTATACAATTTTGTTGTTTGACAGGTTATTAAGATTGGACGTAAGAGTTAAGCATGGTGCGGAAAAAAATAGATAACAGAATTAGAATAATTATAGAGAATGGAGTTGCACTGGGTCATAGGACTATGTTTGTTATAGTTGGAGAAAGAGGAAGGGACCAGGTACGGTAAAAGGTTATGTTGTCCATATTTGTACATTTATTTCCAGTAGTAAAAGTTTGGAAAATCGTTTCGACAGTAATTATAGCAGTCAGTTTATGTTGAAATGTTCAATTCGTAGGTTAAAACTTACCAAGATATTTTTGCAGGTGCGTTTGCAAAACATAATTTTGGAGAGTTCTTTTCAATGGATACAATTTTTGCCTGATTCTTCTTCGCTTAGCTACATTCTCTGCTCTTCTCTTCTCTTACCTCCTGGTTGATGTATAGGTGGTCACATGGCCCGCTGAGAAGTACCAACAGTCACCTGATTCATATAAAACTCCCCTGAAAATAGAACATGCTCCATCTTTTGATTTCGCACGAGTTCTGCCTTTAGAGATATTCGCGCATGAGATTTAGAATGAAAGTGCACCTTTGCACGAGTTTTGCATGTATCTTGTGTTGTGTTTAAAGCTGCTTATGTTACAAATGCCGACATGGGCGAAGTGAGAAATCACCACAGGCATTTGCTACACCATGGAATATACTGCCAAACATAGCCATGAGGGTAATTATTAAGTTTAGGGACTTTTCTGAAAAACGCAAAAAATATTCAGAATTATGATATATTTTCACTCTACTAATCATGTAGAACACGAATATACTAGGGGCATTAACGTCCGCCTAATTTCGTAATATGTGCCCACCTAACCTAACAGAACCTAACCCCACAATGGTTGAATCACTATTTTACATTTTTAAACTAACCTAGGATTATTGGTTTTTACACTAACCTAGGATTTTTGGATTTTACACTAACCTAGGATGTTTGGGTTTTACACTAACCTAGGATGTTTGAGTTTTAAACTAAACTACGAATGTAGGATTGTAGGGATTTAAAGGAACCGTAAAACACACAAAAATAAGGTATATTTACTCACCTAGGTAGGGGGCTGGTATAATTCCTCTGACGTTAATAGACGTAACCAAACCTATTTAGCAAGTTTTTTTAAATATGTTCTACTTATTTTAACATTACGCCATCTTGAATATGAACAAGGTTAGCTGTGCAGAACCCATTAATGAAACTTTTGTTGGTCTAGGACGTTTCTTTCAGAAACATAAACAACCTGGCTGTACTGCTCATTTCGCAATTTTGTTCAATTTTTAAAAAATATGTTGCACTTATTTTAAAGCTACGCCCCTAGTATATTTGTGTCCTACGTGATAAGTAGAGTAGAAATATATCATAATTTTGAATTGTTTTTGAGTTTTTCAGAAAAGCCCCTAAACTTAATAATTACCGCCATGAGTATTTGGAGCGTGTTTGCAGATTTTGTCGTAGCGAAACTGTGCTTCAGCACTCCCAACAGCTTGGCGTTGGTCTACTCTTAGTTTTTGGCAAACACAACATCCAGGAATTATTAAGTTGCATTGCAGCCTGGTGGAACGAACAGAAGGCAACCGTAGAAACACAGCCATTGGCAGTTTTAAAAAATGTGTATTGTCATCACTTCGTAAATTTTTATAAACTCTTTTGTGTGACTGCAAATATCTTAAGATATTAACATTAAAAACATTCCTACATGTCCATGTAAATGATTTAGTTGATTTTTAGTTGATTTGTAAGTTTTGCAAATGAGTTTTAGAACAGTGTGCTATGCTACAGACAACATAATATTGTCTTGTGTGTGTGTGTGTGTATATGTGTATATTATTACCATAGGCAGTAGCTGGAGTGAATGCTCTGTTCTTGGCTCTTTCGCCTACAACGCACAAATTACTGTGATGGAGCAGATGTGTTTTATTTCTCATGATTTTTATCTGGTGCAGTATAAAAATGACTAGCTTTAATCAGATGTGGAAAACATTTGCTGAATGTGTTTGCTTTACAAGTTGCAAATATTTTGGATGTCTGATATTTGTGTGTTTGAAGTGGTTTCTAAATAACATAGACTGTTGTGCTTTTTTTTGTATAAATTGTTTTTATGCAGAATTAGAGAAAGTGAAAATGGGGATGTAAAACTGGCTGTTAACTTTTACAGGTCGTTATTTTGCACCATATGTTGTCGAAAGCAACAATAAAGGCTCGCCCTAATGTTTTGTGGTGCTACAAGAAAGAACTTGGATTTAGCAGGTACGTTATAGTCTTCCATTTAAACAGTGTCAGTTGTGTGATTCCAATACAGCATCACAATTATAAGGTGAATATAATAATAATAATAATAATAATAACAGTAACAACCACTAACATCCGCGATTAGGCTACCGCCCGGTGGCGAGCTCTCTCACCTCTCCCCTACTCAACCAAACTCCTCTTCCCTGCCCTTCCTGATCTTTCCAACACCCCTCACAGATCCAATTCCTCCCGCAACACATTCCACTCCCTAACAGACCTCACTAGCATAGACTGCCTACCCCACTCCGTTCTCCTCCATAGCCTATGATTCTTCTCACTGTTGTTTCGTCTCTCTCTGAACACCCTCTTAGTTAGCTGGCAGTGTAACCTTCCCCACCTTCTCCATTCACCATCCTGTACTCCTTACCAGCCTTTCAACTCTCGTCCTGTCTTTCAATGAGTTCCATCCCATTTCATCATCACTGATGGCCTGTAGTTCCCTTCGTCCTCACCATCCTGCCCCTGCCCTCTCCACTTACCCTTCACCCATCTTGCCGCCTTTCTTTGTACCTTCTCCAGCTCTCGCACCTCCACATCCACGTCCCAAATTGCTGATATATCACAATGAATTTTTTATTTAACGACAGGAATTTTCTTGATTGAATATTTCTGCATATTTCTAAGTTTATTAATTTTCAATTCATCATTGATTTCCACGTAATTATTTCGGAAAATAAAACTGCATTTTCTTCCACATGCAATGAGAGACTCGTGCATTGTGTAGTAAGTAGTTTGATCTTTTATTTCCAAGGTTATTTTTCTGTTTTGAGTGCATTTTCAGAGAAATAGTATAAAAATTTATGTCTTGCCTTTGCCTATATGTCTAAAGTGTTATGTGTCTACACATATGTATTTTAGTACACTAAGGGTTACTGCTAATGTGTCAGACTATTTACACTAAGTACTTACCTGATTTTTTAATCTAATTATTCTGACATTATTTCATTACATTTACAAGGCACATGCATTTTTCCCACGCTGAGTGTTACACAAAGGGAAGCCGCATCGCTTGGAGTCATCACGTATCAGCTAGCCACGGCGAGCAAGGAGAAAGTAAGACGTGTCTTAGTAATTCTGCTTTGCATCACACGTACGCCCGACAAAACCATTCATAATTATTATTCTCAAACAAAAACTCTTTTCTCTCAACATATTAATTTTAATATCTTCACACATTGAAATGCAGTTTTCTAAAGAGTGGCACAACAGACGTGTACTTTTGTATGTACCTAAACCTTCATTCTTTTAGTTTGTACAAACATTTTTCAGCCTGTGTGTCGGATAAAGTATGTGAACTTACAGGCAGTGGAACTGTCTTGGAAGTGCTGATTTCAAATGTGCTCAGTTAAAAGTGAAACAACTAGAGTAAGATGTTAAGATGTGTAATTACTTTTACAAATTACTTTGAGTAGTTTCTTCTTTTTGCTCCCTGTGTATATTTCGACGGACCATAAAATGTAACCTTGGTATGGAATGCATTCTAGATAGGCTAACTAGTTTTCAAGCACCAGTCAAGTAACACTGAATTTCTTAGAAATTTGAGTAGAGTACTTTTATGTGAATTTTACTCTTAAAAGCTGCAGAAATAAAATAATAAACTGTTTCAACACTGTTAACATTTTTATTAAGATTTAAAAGTACAGAATTAGCCAACATTAATTGTGGCAGTCAGTTTTTAGTGCATGGCTATGGACTGGCATTATTTTAAGACTTTTAAATAAATAACGTTATTGAGTATATGTAGTGAAATAGCAAAGTAGCATTTCCAAGAACATAAATTATAATTTTAGTACTTTAAATTTTTCCCCAGTGTTAGAACGATAGATACTGTAAACCGGTAAGGGTGTTTCGTTGTGAAACATACAGGGCTGGTTCAATTTGTAACGTTGGCACGCACACAGTTACAATGTTATANAGCTGTGGCAACAAGTAATACTTCCGCAACGTTACAATATGGCGCCTACCTGTGAGGCGGTAATATTATAAAGACTGAACTTTACAACGTACGCCCGACAAAACCATTCATAATTATTATTCTCAAACAAAAACTCTTTTCTCTCAACATATTAATTTTAATATCTTCACACATTGAAATGCAGTTTTCTAAAGAGAGGCACAACAGACGTGTACTTTTGTATGTACCTAAACCTTCATTCTTTTAGTTTGTACAAACATTTTTCAGCCTGTGTGTCGGATAAAGTATGTGAACTTACAGGCAGTGGAACTGTCTTGGAAGTGCTGATTTCAAATGTGCTCAGTTAAAAGTGAAACAACTAGAGTAAGATGTTAAGATGTGTAATTACTTTTACAAATTACTTTGAGTAGTTTCTTCTTTTTGCTCCCTGTGTATATTTCGACGGACCATAAAATGTAACCTTGGTATGGAATGCATTCTAGATAGGCTAACTAGTTTTCAAGCACCAGTCAAGTAACACTGAATTTCTTAGAAATTTGAGTAGAGTACTTTTATGTGAATTTTACTCTTAAAAGCTGCAGAAATAAAATAATAAACTGTTTCAACACTGTTAACATTTTATTAAGATTTAAAAGTACAGAATTAGCCAACATTAATTGTGGCAGTCAGTTTTTAGTGCATGGCTATGGACTGGCATTATTTTAAGACTTTTAAATAAATAGTGTTATTGAGTATATGTAGTGAAATAGCAAAGTAGCATTTCCAAGAACCTAAATTATTGTTTAATACTTTAAATTTTTCCCCAGTGTTAGAACGATAGATACTGTAAACCTGTTTTAAGGGTGTTTCGTTGTGAAACATACAGGGCTGGTTCAATTTGTAACGTTGGCACGCACACAGTTACAATGTTATAGCCGGCTTTACGTTGCTGCTCGGCGATAACTTTCCACTCGACTAGCTCAAGACGGAGTAACATGAGACTCTGTAAAATGGACGCCAATTGAATATGAAATAAAGTCAAGTTCCAGTTTATTTGTTCTATACTTTTGTTTATTATTGAAGTGACACATTTCACATCTGAAGTTCGGAGTATGCAGAGTGCGAACCGTTCACAGATAAATAGACACGTGCAGAATAGAGCCACAGTCGTTTACGAATTATTTCAGTTCTTAAAACTTGCCCGAAGAAATAACCAATGCAGCGACCTCCCCACACCGGCGGAGAAATAATCTAGTAAGGTTTAGTGTGCCGGTGTGGGGGTTAGCGTTACGCCCGACGCGGCCTAGACGAGCAGACAACTGCTCTGTATCAACTGAACTGAGTGGCGACTGACTTCCAACTGACCTGAAGGGCGACAGGCACACGTGTACTTGTGCTGCCTATCACCCCCCTCTCCTCAGATAAGGGCCTGGCGTGGGCTGCCACGCACGCTCTCCACGCGTTATCGAAACTGCGTCGTACAAACTAAAACTGTCGACGCAGTTTGAAAAAAGCTAAATAATGCTGACGCTTAACAAAAACTCCAACTTTCGAAAAGGCAACCGAACGCCTGATAAAACGTTAAACGGCAAATGTATGCCCGATAAACTATCATGGTAAAACGAACCACCACAGCTTTAAATTTCAAATACAGATAAAAATATTACGAAGCTTGGAAAAATGAACGAAAATGAAACACGTGTCCCGGTCCCGAAAATTAAGAATACTGCGTCATTACAAACTGTCACGCAAACATAGTTTTAATTAGACGCTGGGTCCAAGACGCAAAACTGACTGGATAACCGTGTGCACTACAAACTAGAAAACAACCAACAACAATTACAACATGGTGGACAAACAAAACGCACACAAGGTAAAGAAAATGTTAAATGCAACTTGTGGACCACCAGGGCACAAATGCAATAGTTGGGAATTCTAACGAGGAAGTCGGAACGTACCAAAGGATGTTGCCTGTCTGGAAGTTTGTTGTGTACGAGCCTAGATGTCGACGGAGCGCCAAGGGCAACCTAGGTGTGTGTAGCAGATGCCTCGTCATTTCTACGTACAAGGCACTGAACTTGGTGTGCATTCTCTCTATCGAGAACTAATGTGTATGAGATTTTCATACGTTAAAGGTGTACTGCGTGTTTGTATACCATTTCAAACTTTCATAATTATGTTTGTTTATGAAAATACCAGATTTAGTCATTTTCACTCCAAAAAATACAAATTAGAGATAGAAATTGAAAACAGGAAATGATACATGTATGTATTAGGCATGATACATTTCCAAAATACTATTCTACAGAAGACACCACTTAGAAATATTGAGCAGTTTTTGAATAAAACAATTTTACCACTTTTTTGTGTAATGTTTAGTAACTTTCCTAGCTGGCAGTCCAAAAAATTTTTTTGTGTTTCTTATTCTTCAGCAGTTTTTCATGTCAGAATGTTTTTCTAATGCCCTAATTTTTTCTTCTTTTGCAGTCACAGAAAAAAGAAAATGAAAAGTCTTCAGAAGAAGATCAAATCTGGCAGGTTGAATGTCAATGAGGATGATCCATTTGAACTTTTTGTTGCATCAACAAACATTCGCTATTGTTATTACACAGAAACTCAAAAAATTTTGGGCAACACTTTTGGGATGTGCATTCTTCAGGTTTGTAGACTTCGAATTCAAGTTAAGCTTTAATATTTTTAATGTTTCCTAACATTAAACTGCTGCATTGTTACGGTGGATTGTTTATAGTGGACACATTTTAGTATTACAGTATTTCTGTGTGATCAATTATTCCACCCAACTCCTATAAATATCAAGACCAAATAATTTGTTCTTAGGGCTGTTTTTTACGTAGTGATGAGCGCTGCTAAATACACAGTTAACAGCACTGATAACATGTTAGCCTCAGTAGTACAGGGCAGAAAACCAAAAAACATGGTGATATAGAATGTTGTTGTCGAGAATGATGCTTGAGAACTAGACACGTTCTCTCATAGTTTGACATGCTCTGGCAGTTCATAACTGTTCCGTGTCGATACCCATAGTAAGAACCAAAGATTTCCGAGCCTGGCCGAAGAAGCAATATCCAGTCAGTAATTCATCCACATTGATCCAGTGTTTATCGATGTGTGGTCAGTGGTGTGAAATATGAATCCAAAAAACCATATTTGTGTGACATTAGAGAATAACCTTTAAATTGGTGGAAGGACTATGTCCAGAAAGACTTGCTAATGCATGGAGACTTATAAATAATAGGATTTATAGGCTATAAAATTTTCAAGTTTTATGTCAAATGGATTAAGAAAATTTTGACGTGAAATAGATACTTGTAAATATATTGTAAAGAATATGAGAAATGTAACATTTTTTAGACCTTTATTGTCTATAATTAAGCTACAGACAGTTTTCGTCTGTACTTTTTTTTTTTTTTTACGATGTACCATTTTTTAGTTATCATGCAAAATGTGTGTCTGCAATATTAAACAATCTAAATACTGCTGCTTATGTGATTTATTATGGGAAACAAGATAATTAATTGATGGTTTGCATAATAGACACTTCCCATGCAGTTTCCAAACTCAGTTACTACCCTTTACTCACGGCTCTTCACGTACTTTCGGATTGAAGAGCTGCAAGTGGTGCATAATAGTATGTTCAGTTTCCAGTACATTTCATGTTGTGAGCAAAGTGGAGTAGATATATGTGGGTAGTGGTACCCTATCTGGAATTGATGTCACCAAGAACACTGTAAAGTATAAGCTATATATCTTGTATCATTTAGAATTAGTATTTACCTTCTTCTTAGGATAATGCTTGCTGTATCCCTGAGTACATATTGTTAGCTTGTAAAAGTGTGTATTTTCATTGGTGCCCTTCTTAACTAAATAATTTTTATCTTCTGCCACTTAACATTATCATCTGACTTTTNGTAAATACAAACATTATCATCTGACTTTTTCCTGTTGGACTGAATGTTTACAGTTTGTTGTTGAGGACATTATTTTATATTTGCTTTCTGCTTATCCTCACTTAGTAAAAGTGTAACAAGTAGTTTGCTATTGTTGTCGATATCGTATGTTAATTTTTGATTTTAAGTCTTTGAACAGCCAGTTATGTAGTCTCACCTGATTGTCTTAAAACTACAATGCAATTGACCTTTTGTGGACAGGGGGAATACCTTGCTGATACAGAAAAGGGCATGGTATAGAGTTAAGTTTTTTTCACAGTGATCAAGAAAGTTCAACAATTTAACAGCATAAAAAAATTTTGCCCTCAAAGGTGCACTCCAGAATTTTACTTGAAAGTATAAATGACTCAGTTCNGTTGTCTTCAAACTACAATGCAATTGACCTTGTGTTGTGGACAAGGGAATACCTTGCTGATACAGAAAAGGGCATAGTATACATTAAAGTTTTTGATACAGTTATCTCATGTTGTAACTGATCAAGAAAGTTCAAGAATTTAACAGCATAAAAAAATTTTGCCCTCAAAGGTGCACTCCAGAATTTTACTTGAAAGTATAAATGACTCAGTTNAATTTAACAGCATAAAAAAATTTTGCCCTCAAAGGTGCACTCCAGAATTTTACTTGAAAGTATAAATGACTCAGTTCTTTTAAAGTGTTACGGAAAATAGTTTTTTTAATGGCAGTAGTTTTTCACCTGCAGGATTTTGAGGCGTTAACTCCAAACATCCTGGCACGCACAATTGAGACAGTGGAAGGTGGAGGTCTAATCATTTTGTTACTGCGATCAGTCGCGTCTCTTCGCCAACTGTACACGATGACCATGGACGTCCACGAGCGTCTCCGCACGGAGGCTCACAGCGAGGTGGTGGCTCGCTTCAACGAGCGGTACGTATCAGCCGTTGTCTATCTGCCGTGGGTGTGTTGCAGGTTGCTGTGCGCTGCTGTGTGACAATTATTGTAGGTGTTTTGGTAAGAGCATGTTTCCCCACAAATTCTTGTGCTGTTTCTTTGTATGGAGATGTCTGTATGTGCACACAGGGGCATGCACGGATGCACACAAATGTGAACATAGCTGTCACACAAATACATACGCAGATATGGACACACAGCTACATACATGTGTAGACAAATGCATTTGCAGATATACATGTGTTTCCGCTACATGGAAAGGTGTCTTGTTATGCACCCACATCATTATTTTTTTTGNTGCATTTGCAGATATACATGTGTTTCCGCTACATGGAAAGGTGTCTTGTTATGCACCCACATCATTATTTTTTTTGTAGTCACATACTCTCTTAGTTGTAGCTGCTTGAAAGAACATAAGAATACAGTTCAACCCTTTAATAACATTTCTCAAGCACCCCAAGAAATGTCAGTTTTATATTAGGGAAAACTTTATATGAGTGGAATTTTGTATTGGAAAACATGTTTGTGGACCAAGGGAAGGCAGCTTATTAAGCAGGAAAATGTTTTAAAAGGGAATGTTATTACAGGTTTCTATTGTATAACAGGCTAA
The DNA here is from genome assembly GCA_002778355.1 of Clitarchus hookeri. NCBI lineage: Eukaryota > Metazoa > Arthropoda > Insecta > Phasmatodea > Phasmatidae > Clitarchus > Clitarchus hookeri. The sequence continues at coordinate 305,042 of NQII01001566.1, forward strand.
TGCAAGTTATGCATAAACCTTGTAACATTTCGGTTGTTTCACAAAATTGTTACGCCAAAATTATCAGTTTCTCAATATTTTTTTTATTACCTCATTCTTCGTCAAACTAATTAACACAATTATTTGTTCATCTTCTTAAATACAGTAATAACAATATTCCTTCTTCTCAATTATTAATAATTAAACTTTACAAAAATCTTGCAACAACTTATTTCTTTATCATTATATGCCTTTTTGATTTACCCACATACATCATTGGAAGTGGTGGTATTAGTTCTGCTATAAAAATTTATGTTCTATTTTACTTCTGCCTTGCTTATGTTGTCATCTGTCCTCTAATTGGCTGTCGTCTGACCACGCCACATCTCTTCGCCAATCAGCAATGGCGAGACGAGAGACAACTAGTATATGTTTTTTCATGCATTTGTTTAGTAAACATTGAATGCTTTCTACCCTCTAGGGAATAAATGAAGAAAAGCAAACAAAATTATAATACTGAATATCTTCTAGAAACAAATTAAATATACTTACACATGATCTCTATGTCAATAACTATTAAAATAACCGAAGATTATAATTTATTTTGTTTAACTCCTATAATAAAACAGAATTTGGTAATTATATTAAATGAATTGACAACATAAGCAAGTACTCTTTAATCATATCCAATTATCATTATAATTTCATTGNGGTAATTATATTAAATGAATTGACAACATAAGCAAGTACTCTTTAATCATATCCAATTATCATTATAATTTCATTGTTATGTTAAATTGTTACTTCGATTCTATTGTATCTACTGCTACCATAAATTGTCTTTGTGGCTTAGCTTTATTTTGCCTTTTTGTTCTCTTATCATTTTTGTTGTGTTATTCATAATTTATATTTAAATTGTATTTTGTATCTCCAAGAATTGTTTGCCCACTTTCATAGAACCCCAATCACTTTTCACATGCCTTGCCAGGCTGTAATGCCGTTTACATAAACTTAAACATGTTATTTGTTCAGTTACATCACAAATTTTAATTTTTTGGGTGATTGTTTATGTTTGTCAGTGTGCTAATCTTCAGCTTGTTGCTGCCACACCCCTAACTTGCCTTACGTAAGCTATTCCCCAGGCTGACCATGACAGGATATTAATTTTATTAGAGTTTATAATATCTGTGCCCTTTTCAATCAACCCTTTTTGGATGGCAGAGTACTACAGTAACATCCTATTGCTCATACGGGCCCAGTTGATTATCACCTCCCTTGTAAATTTTCGTTCTCTTGTGCTGCTGGACATCCCAGATGATGGGACAAAGAAACTCACCTCAAGACTTTAAAGTTATTTCCTAGCATCTTATTATTATCATTTTTATATGGATTTTTCTCACACTGGGTGTGCATGTGTGATGACTGAGGTTTAATTTACAAATAATATTGGTTTGCAGTGAAATATGTAACCAACAAGCATAAAGGTAAGAAGTGAACATTCACTTGTCCTTAAGTTAAAGCTTTCATAATTGATATTACCAGGGCTTTGTAAAATTGNAAGGTAAGAAGTGAACATTCACTTGTCCTTAAGTTAAAGCTTTCATAATTGATATTACCAGGGCTTTGTAAAATTGTACAATTTCTAACATGTGTATTGCCATTTTTGAAATTGTTCCAACATAATTTCAATTGTCTTAATTTTTAATGTGGGTGTTTGATTCACAGAAATACTATGCAAAGTGTCCAAATGGTCGGAATAGAAGTCCTCTAGCGTATCTGTATCATTATCAGGTTTTTATTCTTTTAATTGTGCTTCCCCCTCTGAACTGCCTTCCCACTATTACTAGGTTTTGTTATAAAAACAATTTCTTTTGATTTTCTGAGAAACATTTGTAAATGTTATGTTTTTGTTGGTTTTTGGAAGAATGCTGTTTACTTTAGCCAGTCCCTTATAGCTCAGTTCATGCATAAATTATAATAGGTATTGAATAAAAGGAGCCTTAGAATTTGTGCTGCTAGCAATGTTGATTCGAGTTCACGTGGGAAACACTTTGGACATTGTTTGTGGTGAACAGTTTTTCNATTTGTGCTGCTAGCAATGTTGATTCGAGTTCACGTGGGAAACACTTTGGACATTGTTTGTGGTGAACAGTTTTTCTTGAAACACTCTTGTTCCTCTTGCCACTGCATTCTGATTGTCACTGCTTGTTCATTAGGTCTCGTTCCATTTCACACATAAGAGACAGGCATCTACGAGTTCAGCCTGTTGCCAGGTGTATGTTAACCTCTGCTGTAGAATGCCTTCCTTAATAGCTGTGTATGCTCTAACTTCTGTTATGTGAATTGATCATTCACTTGATAATTGAACAGTTTGAGAACTTGATTGGCATGTTAAGAACGTGAGTGGAGCACCTGTTGCGAGGAGGTGACGTGTCCCTGCCGCAGATTCCTGCTGTCGCTGGCATCGTGCCCGCGCTGCCTGGTGATGGATGACCAGTTGACCGTGTTGCCGCTGTCCTCGCACAACCTGCACGTGGAAGCGGTGGACAGAACTGACCTTGACAAGCCCGACCCGGCCCTCATCTCCATCAAGGAGAGTCTGGAGGACCTGAAGCCAGTGGGTGTGCTCGTCAAGCTGTGCAAGACAGTGGACCAGGTGAAGTGCGTCCGTTTAACTTTCTACAACCTCGGTGACAGTCGAGAGGGTCTGACAGGCCGGGAAGTGAGGTGGATGCCTTTTCTTATCTTCTTCTGCATCTTCATTTTAATTATGTGTTTAAAAATTTAATTGACTGTCTGGATTTCACATTAGACCTCAGCATCATCAGTTGGTGGCATAGCTGTCATAGGAACTTGAGTAATTATATGCGTTCTACAGATTTGCCCAGTCATCATCTGCCGTAATTGCATATTTTTCTATTTTAGTGTCATCGCCACTAACATGACATTCTTCTAAACATAAAGAACTGTTTTCTGCATTTTCCTGCAGGCAATTTCTTGGTTACGTATTATGCCNACATGACATTCTTCTAAACATAAAGAACTGTTTTCTGCATTTTCCTGCAGGCAATTTCTTGGTTACGTATTATGCCTGACATTTAACCATCAAGAAAAATTGCATAGAAATAGTGGCCACGAACTGAAACTGCAGTAAATGAAAAATACTACTTACATTGATATGTGTAAGAAATGAAAGCATTACACTTTGTAGGAAAATGGAGGACCATGTTTGTCATGTGTTANAATGAAAAATACTACTTACATTGATATGTGTAAGAAATGAAAGCATTACACTTTGTAGGAAAATGGAGGACCATGTTTGTCATGTGTTATGTCAGGGTTCTACTTTTCATGATTTGGCATTTTTATCAAGAAATATAGTACATTAAAAGTGATGTAAAAATACATATAAAAATTAATTTTTTTTGGCCACTATTTGGTAATTTTGAGGGTGGCAGCGGTTTTCAGCGTGATGCTCTATCGTGTATCCAAGCCACTCACTGGAAGTAGGCTGCAGTGTGGTTGTAAAACAAAATTGTAATTATGTGTTACCATGTCAAAACACCTCTCAGACAACATGTATTTATTGTGTGATGATGTATGATATTGTATGCTTTCGGGTTACAAGGCTTTACTTGCTTGGATAATACTTGGACCAAGTTTTTGGATAGTAAGGTTTGTCAAGCATATCTGTGGTGTTACTTTTAAGATGAAGTTGGGGAGGTTTTTTTTTTTAATGAAAAACACATGTGTAGTATATTTGGCAGACATACATGGTTTTACAACTTATCTTATCTGTGAATAAGTGGACAAGGTTACAGGCTAAAGTCGTAATTGTATTTTTCCTGTCTGTTTCTCCTGTATTCCCAGAACCTGTGCTTGAATGGCACTTTGTGAGCTTCACAACCACCAAGTTCAGGCCACTGAAACCCCCAAGGGTTTGAACATGTTTCAGCTGGAGTACCCTCATTAAGGTGGGTTTTTGGTAGCATGTTCATGATTGAAGCTCCTCAGAGCTGTGATCAGTGAACCAAAAATCACAAGAAATGAGGTAGGCGAGCGATGCCAGACTTCGGTTGCCATGCCATCCCATGACTTGGGAGAAGAGATTCATCCGTAATGTTTTGTTCACATCTCGGACCTGACTACTATAACCTGTTAGTTTTATCAACTTTAAATGGTGTGGTGGTAAATGGAATGGCATAAGACACGTAAGATCGTCCCAGTAAGAATCGAGGAAAGCACATCGCACAGCCCAGACCATGGGAATGCTGACATTACTTCTGTGATTCCTAAACCTGCGACTTTCATTGTGGTAAGATACAAACATAATCATAGTTTCCACAGGCGACAGTCTCCTCTTTATTTGCAGATTGCTCTGTCGTACAATTCTAATTACATCCTTCACATGTTGGAATTGTGCCAGACAATGCTACTGGTTTGCAAGTTTTCTTGGGGATCTTCAGTTTCCCCCACCCTTGCATTCCGGCACTGCTCCATACTCACCTCGCTTCACACCAATTGGCTGTCAAGACCACTGGGCTGCCCAAACCTCTCCACTTGAACTACATTCTAATGTATAAACATGGCTCAGATAAGTTCATTGAGTTTTTACATCCCTTTTTGTGGAAGCCTCTTTACTAATAACTAATTATTTCTCGAGCACACTTGTAATATATGGTTTTTGAATATTCTGTGTTCATTTGTAAAAATGTAACACAATTGCTCACATCTGTATTCTTTACTTCTGGCTCAGGCCTATGTTTGAGTGAGTGAGTGAGTGAAGTCATTTCAGCTGCTCTAAACATCAAGGTTTTGAGAGCCGATAGGCCTATGTTAGTTTATGCATCCATGTAGAGAAGAGATGATATGATTTAATTTATTGATATCTCTCACTACCCTCTTTCTTTTAGCTTCATAGGTCTGTAAGGCACACTGTGTCATTTTAAAGTAAACTTGCATAATTTAACAATATTCTGACAGTAATGTCTGACTAAGGACCAGGAAGTTATTTATATGTTTGGGAGATACTATAGTACAACTGGTTGTGTTAAGATACCGTATCTTGTAGGCGGGTTGGTGTGTTTTGTCATTGTGGCAATTCCTGAGACAGTACACGTGAAACAACATTATCTCGTTTCCAAACAGGCCAAAGCAGTGTTGAAATTTGTGGAAGCGATCTCGGAGAAGACCCTCCGTTCAACAGTTTCCTTGACAGCATCTCGAGGGAGAGGGAAGTCTGCAGCTCTGGGCATTGCCATGTCTGCGGCAGTTGCATTTGGGTACTCCAACATCTTTGTGACGAGCCCCAGCCCAGAGAACCTCAATACTCTCTTTGAGTTTGTCTTTAAAGGTACTGCCAAGTGAAGACGGTAATAAATAATCGTACAACTATTTACACTGTTTGTAGATGCAAAAATGTTCAATTTTCAGTTCACAATTAAGTCAATGAGCTCTAATGTTTACAGCATTATTATTAATATTTCTAGCGAGCAGTGAACTAAGGACAAAAATTTTAATTTTCTCAGAGATGTTATATGTTCAGTAGTATTGATTTTCAGTATCAGGTGTATTTGTAAATACCTAGTTGCCTAGGCAAATTTAAAACTCATTGAATATAGTTAACACCATTGTAATGACGTGTGACGTCTGTGATTGACGGGGACGTCACGGTAGGGCTAGTTTTAGGTGTGTGTGTCAGAGAGACGGCTGGCTGTCAAGATTTGACTTAAGTTTGTTCACTGGAGCCCGGCCGGTATACAATCTAGGGCACGTGGTCTGGCAGCTTGGTACAAAGTCTGGAGTGTGCCGAATGACCTTACATATTACCGGCCTGCCACCACAACTTGTTTACCTTTGACGGGCGTCGCCCGGGATAGCTCCTGACTCTGCTTCAGCTGGTTTTGGCTCCTGCGGGAGTTCATGCCCAGGCTCGGGGCGAAGGTGGTGCTGCGGCGGATGATGCAGGTAGAGGCCGAAGGATGGCTGCTGGCTTGGGTGAGGTGATACCACTGGTTTGCGAGACCCAGTGGTACGTTGAGTCCTTGGTGGAGGGAGACGACGACGGGATGTGGTTCTCCAGTGGTCTTGAATGGTGGCTGAAATAAGGAGGGGGAGGGAGCTGGGAGGTGAGGCCTCTCCAACTGTTGGGTGGCTTGAACTCATTCCCGGGGGGTTATGCTGCAAAGTGCAGTTGGGGCTGAGTTACAGTCGAAGTTAAGATAGGAGTTGGTAGCTGCCTTTCTAATACGAAACCTGGTAACACTCCTACGGGTGTAAGGCATGTAGGTAGGTTCTACGGTTGGCCGTGCAAGAGAAGAGCAGGCGACGAAGTACCCTAAGTGTTGAACTAAGTTGAGGCCGATCCAACCAGAGTCGTACCCCGAGTACTCTAACCGGCGACAGTTCAGCGCATTGGTTAGAGCGGTGGGTTTACCCCGGGAGTCCGACCCCAGTTTCTCACTCTTTCCTGCGACGGTTCAGCGCTGTGGATGAGTGAATGGACTGACTGACTAACCGCCTTGGGGTTTTGACCTAATGGTTGGGGCTCTACCGCACTGCACACCAGGTGCACAGTATGAGTGGTCATCTAATGTGTATTGTTTTGACGTACGGACACCTGGTTAAGAGCGCCCACAGTCCTACACTGTTCGGAAAATAGGCCGGGAATGCTGTGGTCTCCTGCTCTTCCCTGGTGGGCTGACGTATACAAAAGTTGGAGTTACAGTCGCCCTTAGCAATGAAAACTTGAAAGTTAATAGAAGAAGTGTTTACTCCCAGAGGAATAACAATGTGGCCCGTACTAACTTCTAATTTAACANAACTTGAAAGTTAATAGAAGAAGTGTTTACTCCCAGAGGAATAACAATGTGGCCCGTACTAACTTCTAATTTAACAAGAACTGTAAGTGAAGTTAATCTACGCAAACCAGATGAGGGGGACCTGGGTCCGAACTATAAAGCAGATGCGGCTAGGTAGCTATTATACTGGCTAACCCTAACTAACTCGATGCTTGTTGTCCAGAAGGGACTCTGGTACCACTACNGCAAGAGAAGAGCAGGCGACGAAGTACCCTAAGTGTTGAACTAAGTTGAGGCCGATCCAACCAGAGTCGTACCCCAAGTACTCTAACCGGCGACAGTTCAGCGCATTGGTTAGAGCGGTGGGTTTACCCCGGGAGTCCGACCCCAGTCTCTCACTCTTTCCTGCGACAGTTCAGCGCTGTGGATGAGTGAATGGACTGACTGACTAACCGCCTTGGGGTTTTGACCTAATGGTTGAGGCTCTACCGCACTGCACACCAGGTGCACAGTATGAGTGGTCATCTAATGTGTATTGTTTTGATGTACGGACACCTGGTTAAGAGCGCCCACAGTCCTACACTGTTCGGAAAATAGGCCGGGAATGCTGTGGTCTCCTGCTCTTCCCTGGTGGGCTGACGTATACAAAAGTTGGAGTTACAGTCACCCTTAGCAATGAGAACTTGAAAGTTAATAGAAGAAGTGTTTACTCCCAGAGGAATAACAATGTGGTCCGTACTAACTTCTAATTTAACAAGAACTCTAAGTGAAGTTAATCTACGCAAACCAGGTGAGGGGGACCTGGGTCTGAACTATAAAGCAGATGCGGCTAGGTAGCTGTTATACTGGTTAACCCTAACTAACTCGATGCTTGTTGTCCAGAAGGGACTCTGGTACCACTACCAGAAGGGTAGTGGGTGCAGAAAAGGNTAACCCTAACTAACTCGATGCTTGTTGTCCAGAAGGGACTCTGGTACCACTACCAGAAGGGTAGTGGGTGCAGAAAAGGGGTGTTGACTTCTTCGGGGGCTTCTAATGAAGGTCTTGAAGTGCGTCTGTGTTAACAGAGAGCCCCAGCACTGGAAGTGGTGGAGCGAGCTGCTGAGAATGAACTGCCGTTGTGCGGTTGTACACGGACATATATTCCACCTGCCTGCGGGCTCTCTGCGGTGAGGGGGTAGTGGGATGAGCTCCTCCTCCCATGGGCGGAGCTGCGCTCTCTGGTGCCATCTCTTGGTCTGTGGCGAAAGCAGGTGTCTCTGTCATGCAGGTTATATCTGCGGGGTGAGCTTAGCTGGCGTGCTGGGCTGGCTTGTATCACACGAGAGGGGTTGGCATTACATCTGATAATAAGGCGAATTAACTTGGCTGCCTTTGTCCGCGAGTGCCCCCGCGTCTAGAGGCATGTTGTTAGACTCTGGATGCAAGTTGTTTGAGGTTCACACCCCGCCTGGGTTACGTGATTCCATGTGCAGATGAGGCGAAATCGTGTTTATATTTACTTATCAAAGAGCGTCACAGGTCAGTAATGTTAAAATACAGAAATGTGAAATTGAACGGAATCTATTTATAAGACTGTCAGCTTCTGTTTTGAAAATTTGCACCCATTTTTTTTTATATTCATTAAAATTTACGATTTTCATCAGTTGGTTTTGGATGTGCTCAGTCAACCGTAAACCAGCAGTGTGCAGTATTTTACCCCGGGTGTTGACCGCATCAACTTTGTATGCATGTCCACTGTAAATATGTGGTTATCATTCTTACATTTTAGATGTCTTACTTCCTTAGTGGTTCATTGTTTTACCTGATATGTTACAGTGCCAAATTGTATTTCATAAAAACCACCTACTTTTTTGTGAGTGCAGGGTTTGATGCCTTGGAGTACCAGGAACACCTTGACTACGACCTTATACAGTCAACTAATCCAGAGTTCAACAAAGCAATTGTCCGTGTGAACATATTTCGTGACCACAGGCAGACCATCCAAGTAAGTTTCGTAATGATTGTTCATTTGTTCGTTCATCTCTCCGTCTCTTTCGACCCTTTCTCCACCCATTCCTCCATCCCCATTCTGTCCACTTTCCCATTCATGTGTCCGTCAATTCTTCTGCTTGTTCACCTGCCCCTTCATCCATTTGTTTGTCAGTTTGTCCCTATGTCTCCTCTGCTTCTCCATTCTTTGATCCAGCTGTATATCCATCCATCTTTTGATTGTGTTTGAAGCAGTGTTTCTTCATTGTAGGAATGGTTTGGATACAAATTTTTTGTGGTTTTTTGTTGAATTCCAGTTTTCAAAAAGTTGTTTCCAATTTCTTAAAAGAATGTTTATTGGAAAATTGTAATTGTTTTTTATATTGTGCTATAAATACTTTTTTTTTTAAGATCATGTTATGCCACTGATAATTAATATCTAAAGGCAAGGTCATGGCAGAGGCCTTTTAATATGTTCCCTTTTAAAAAGTTATGTATCCTTTTTGATAAGTTTACATAATTTTGCACCCATTCTTTAAACACTAAAGTAATTTGACCCTCGTAAGAAGTTTTCATGGTTAATTAGCCCATCCCTTAANTCATGGCAGAGGCCTTTTAATATGTTCCCTTTTAAAAAGTTATGTATCCTTTTTGATAAGTTTACATAATTTTGCACCCATTCTTTAAACACTAAAGTAATTTGACCCTCGTAAGAAGTTTTCATGGTTAATTAGCCCATCCCTTAATTTGTAAGAGAGTTTTACTGTTTATGGTGAATTGTGGAAAAACCAAAATAACACAAAAATCCAAGTTAAAACACTGTCTGACACCAGAATGTAACTTAAGGCATGAAGTAAAGTGAAACAAAAATAAGCAGAAATACACAATTTTATCTGTGAAACCATGATTAACATTTTGTACACAAAGTTTATGATCCAAGTAGTTATACAAATAATTTGAAGGTTTGACTGAGTGATATTCTTATCCTTCTAAAAATGAGAGAGAGAAAGAGGGATGGGTGGATGGATTGATTGATTGATTGATTGATGGATGGATGGATGGATGGATGGATAGAGAGAGATATAGAGAGATAGAACCAGACATTTTGACGGAGGGGGAGACTGAGAATTGGGGGTGGCAGAGGGTGGATACTGCGGGACTAATTGTCAGTTGTGAACATCAAGGTTGAGTGAAGAAGAGCAATAAGTATCAGATGCTGGGATTATATGACAGAAATTATAATTTATGTAAAATAGCAACAAAAAGAAACTCCACACTGTCTGGGAACTTCAACATACCTATGCTCCAGAAAAAAATTAAAACCTTAAAAAAATGTAATTATTTTCTTTGTGGTGATGTTTCATATTATTTTAGATCAAATAAGATGCTTGGTCTTGTTTATGTAGTAGCATAAATATTATTTATATTTTTCACTTGAATATGCATGTAAGTTTGCACGGCTCTTAACTGTATGCACGACTTAACTGCGTGTATAAAAATAATAACTCTATTAAATAGAGACGTAATAAATCTTATGATTAGAGATTATGAAAGATAGCATTTATGTGTGCAGTTTTGCAGCATTAATTTTTATTTTTCAGTAGCATTTACTGTATTAGCATCTAGGGTTGTGCGAATGTGACTCTTCTTGCCACAAAACGAAAACTGAAAGATTTGTTATGAACTTTCGTGAAACTGAAACAAAAATTAAAAGTAATGTCATTTGTCATTACAGCTCAGCCTTAATGAAAGATTAACGAATTTCATAACATTAATAAAGTTATTCATTATACAAATTTGTTGCAAAATCAAACAAAAAAAAAAGTATGATATGCAGTATTTGCCACAGGGGGTCTTGCCTACAATAAAATTTTCGTTTTATGTAGTTATTTCAGTTATAAAATAATTTAAAAAAAAAAATTAATTTACAGGCAAAAAAATTTCTGAATCGGAAAATTTTTCCAGAAAATGTTCCAATATGTTTTTCTGGTAAATTTTCTAATTCGAAAATGACACTATTTCATTAAAATTATTTTGGATGATCAAGTGAATTTAAGGATTCACTTTACTACAATATTTGGTTAACAAACGCTTCAACTAAAAATGGGGAAATTAAATGAAAATACAAATTCAAGGGGAATTTTCTGACTTCACAACAGGCAGGGCATGTGTAAAACAATGTCCTATGCCTTGTTAATGCCTAATTAAAATACAAAAATTCCTGTTAATAATTCAATTTACATTTAAACACCATAAAATGTGTAATAATAATAATAATGTTTCCGTAATAAAACTGACATCTAAGTCTAGTGTTTTTTTAAAATGAAGTTAGCGTTAAAATAATGTACAACATTTTGTACCTGTTAATAGTGCTTTCGGAAGACTAGAACAATTAACTATATTTTTTGTAAGTGGAAGAAAGTAAATATAATCAGACTTTTCTGTCATTGTTATTAAGATGTTTTGTGCCGAAGAGGAAAAAATAATGTATTATTAAGAGTAGAAAATGCATTGTATCATATACAATTTTGACAGAATCAGGTACAAATTTTGTTATAGAGAGTTTTTTTTTTGTTATAAAGAGGTTCACTATGTAGAGGTTTTACTGTAATTGTTTATTAAGGATAATACACTGTGTGGAATATTTATTTGGAAAGGTTCCTCTGTATCTATCCCAGTGGAACTGATGCGTCCCTGTCACCTCAGGAGATGTGTCCATACAGAGAGAGAGATGAATCGAGAGTGTGACTGGTTCCTGTTACAGTACATACACCCGACAGATGCCCACAAGTTGGGTCAGGCTGAGCTGGTTATTATTGACGAGGCTGCTGCTATCCCATTGCCATATGTCAAGGCCATGCTGGGTCCGTACCTCATGTTCCTGGCATCCACAGTGAATGGGTGAGTCACTTCAATTGCAGCAACGTCACAGTTATTTGTGCGTAGGGTTGTGCAAAGCTGTGGAAAATGAAAATTCAATAAAACTCTTTTTCTTTTACTTTAGGTAAACCAAAACTTAAACAGATTTCAATGAGTTTTATCAAGAAAAGTTTATTTTGTAATCTTGCTAAGATAGTTGTTATTCTAATTCGTACATATTCATTGCTGTAGCTCACTTGTAATACTGCAACTGAATACGAGGATTGAAATACGGTGTTATTGCCATGCAAAATTCCATGTCATATTTACTCAAAACTAATCGCATCATTAATTGTAAGCTATATCTAATTTTGTTGGAGTAATGTGGTAAAAAAAAATTGTTTACACACTGGGAACAGCAGTTTGTAATAAATGTTTGTACAAACGTGGTAAATATAGCTAAACAGATAGTGGCACAAGAGAGATAGTTGCTCAACTTCCACCATTTACTGGAAGAGGATTACGCGCCACAGGCAACGTCATTACTCTGATCTAGCCTAGCCACAGCCACGGCCCGTCCTAAGCAAGACGTTAGGCTGTACATACTACAAGTGCACACTGTAATGCATGTGGGCCGGCTGCTGCTGCCTGCTAGATAGTACCCTGCATCACACCCAGGATGCTTGCCACCCCTCCAACCGCTGGCCGCACAGGGCAATGTAGCCCAGCGCTCTGCCACGTTTGGCCATCTTTGCCGCTCTCTATCTGCTTCTACCCCCCCCCCCCCNCAGATACCAAGACACTACTGACTGTCATGGCGGGCATGCGGGAGAGCTTCCCTTGCGTGTGCACCAACACCAAAGTATGAAAAATTCTTAACATGAAAATCTGCAAAAATGCACTTTGCTTAAAATTAACATAATTGACCATCACATAATAACCCGTATAAAAATGAAGTGAACAGAATGTATATGATGTAGTGTTGAAGTTCTGTTTTTCATTCTGCAAGTGGGCGAATCCATTATTGGCTGAAGTGAGCCAGGTAGCCATGCCTGAATATTGCAATTACAAAATAAGAAATATTAAATGACATTCCTCAGCTTTATTGCTTCTGTAATAATTTTGGCTGAACACTTGCGTGTATGAACACACTGTCTTCACACAGATGGCACAATGGGAGGAAGCAGGGAGGACACATGGAAATTCAGGCGACGGGACGTACGATCACTGGTAGGGTGGGATGTGATACATGTCAAATTCAATTATGTTATGCTTGTTTTGCAGCGCTGTGCCGTAGTATAACTTTTTTTAATTTTTTATTTTTAAAATAACGATTCTATAAATGTTTAATGGTTATTTGGTTGACGGCCAAGAACGACATTCCTGAAACCTGTTGAGTCTTTGCCTCACCTGTGGGCTCTGTGCTGCATGCGTGCTTGACTTGGTGGCCTGGTTGCGTTCTATCCTTTGTAGCAGCCTTCCAGCGTGGGGTACCGAATGTGCATCCTGCTCATACAATGGAGATATAGCTCTCTTTCCTCCATTATTCTCTCTCCCCCATTCGCCCTGGCCTGGATTGTCCCTTTTGGGGCAGCTCGTTTATGCCTGCCTAGCAGACCTACCTGCTCATCTTCAAGACTCACCTGCAAGAAAGACTGTGTGCTCTGCAGAGTAGTCAATCTCCCTTGAGACGCCTCCTCCCAATCTAAGAATGAGTTCGTACTGCCATGCTGGCACAACCATGCCGGGCGCCTAGGCTTTGCTATCAGGGTTTGCACTTGCCTCGTTATTCCCACGCGAGTCATATACCTTCTTGGTAGTCAGGTCACCCCTGCTCTTCAGGTGTCCCGAGCACAGACTGGGATTATATGTGGTTTATTCTGAATAAACCCATATAAACCACACCTTGGTCTTTTACCATTCTGTTCAGTTGGTTTCTAGCCAGTGATTGACCATCATCTCAGGCTTAGGCAAGAGCCGAAACCCAGAGCCCTTAAGTCTTACACTAGCCACGTAGGGAATCACTCTACCTTGGTGTGAGTGTATGGTTGCTTGTGATAACGCCACTTCCCTGGGCACTGCTGGGGTTGAGATTAAACCCTCGCTATTAAACCTACTGGAAGGAGATTTGGTTATCAGCGATAACGTTGCTTCTCTGGGCTTTCTTAGGAATGGGTGTAGCAAGGCATTCCACCACTCCTAGGGGTACGTGCACCCCCTAAGTTGGAAACGTTCCCCAATTCATTTGAGTGTCAGGCTACTTAGAGATATTGGGCCACTTCTCTGGGCATCACTGAGTCGGGGAATGAGGTTTGCCACCATGGAGGAACACTCTCCATTAGGGAGTGGAAAGATCCTCTGAAACTGGCACCAGAGAGAGGCTCCAGCTCTCTGGAAGGCCTGCCCTTCCTTTACACACTGTTAGGCCACCTTGTCCACCTATCAGAGCTTGCCTAAGTCTGAGCTACTTCCTTGTCACATGCCCCACTATAGAGCATGGAGGACAAAGACTGAGAAGATAGCCACTGCTCAGGCTTTATGATTTGTGGTCCAGGAGGCCAACTATCAAAGGGTCTGTACTCACTTGTGTGAGGAAGCTGCTCGTCAACGGGCCAGTAACACCACAGCCACTTCCACCTGGCAGACACCATCATGCACCAGTTATCACCCTTGCTACTGACCGGTCTAAACCCCATCCAGAGCCCATCAGGCATCTGCCATCATCTACATCTTCTAATACCAAAGCTTCATTCAGCCTTGCCCATGCTACTACTGACTCCGCTGCCCTCCTGGCACCTCCACGGGCTGAAAGAAGAGTGACAGAATTACCGAGGTAGGGACCCAGCCATCGAATTACCCCATGAATGGAGCAACTGCTTCCAGTCTCCTGGTAAGGGAGGATAGGGAGACTTGGCTCCCAAATCGACCCAGAATGCGCTTCATCATGGTGATGTTCTCTCATGTTGATAGCTGGTAGTATCTCTATAATTTTTGATCATGATGGCCTGGTTGTTGTACTCAGGGTATTAAAGTGTATTATGGCATGATGCCTGCAGGTATGAAGGAACAGGGCGCTCACTCTCCCTGAAACTGCTCAGTCAGCTGCGGACGCAGGCGGCTCCTCTGGGGGTCACTGCTGACAAGGCTAAAAGTGCTTCAACTGGAAGGGGTCTGCAAGAGGTACTGTGCTAATTTTTTTTGGAGTTTTCCTTTATACTTTTATTTTATTCTTTTTATTTATTTTCAGGGTGTTCTTTTCTTTTTATCCCACCTAGGTAGTATTTTTATAAACTTATTTGTTGAGACGTTTTGTTAGTGCTGGACTGGTAGTGCTACAAACTGATCTTCCGCACAGATACAGTCAGTATGTTGCACTTATATTGCAAGTGTTTTATATGCATGTTGTTTCAGTAAAAGTGTGCAAAAATGAAACTGGGATTAGGGGCCGCTACTTGGGGCGTTTTGATACAGGGAATGTGTGGTCTGCGAAGCCAGTGAAATTAGATATGGGTGGAAATATGTCGAACATGAATACAGGTTGTGAGTGGTTATTTATTGACATTACATGTGTACACTTTTATAGGTAGTAAGGTAGAGGGTCATTCTATTAGTGGATCAGAGTTAATGCATTAGTTGGTACTTCTTAACAGTTGCTCATAGTGACAGCCACCAACCTCAATGCAAGTATGGCAATGCCATAAGAGATTCTGCCTCACCTGTTCCAATATCCCATCGTATCTCATCACGNAACCTCAATGCAAGTATGGCAATGCCATAAGAGATTCTGCCTCACCTGTTCCAATATCCCATCGTATCTCATCACGTGCAGCTACAATCCTGGCAACCAGGTCGGTGACTTAGTCTATGGGGGTCTCGTACACAAATTGATTTCAGATATCCCCCATACCAATCCAGTGACCCTGAAGTGTAGCATCCAGATGATTGCGGACAGAGCTACCTTCTGGATGATAGGTGAACCACAAATACTACATGGGTCACCTACGTGTTTATGCCCATATCTCCTTTCGCTGGCTTTACAGATCAAACATTTCCTGTATCAAAATGCTCAGTGTAGCAGCGCCTGTTCTCAGTTTCATTTTTGCACACTTTTACTGATACATTCTGTATATACAGTAGAACCCTGTTATAACATTTTTCAATGGCACCAAGAAATGTCAGCCTTATAAAAGGGTAAACTTTATGGGTAATTTTTTATATTGAAAAACATGTTTGTGGACCAAGAGAAGGCAGCTTATTAAACAGGAAAGTGTTAAGTATGGCTGGGCTGATAACCAAATTTTACAGATACTCGCAGTACTGATACTGGTTACACAGATACTCCAGATACCAACCTGTACCAATAACTTATTTANATTTTACAGATACTCGCAGTACTGATACTGGTTACACAGATACTCCAGATACCAACCTGTACCAATAACTTATTTAAGTAGTCTTTATTTTCAGACCTATACACAAGAAGCCTTGTCTGCCTTTATTGAGCTCATAAAAAATTTAAGTGATTGTTTTCTGCCCTAAAAATGCAAAAGTCACTATCCTAAAGGGCAGCATATCGGAACAAATAATGTTCGCAATGAGCTCAGTGATTTGTGGTGCNGCTCAGTCAGCTGCGGACGCAGGCGGCTCCTCTGGGGGTCACTGCTGACAAGGCTAAAAGTGCTTCAACTGGAAGAGGTCTGCAAGAGGTACTGTGCTAATTTTTTTTGAAGGTTTTCTTTATACTTTTATTTTATTCTTTTTATTTATTTTCAGGGAGTTCTTTCCTTTTTATCCCACCTAGGTAGTATTTTTATAAACTTGTTTGTTGAGACATTTTGTTAGTGCTGGACTGGTAGTGCTACAAACTGATCTTCCGCACAGATACAGCCAGTATGTTGCACTTATATTGCAAGTGTTTTATATGCATGTTGTTTCAGTAAAAGTGTGCAAAAATGAAACTGGGATTAGGGGCCGCTACTTGGGGCGTTTTGATACAGGGAACGTGTGGTCTGCGAAGCCAGTGAAATTAGATATGGGTGGAAATATGTCGAACATGAATACAGGTTGTGAGTGGTTATTTATTGACATTAAATGTGTACACTTTTATAGGTAGTAAGGTAGAGGGTCATTCTATTAGTGGATCAGAGTTAATGCATTAGTTGGTACTTCTTAACAGTTGCTCATAGTGACAGCCACTAACCTCAATGCAAGTATGGCAATGCCATAAGAGATTCTGCCTCACCTGTTCCAATATCCCATCGTATCTCATCACGTGCAGCTACAATCCTGGCAACCAGGTCGGTGACTTAGTCTATGGGGGTCTCGTACACAAATTGATTTCAGATATCCCCCATACCAATCCAGTGACCCTGAAGTGTAGCATCCAGATGATTGCGGACAGAGCTACCTTCTGGATGATAGGTGAACCACAAATACTACATGGGTCACCTACGTGTTTATGCCCATATCTCCTTTCGCTGGCTTTACAGATCAAACATTTCCTGTATCAAAATGCTCAGTGTAGCAGCGCCTGTTCTCAGTTTCATTTTTGCACACTTTTACTGATACATTCTGTATATACAGTAGAACCCTGTTATAACATTTTTCAATGGCACCAAGAAATGTCAGCCTTATAAAAGGGTAAACTTTATGGGTAATTTTTTATATTGAAAAACATGTTTGTGGACCAAGAGAAGGCAGCTTATTAAACAGGAAAGTGTTAAGTATGGCTGGGCTGATAACCAAATTTTACAGATACTCGCAGTACTGATACTGGTTACACAGATACTCCAGATACCAACCTGTACCAATAACTTATTTTAAGTAGTCTTTATTTTCAGACCTATACACAAGAAGCCTTGTCTGCCTTTATTGAGCTCATAAAAAATTTAAGTGATTGTTTTCTGCCCTAAACATGCAAAAGTCACTATCCTAAAGGGCAGCATATCGGAACAAATAATGTTCGCAATGAGCTCAGTGATTTGTGGTGCNATGCAAAAGTCACTATCCTAAAGGGCAGCATATCGGAACAAATAATGTTCGCAATGAGCTCAGTGATTTGTGGTGCTCTCCTACTTGTAGATGCCAGAGGTGTATGCCTTTCAAACATTCTGTCAATTGTGTGGAAAGTAGGTTTGTATATGGTGGTTGTTTAGGTAGGTGTTGAGGTTAACAGTACACATGCGGCATTGCTTGTTGTGGCAGATTAGGGTAACTGTAAATGCGGAGCAGTGTCTGTTATCTGGATCGTTCAAACTTACTTGACAATTTGAAA
This sequence comes from Clitarchus hookeri, assembly GCA_002778355.1. Taxonomy (NCBI): domain Eukaryota; kingdom Metazoa; phylum Arthropoda; class Insecta; order Phasmatodea; family Phasmatidae; genus Clitarchus; species Clitarchus hookeri. The sequence goes on from NQII01001566.1 coordinate 322,925, forward strand.
ATTTTGGCGGCAGTGGACGGCATTTAGGTGTTTCTTAAAATTTGACATGGTGAAATTCCTTTTATCTGTTCCACCACATGAGATTTTAGCATTGCAGAACATGCATACGTCCTTAGAATTACTGTGCGAATTCACAATAAAATAGCGCCACATATCACTTATTTAGGTGCCCATTGACAAAAAGCTAAAGAAATGGCATTAAAACTGAGATGTGGAAGATCTTCAGCTCAGTTCTTTACGTAAAATACGTATTCTTACGGTAATTAACAAAGTAAACAACAACAACTCGGTGTACTGTTAAACTGATCCTATTGATTATTTGTCTTCCCGAGACTACTAGCACTGTTAGTTCGCATTCCACCGCAGCGCTGCCAACATAACAGTTGGCTTTCACCTAGTCCAAAAAATGTTACATGTTACAATAGATGTTTTTTTNACCGCAGCGCTGCCAACATAACAGTTGGCTTTCACCTAGTCCAAAAAATGTTACATGTTACAATAGATGTTTTTTTAAAGGGCCTTCTTGTTTACATTGCATTCTATTATAATAGGCCAATGTTTGCTTCACAAAATTACTGTTTATGGTACGGCGCATCCAAGGATGTTACATGGTAACTCGAAAATTCTGGTATAGTTATCACAAAAAACTGGTACATTCAACGAAAAATTTGTACATCTTGTCAGGTTCATACAACAAAAAAATCCAAGCAATTTTTTTTCCGTATTGTCTATTATGGCATGAATAGTATCGGGGTAGAGGTTCTGAATTTATTGTTCCGAATTACTTCAGATGGTGATACCTTAAATATCGGCAGATACCTTAGTTTCGGTACCAGTACCGGCCCAGCCCTTGTCATAAGAGGGGATGTTATAACAGGGTTCCACTGTGTTAGGTTTAATTTGTAATGCAAACTCATACATTTGATTGAAAATGTTGACCAAAATAAAAAANAGGGTTCCACTGTGTTAGGTTTAATTTGTAATGCAAACTCATACATTTGATTGAAAATGTTGACCAAAATAAAAAATACAGTACTCATATTTGTGAATGTCAGTTACTCGCCAGGGAATTTTAAGAATGAAAAATGGTGTATATTTGCTACTAGTGTGGTCTATGGCTTACTGGTGTCACATTATATTGTGTACCTCTAATGAAACAAATATCCACAACGAAATGTCACGAATGGAGGAGCGGGAGGCGGGCTGACCTCCATACTGGCTTCAGCCGTGGCAAATTCCTCTAGAGTGGTTGTAGGGGCGGGACACGGTCCCTGATAACTAAATACATTAGAAGGATCACTCGTAGGCCGTGAGGCAGCGCATGTCTCGGCACTGGCTTTTTCCTTTAGCCGTTTTCTTAGAGCAAGAACATAGGAGGGTGGATGAGCCGACATAAGGAAAACACACTTGTTCTTCACTGAATTTTATTTACTGCACTGGCACGAGTTCGGTTTTACACACACAATCGTTGGAGAACACTCGCTTACAGTACACTGGAAAAATACTGAAATACACCCTACCTACTCTAATACCGCAACCGCGTGGCACTGAACGGGGTTTACACGATCGGAAATAGGCGGCAGCGTGCTCAACAAGAAGAACTTGTTCCGGCAAGGCGCGGGGTTCGTTCTCAATGTCCACGTAGGTCTGCACGCAGGCAGTTGGAGTAGGAGGTACAGGGATGGCAGCTGAGCATTTTCCGGCACCTGTGCCTAGGTAAAGATTGACAGTGGTTCCGGGNGAGTAGGAGGTACAGGGATGGCAGCTGAGCATTTTCCGGCACCTGTGCCTAGGTAAAGATTGACAGTGGTTCCGGCCCCACTGACAGGAGGTATGGAGGTGTGTGCTACTTCTGCTGACTGTATTTCGGGCCCTGGTCTGTGGTAGGGGAGTGGGTGCAGAGAGAATGTGGATGCTGGGGTTCCACCTCGGGGAAGGTTACTCTGCACACACTGCTCAGCCCTGCCTGCGACCGGCTTATATATCCGCCCGGCTGAGGGCTGGCTGACATCACAAAATCGCGGCTGCCTGAGTGGAGGGGTGGTACGTGATCTCTCTTACGGCCGAAACAAAATGCCAATGGATGCTGCTCTCTACATTAACCAATAAAATTTCAGTGCACAAAATATATATTACGTAACAAATTATAAGTGCCTTAAAGAATTACTTAATTACAAATTTCCATGTGTTCAATATACTTTTACGTTATTTACAAATACAATTTTATTGCATGGAATAATCCCTTTTTGATACAAGCAGTGATTTATTTCTCTTACTCCATGTTTATCTCTGGCAGCTATTATTACGTGACAGGAATAATTGCGGAAGCCATACAGACACAGTTACTTCCTTAATTACGTTAAGGTTAAATATTATTATTGCTGCTCAAAGTTTTGGCTTCATTGTAACCCAGATGCTAACGTAAATAAGTGCTGATCATGTGCTCTACAAGACGTTAATACAAACGCCGTTGGTCGGCTTTACACAGACAACCCTTAAGGTACAGCATAATGATATATGGATTGGCCTAAGGTAAGAAGATTGGCACGAGTCAACTGTCTGTATTTGAGCACCTAATGGTCATTTAGATGAAGATGCAGAACAATTAAAAAGAAAGTGCTTCGCAGTTTTTATTCCTGCTTATAATGTTTTATTTTATATAGCTCAAATTTTTACATATTCTCTGAAAAGTGTTGTAACAGTATTAATAGAAGGTGCATGTGGGCTCTGTATGTATGAAATGGGGAGTGTTTTGCCATGCAGGTGACTCTGGAGGAGTCTATACGTTACAAGCCTGGGGATGCTGTGGAAGAGTGGCTCACCAGCTTGCTGTGNTAGATGAAGATGCAGAACAATTAAAAAGAAAGTGCTTCGCAGTTTTTATTCCTGCTTATAATGTTTTATTTTATACAGCTATAATTTTTACATATTCTCTGAAAAGTGTTGTAACAGTATTAATAGAAGGTGCATGTGGGCTCTGTATGTATGAAATGGGGAGTGTTTTGCCGTGCAGGTGACTCTGGAGGAGTCTATACGTTACAAGCCTGGGGATGCTGTGGAAGAGTGGCTCACCAGCTTGCTGTGTCTCGATGCCACCACAGTGCAGCCCATGCAGTCTGGCTGCCCACCTCCAGAGAGCTGCGATCTGTACTACATCAACAGGTAGGCGCAGTTGTCTTCTGAAATATTATGCTGTTTTGTCACATGCAGTCTGCATGTGCTGGATGAATTCACTAGAACTGGATGTCATACGTGCATCCTGGCTGCTAAGGAGAGATAGCTGGCTTTCACCCTTTTACTGCTTCTCCCCTCACTCACCCTGCGCTTGGAAGGGTCAATGGACTGATTTCAGTATTTTTTCTCATGTGAGGCCAAAAAAGAATAATTAATGACTAATGAACTAATATTTGTTACGGTTACAGATGCAACAAAAACAACATGGGAAAATGTCGTCGACTTAAAAAATATTTGTTAAAATATACCCGATCCGTGACAGTCCTAGCTTTTTTGATCTGAAAAGTAAGCTACAATTAATCAAAAATAAAATCCAATACGGAGGGGATACTACCCTCTTAAGGAGTTCTGAGCTTCCCAGCTCTGAGTGGGAGAGAGATGTCTCAAAAGCATAGCAGTTAACTGTGTGGCACAAAGACTTATAACTTTGCTGTGAAACAGTGAACTGTAAACAACTCTTCCACTGATATAGTAAAGTTCAAATTAGAAAATAGTCTTTACGCAACTTTGAGGGAGGGAATTTAGGGAAGGCAGTGTAGGGGAAGGACTCTCCTGAGTACTTGCTGCTGGAGGGAGGGAAACTATGTGAAATTGCTGGCTATATACATACCAAACTGATAACATCGCTTTCTACTACTGCGCTGCACGACATAAGTTTTTTCTGCAGGTAATATGCCAGTGTGGAGCAGCTCTCACTCAACTTCTCTCGGTCGCTGTTGCTACTGAACTGAGCAACCCTACCCCTTCTTGCAGGGGCAAAGGACTCTTCCAACGTGTATTGGACTTCTGCGCACTATTTTCTCGTTTGCATTTCTCTATACTTTCATTACTGCCGTCCCTCTGGTTGTTGGCATCGACGGAATAGTGGCCGAATTCCCAGTGTTTATGCTGGTAGTAAAATAAGCAGTTCAGGTTCCAAGTGCAGATCAGCAAATGTACAGGCAACATGTATGAAGGATCCACACACATAATTTAGCATGATATAGTCTGGGATTCTAATGATGGATATGTAATAATAACACTTAAGAAACCAGAACTATGCAGATATTTTTAACATTGTCTGACAATTTTTTTTAATAATTCTGTAAAATAAATTATGTTTGCAATGAATAGAAGCAGGATAAGTGCACTGAGTTCCAACTGTATCAGGAAAAAAATCCTTGTGATTTTTAATTTAGTGCGACTTGTTTTTTTACAGGTTTTAAGCTTTATTTGTGAGTGAAGTGTAATGTGTGAATTATTATCCTTTTTCTTTCTCCTAGGGACACACTGTTCTGCTTCCACAAAGCATCCGAGTCATTTCTGCAAAGAATAGTCTCTCTCTTCGTTGCATCACACTACAAGGTCAGAATGAATGACTTGCAGTTTTTGAAAGTTTTTTCTTAAATCACAGCAGTTTAATGTTGCAGATAGAAATATTTGGGGAATGCTGTTAAAAATTTTTTGCTAACTACAGAACATAGTAGTAAGTTTTCACATGTTTCTGTCTTCAAATTGTTTTTCTGTTGGAATTTATNATTTCTGCAAAGAATAGTCTCTCTCTTCGTTGCATCACACTACAAGGTCAGAATGAATGACTTGCAGTTTTTGAAGTTTTTTCTTAAATCACAGCAGTTTAATGTTGCAGATAGAAATATTTGGGGAATGCTGTTAAAAAATTTTTGCTAACTACAGAACATAGTAGTAAGTTTTCACATGTTTCTGTCTTCAAATTGTTTTTCTGTTGGAATTTATNTTTTTGCTAACTACAGAACATAGTAGTAAGTTTTCACATGTTTCTGTCTTCAAATTGTTTTTCTGTTGGAATTTATGTTAGAATTTTTTCACAGTTACAACTAGAAATTGGTTTTCAGTAGAAATTAATTTATGTGTTCTTATAATTTTTCCACAGTTATGAGTGGAAATTTGTTTTCAGAAATGTAATAACAGGATTCTGTTTCAATATCCCCATGTTACACAGTTCAAATACAGCAGATTGTTGTGTAGCATGATGCATCATTCAATCGCAGCTACAACAGCAGAATAGTAAGGGCTCTGCCACCCTCAAACAATAGTGCAGGATTCAGATGTTGGGTAACTAGCCCACCGGTTCACCTTAGAATTTAGGCAGTCACCCAGATTCAACTTAGGACAACACCGTAGGACCTTCACATCTTGCACGATATCTACCTAACACATTAGCTATATCTTCAACATACATACGTACATATATATACATACATATTTATACATACATGCATATATACTGAGGGTCTGTGGAGAAGCACATTTAGAAAACAGGGAAACCCCATTTCCTCAGTCCTCTCATGCATCAGGTTGTCAAACATTCCTCCATCTTCTACTTAATTAAGCAACCCAAAGGTAGGAATCGGTGATAAGACTAATCACACTCAACACCATAACTCACTCTGGCAAATTTGTTGCGATTGTGTAGAGGGGTAGGGTAGGGTAGGTCTCACAGCCCTCTAATTCCACTTGACTTTGTCTTCAGTACAGCATGAGCACCTAGTGTGGTTTTGCTTTTGGGAGTTCCTGGACCATGGTTGATTCAGGAAATACCAAACAGTGTGTCTGGGTCATAACTCTAGCCAACACATATGTATCCAGTGAGTNACCATGGTTGATTCAGGAAATACCAAACAGTGTGTCTGGGTCATAACTCTAGCCAACACATATGTATCCAGTGAGTATTCCTTAGGGAAAGACAAGGGTATACAGTCTGTGTTTCAGCTAGAAGATCAGTGCCCACCATTTTTTAATTATTATGCTCACCCTTATTATCATATCAGTCAAACTTACATTATTCTTTTTCTGGTTGCTAGCCAAACCACTGTACACTGCTTAGTCCTCAGCAGTGTTGATGGCATGTCAGCTGTCTTCAGTCAGCCCATAAGCTTGAATGTATTCTAGCCCAAACTGTTTGATACATGATTGAACCCACCCTGCCAGATGAAGTCCAGGTTGAAATTACGAGGGTGTATGAAGCTTTTAGGGGGTAAACTCTCTCTAGCAGGTAGTGTAGAGTTCTGCAATCTGGACTCTGTTTGCATCTAACCTGAAAACATTATATTGTTCTAGCAGTGCCAGTTTTATGAGACAGCTGAGATAAGAGGATCTTAAGGAAGAAGTTTGAGGCTACCTTTATTTCAAATTTTACTTATGCTTTTTGCCTGCCCTAGATATTTTGGAAGTTTTCCATTGAAGGGTGGGGATGTTTCCAAGATAAATAGGGCAAAAGTTGAACTATATCAAGCTCTGACAGAACTGGAAATTAAAGTACAATATCTACAAGTGTCTCCAAACGAAAGAATACCCTACAGTTTTTATAAAGTTAATTTGTTTTCAATAGTGATGGTAACATTTTGTATTTAGTTAGTCATAACATTTCACAGTGTACCTGTCACAATTCAGCTACTGGCAGGTAGGAATGGATTGTTAGAATTCAGCTCCTGTTTTCCTTTTGTTTACCCTATTTTTCCCCTCAGCAAGCTTTTTACGTCTTTCCCCTTTAAAACATTTTAATGCAGATATCTTTTGCCAGTAGCTTTCCATTCCTAAGTGGAATTAGTATAGTCGTATATAAAAATTTTAAGTAGCAAAAAAGAATCTAATTAAATAGTTTTCGGTAGTCTGTGTTTATAATTGTTATGTAAGGACACTTACGTAACTGTATTTGTGTATGTGTGTGTTTGTGAAGAACAGCCCCAACGACCTGCAGATGATGTCAGATGCCCCGGCTCACCACCTGTTCTGCCTTCTTGGCCCAGTCGACCCTGAACAGAAGCATCTCCCTGAAGTTCTCGTCGTTATACAGGTTGCTTCTCATTACTTACAGTTAGTGTGTTTTGTTTGTGTGACTCGATAGTGGGTCGCTATCCTCCAGCTACAGCTGCGATACATGCCAGGCTTAAGCAGCTTAGGAATGTATCACATGAAGAGGATTGTGGTGTGGATAATGCAGTAGACATTACATACCATGGTGTGCGNAGCAGCTTAGGAATGTATCACATGAAGAGGATTGTGGTGTGGATAATGCAGTAGACATTACATACCATGGTGTGCGAATTTTTCTAGGGTAGGTCCAACATATCATTTCTTTTGTCACCCACCTAGTAGTTTGAGATTTGTTCCTCAGTAATATTTAGGCTACTCAGTTGAGGAAGCGCAATGCTAATAGTGTGACTGAGAAATAAAAGTTTGATGCCACTTTGGCTTCTGAAATGGATTCGTCAGATTTCCCCCTTGAAGCTAGGCAGCTGTGTGCTCCATTAACGGGGCTTTAATTAGGGCTTTAATTAGGGCATACTTTGTCTGGGCAAGTGCGGCTTTAGCCGTCTTCTTCCTCCTAGCACGGTGACCAAGCAAGGGGTAGTGATATGTACAGAAGGTACCTATGCAAATGGGTCTGTCTGGAACCTGTAGACTCAGACACGTCTGGATAATGTTCAATGTATTTGGTCGTCGAAGGGAACTCTAATCTGGCGTGGTCTTCCCAGTGGGCCGGCAATGCCCCCTGGTGCCTTTGTTGTAGGGGTTCGTCCCCATTTGCCTTCCCGTCAACAAGCAGTAAGGGGGCAACACAATCACTCAAGTCTTACTGTCAGGTTGAGGGTTGGTAACTACACATAATCTCAAAGGGGAGTATTGTTGTGGTCTTCTCGAGGAGCTAGTCCACTATCAGCCTGCAGTGAGGGGGCGATACGATCGCTCAAGTCTCACCATCGGGTTGAGGGTACTGACTTTCCTCATAAAGAACACCAACACACCTTGAGGCGGAAATGTTCCCTATGCCGAACTCTCCAACAAGGAATCTTGTTTTGTTCACAATCTGAGTATAAAAAACCTTACCCTCTGGTAGNGTTTTGTTCACAATCTGAGTATAAAAAACCTTACCCTCTGGTAGGGCACCAGTTTCAGCCATCTCTCATCTCATCCATGCTAACAATTCGGTAGGAATAAAGTGCAAATGTTTTTTTTAATATTTACTTCATGCATGACACGTNAGGGCACCAGTTTCAGCCATCTCTCATCTCATCCATGCTAACAATTCGGTAGGAATAAAGTGCAAATGTTTTTTTTTTATATTTACTTCATGCATGACACATNGTAGGAATAAAGTGCAAATGTTTTTTTTAATATTTACTTCATGCATGACACGTCTTATTTTAGAAAAAAAAACAGTGTGTGTTGTTAGAAACAAAGGTAAAAAAAATCTTCTGTTTGACTCGATTTCCTGAAGCTTTGCACATGAGTACTATATTTCACGTTTTATTTGCAGACTTCATTCTACCGCAGACATATCTATGCTAGTCTTGGTCACACAAGATGTAAAATTAAGGCATTGACTCGTGGGTCCTTGACTATACATTACCAGGGTTCTGGCCAGCTCTGGCCATGCCTATGGTACTTTGAGTATGTGCTCTCACCATGGGGAGTGTTTGGCATGAACAACCTATTCAATTTTTCCCTATACAGTATTTTATTACCTATGTAGTAATGGTCTTCCTTGTAGGCATGTTTCCCTCCTGCGTGCTTTGGTGGTTTCATTGTTATGGAGGGAGTAGCCTGCAGGAGTTGGTGAGTCCTCAGCAGGCTGTCATGTAGCATTGGTACTCAGCTTGGCTGAGGGATCAGTAATCGCAGTAGTTTGTGTGGCTGTGCTAGGGCAGTCCTTTTGTATTCGCCTCTCCATACTAGGTATGATATCTCCTTGGAAAATGGTTCATCGAAAAACTATATTACAAAAAGACTGACCACTACTGAAAAATTACTGCAAGAGTTATTTTTCCAAAGCCTTGCTGCATAGTAAAATTATGTTTCTTAGCCTGCATGTAAGTACATAATTTTTAAGTTGTGATTAAATTTAAACTTATTTCTTTTTATACTTTTATGATTCATCATAATAATTTCTTGACATATTTTATTTTCACTTCCATAACCCAGTAGTTTTTGAGACAAAAGTTGATCTATAAACCCCCTGAAATTTGTTTAGCAGTGGATGTGTGCACAAGCAGTACAGTGAAAAGTGGATCAACTGTTGATTGACAGCATGTAAATAAACAATACTACTGCTGCTTGACCCATCAGCTGATGACGAAGGATACATAAGCAAAAAGTAAACATTGGCTGTACTTTTGCTGAACTGTCNCTGCTTGACCCATCAGCTGATGACGAAGGATACATAAGCAAAAAGTAAACATTGGCTGTACTTTTGCTGAACTGTCAAAATTTTACCTTCGTAGCTGAGACAGACACTTTGGATTGGGTATCTTGTTTTACTTGAGGATTTAGTTTAGTTGTCAATAACTTACCTCTTGGTGTGTGTGTAATGTGTGTAAAACAACGTGCTTGTCCTTGGATATTAACTACAGTCTTTGGTACAAGAGACTAATAGCAGTTTTATTCTTTCAGACATATACTGTGTATGTTTTGACATTTGTTAGTCTAAAATTACAGGTATGCCTGGAAGGCCAAGTGTCAAAGAACTCGGTGGTGGATGGCCTGTCTCGTGGGAGGCGAGCGCATGGTGATCTCATCCCATGGACGATAGCACAGCAGTTTCAAGACCAGGATTTCCCCATGCTTACTGGAGCAAGAATTGTCCGTATAGCCACCCATCCAGACTATCAAGGGGTAAGTACATGTTCTGAACAGGTGTAAGAGATAGAAGCTGCTTCCTCTCATTCATTATGGTTTTGTTAAAAATAACATTTTTATTAGGGATTTATAATAATTCTCAAAAATGGGGAACACACAAATACAGTCGTTGGTACACGCAGACACACCATGTTTACCTGAGTATAAGAGAAAGTTTCATTCAACATTTTACTTCCAAAAAAATTAATCGTCATCTGTTTACACACTAAATTGTTTTTCTTAAGTGGTAGCCAGGGATAGTCAATGTTTTTTGAATAAATATATGTTCCATTACATTACAAAACACTCAACAAAATCTTGAAAACATGAAGATTCTATGCTTTATAATGGATAAAAGATAGGCATGGAAAAAGAAAAGGTGATTTCCTTATGTATCAGTGCATTTAAGGTCTATTATATATTACCGTATATATACACTGCAAAGATTTTGTCCTTGTTAAACCTGTATTTAAGTGCCAAGATAGAGGTATACTGCTAAATTACATAAAAAAATAATTTTTGGAGTTATACACTTTTCCTGCAGACTAAAGTGAAAATGTAGTTGTCGTCTTATTTTTGACATCATCCTATAATCTGGTTAATATGATTACGCCTTACATGCACTTTTGCATATGAATGTAGGAATGGTACACATGTATGTACACATACACATACACATTCTATCCCTCACTACCACCCTCACTCTCACTCTCTCCCTCTCCCTCAATCTCTTCCTCTCTCTCCCTTTTCACTCTAACGCCCTACCTCCTCATTGCCCCCCAGCCCTCGCCCCCTCACCTTCCTTNCAGCCCTCCTCAGCCTCTTTCCCCCTCTCCCTCACCCCCACCTCCTATCCCTTACCCACCCTCCTCTCTCTCACCCCTCATCTTCCACACTCCCTCCTCTTTCCTACCCTCTCCTCTCTTACTTTCACACATACACACTCACTCTCCATTTCCTTCCCCCTTTACCTCTTCTCACACCTTTTCCCTCTCATTATCTCTCTCCTATACCTCTCATTGCATCTCCTCGGCCCCTATACCTCTCCTCCCTCTGTTCCCATTGTCTCTCTTCTTCCTCATTTCTTCTTCTCCCTCTCTTTCTCTCCCCCCTCCTTCCCATCATCTCTTCTCCCTCTTTTATTCTTCTCCTCCCTCTCTTTCTCTCCCCCCTCTCTATCCCCCTCTCTTCCTCTCCCCCTCTCTCTTCCTGTCCCTCTCTCTTCCTCTACCAGGAAAATTGGGTTCGATTCCCAGTGGGGTCGCTCTCGGATTTTCGCATGTAGGAATCATGCTGGATTATGCAGCTGGTTGGTGATTTTTTCGGGGAGCTCCCATTTACCCTGCCCTTGCATTGTGGCGCTGCTCCATACCCACCTCACTACGTGATATGACGGAGTAGAAGAAAGTGACTGATAAAAACATTGCCAGTATAGTGGGAGAAATCCAAGGATTATTCTGCAGTGAAAGATGATTTAACACATAATTGTGTTTGTGTTAGGAGGGCATTAGTAGAGTACAATTGTAATTGAGACTTTCATTGTCATGTGTATGAGTTGTATTGTTTGTTATGTAACATGAAATTTAATGATTATGAGTATGTAAGTGAAGAGTACTCTGAGAGGTATGAATTAATGTGTGTTACTTGCCAGGAAATATTAAAGCTTGAGGAGTAGAGGGGAGGAACATTTAACACATGCGCACTACTATTATTACCTAGAGTGTGACACGTTTAGACCCGTCTTGCGGTTAAATTTATTACTCTCATGTTTATTTATGAAATTAAAAATGACAACCACTGAACCAATTTCAGTTAAACAAACTTGACATTTATGCATTATACACCAGTTCTACATGACCAAGAATATGCATATTTCCAGTTGTACCAATTAATTTTCTATAAATCCATATTTCATCACCAAGCTCAAAGTTCATCTTCTTACGAGAGAACAGTAGAGGTGATGAATAAATACTAATTACAGCAGTCTAATTAATAATGCCTTCATGTACTGGCACTATCTTCCAACAAATAACGTCCTGGGNCAATTCAGCCAAACTGGTAAATGTAGGGTTTCTCGAATTATGACCTTTACGAAAAAAAACCCAAATCCAAAAGTCTACGTCCAACTTTAGCAGTTATACCTTGCAGACCAAATCTTTATATATAACTCAAAAGAACATAACTCTCTTGTACACTAACAACTATACAACACCATGTGTCATCATCCTTATATACATCATAATTTATACTTAGGATATTTCTTTGCACTTTCTGAGGATATCGTCTTCTGGTGCAGAACTGTGTTTGTACCATGTTGGGCATTGTCTTAAAAATGTTCACTCACGATTTTAACACTCCCTCTTACTCTGTCTATTTCTCTTTATTTTTTTTTCTCACCCTTTCTCTTTCACCCTCTCCTCTCCCCCTTTCGCTCTCTTCATTTCCCTCTTTTTGTCCCTTTCCTCCTCTATCTCCCTCTGTTTTCCTCATTCCATCTCTCTCCCACATACTTCTTTTCAATTTATTTTTCTCCCTCCCCCTTGGTGCTACGGTGGCTGGGCAGTTAGCCTGCTCGCCTCCCATCAAGGCAAACTGGGTTCANCTCACCACCACCACCTCCCCCATATCCACATTCCCACCTCACCTCGACCTCACCCTCATCCACCCTCATCTCCCTCATCCACCCTCATCTCCCACCTCTCATTCATAGACTCTCTTCTCCCTTACACCCTCCTCACCAACACACTCTCCTTCCTCCTCTCCCTCACCTCCTATCCCTTACCCACCCTCCTCTCTCTCACCTCTCCTCTTCCACACTCCCTCCTCTTTCTTACCCTTTCCTCTCTTACTTTCACACACACACACTCACTCTCCATTTCCTTCCCCCATTCCCTCTCCCCTCACCTAATTTTCCCTCCCCTATCCCTCTCATTCCATCTCCCCCTCTCCTATACCTCTCCATCCCATTCTCCCTCATTTCTTCTTCTCCTACCTCTCTTTCTCTCCCCCTCTCTCTTCCTGTCCCTCTCTCTTCCTCCACCAGGAAAATTGGGTTCGGTTCCCATCGGGGTCACTCCCAGATTTTCGCATGTGGGAATCATGCTGGACGATGCCACTGGTCGGTGGATTTTCTTGGGTATCTCCCATTTCCTCAGCTCTTTCATTCCGGCACTGCCCCAAACCTCATCGGCTCCTAAGACCTCGCTGTTAAGAGCAGCCAAAATATCTTCACTCACTTTACTCTCTCTGCCTTCTCTCCTACTACCTCTCACTTCCTCTTTCTCCTTAGCCTTCTTTCTCCTTCTCTCCCCCACCCATTCCTTTCTGCCCTCTCCCTTTTTCCATTACCTCTCCATCTTTGTCTCTGCCCCTTTTGCTCCCTCTCTCCTTTTCCTTACCATGCTCCCTCTCTCCCTTTTCCCCTTGCTCACTCTCCCTCCCACTTCTGTCCCTCCCTCTTCCCCATCCAACTTTCTTCTCTACTCTCTCTTTCCCACTCTCCTCACTTCCACCTCTCCTCATTTCCACCTCTCCTTATTTCCCATCTTCTCGTCTTTCCCCTTCTGCTTCTCTTTCCCTCTCTTCTCTTTCCCCCTCTCCTTCTCAATGGTATTCTAATATATTGCAGTTTGTGGATTTTACAAAGGGATTTGTTACTAATGTGTGCTGTGCAGATGGGTTATGGGAGCAGAGCACTGACGTTGTTGAAGCATTACTACGAGTTAAAAATACCCTGCATCTCTGAAGACAACCCTCCTGAGGATCATATTGAGAGCATTTCAACAGAAGAAGTGGGTTTACTTGAGGAACGCATAGGTGAGCAAGTGTATCTGATATTATAATAGCCACATTAGCTTGTAGTCAGTTAACAATATAGATAATTCCGAAAACTGTCACAAGAAGGTTGTTAATATGCATTTCTTTTGACAGGAAAGGAGTACAGTCAAATCTCAAAATTATAACTTCTCATGGTTTCCACGAAAATAGTTGCTACTTTGGAAGAATCATTAGAATTCAAACTGATTCTGACTCACACCTCTCAACCGCCTGGATGCAAAAATTGCATTAAAATTTAACTTATGCAATTTTTGCATGGTTTCGGCAGCAAAATTACATGTTACATTGGATAAATACAGTTAAATGATTCCCATGAATTGACTTGTAAGATATACGTGCCTGTAAGATCAAATTGGACATTGTTTTATTCACTTCGGCTGCAAAAAGTGAAAAATTTGAAGCACGATGAGCACTGTCTGTTACATACACAGCCTCAGCCTCTGGTGTTCTCCCCTTCCCCCCCTTGTACACTGTATCGCTCAGCGCCATCATTCATTTCGCCCATTCGATTTCCAATTCTACAAGCCAAAGAAACCTGTTGCTGCTTTAGAGGCAGGCAATCCACATGACATCGCACTCAAGTTCAAGTGGTTGGACCCACCCCCCTCGGGAGGCTTGCCTTGACTGTCAGACACCGATTGCACATGCTGGCTGCGCATCAGGGGAGGCTTTCCCTTCCACCAGTTACCTCTTTGTGATCCAGTCAATTCTCTTCATTTCACGTCTTCTCTACCCACTTTGCCTCCTGTGTGATCATCCGCCTGAATACTTCCAGGTGCACGCACAATCATCGTGTTAGAGAATTGAACGACGTCCCCACTTAAGGGTGCTTCAGCCTCTTGTCAACATTTGGTGTCTGGTGCTGACCGGTAACATCGCTCTCTAGTGCCACTTTGGCAAGGGGGGAGAGAACCTTTCTGTGTGACTCCTGAGACTTGAGAAGAACAAACACACAGGGTCACTACAACTCTCAGACTACAAGCTGGTTGCGCCACTTACTGAGAGCCATAGGGTCCTTGCGTGGGGAACGAGAGGAAGTTGAGCACAGTAGATGATAACGACTCTCTCTCATCTCTTTCAGAGGAGGATCAGGGGGCCCTCTCCACAAGCCGTTATAGCTCCGAGCACCGTCAGTTTTGAGGCGTACCTCCGAGCTGGTAATGTCGCTCGAGACGCCAGTCAATTGATAGGACTCCAGCAGGAGTTTACCCAAGGCATTGACCCCCTGTGCTTCTATGTTATTGAACTTTCACTTATGATCATGCTTATGCCTACAGGACACCCACTTCATCCTTTTAAGTAGTAATTCTTTACTCTTAATTTATTTTTATCCCCTAAGTAACGTAACACCTCTGACTGTGCATAGCTGTGTATCCACAGTTATTCCAAAGCCCCATCACCAGGTAGAGCATAAGAAGGCTTACAAAATCCACAGTGCCCAAACTACGCGTTCTGGTTAGCCAGGACCTGATGCTCCCAGGGTTTACATACGTGAGCAAGAGGAGGCGGCGATCTTAAAGCACGCTATGTGTTCCCCTGCCTCAGCATGGAACTTGTTGCCTTCTGCACGTAATTCAAAAGACACGTGGTATGCAGTGCCGAGGTGCTTATCACCCTTACCAGCAATGCCACCAAAATATCAGCCTGATTACATCCCCACAAGGACACACGCCAAAACGTCACTTCACCCTGCACCGCCTCCCGCTGCAAAAAGAATTATAGAGATCCCAGCTCAGCTCACATGGCATAGCCAATAAGCTAAATACTTCATTGAGGAGATTTTGTTCCCCTAATCTCTAGAGGGATACTCAAGCCAGTGCCTCATCAATCCATTGCCATTGGGGTCAAGTTGTCTCTGTTCAATAATTTCTAGAGTAAAAATAATGTGTTTTAAGGAAATATTTACTTATTTTAATATTTTGAAGCCTTCTGAGAGGAATCGTACCTTAGATGGATAAATAGTCCCTCTCCTTGTCGCAAAAAAAAGCCTAAACACTGTGAAGTGTATCCTTGTGCCACTCAATGTTTTTAACATTATTTTGGTTGACAAGGGAAGGCTAAGTCTACAACTCTTGGATATAATTTTTTTCAGAAGATGTCTATCTATTAATGAAATTTATATTTCATTACAATATATGTGTTATTTTCACGTTACAGACAATTGAATGTGAACTTATAATGCATGGTAAAACCTTGCACCGCTGGATGTTTTTAACATCTTAGGAGACAAGGGGAGGCTAAGTATACATCCATCGGGTATCATATTTTTCAGAAGAATTGTTGCTATTAAAATTAATTTATATCTAATTTAAAAAATGTGCCATTTTCACACTAGAAATGGTTGAACACTGACTTCCTGCAAAAAAAATTGCAGATTTTGATTTGTAAGGGTACGGTGGGGTTAAAATTTCCTAAAATATCTATAACAACCTACTTGTCATAACAACCTTATTTCTGGAAACCATAAAGGGTAATTTTAGTAATGTTCCACTGTAAGTTAAAATTCAATTTAACTAAAAATAAGGTCCTTTTATCTTAATATATGTATAAAATGCTTGTAATACATAACATATTTAGGAAACAACCAAACGCTTCCTGCACAGGGTGATTTTTCGAATTTTGGTTAAAAAAAGTATGACAAAATCGTGAATAGACTATAGAGGCTGTTGAGCGTGTGTTGTCTCAGTTCCCAGGAAGAGCCTCCCCCCTCTGCTGCTGAAGCTGAGCGAGCGGCCTCCGGAGCAGTTACACTATCTGGGTGTGGCGTATGGTCTCACACTGCCTCTCATCAAGTTCTGGAAGAGAGCTGGCTTTGTTCCTGTCTACCTCAGGTACCACCACCCACTCCACACTGGATACTTGAGCATTACATTTGTTACTTTATATCAGTAGAGTATGTGGAGCCTCACAACTATCTCTTTTGTAATGTGCATTAAATTTATAAAGTAACATTTGTCGCCTCGTCATTTACCCTTAGTGGGATTTGCTGTTGGAGAGTAAGGCCGAGGTATTTCCCCCCCCCCTTGATGACGGTGAAGCTTAGGTTGTCTCTTAAACGGGGTTTTTCCTGGTGCCTGAGTTGTTGGCTTTGACCACGTCAATAATTGTGCGTTGAACTTTGGGTGGCACACAGACGAGCAATAGGTGAGTGGGTGCCCTAGTTGGAATGTAAATTGGTTTGATGTTAAGGGCTCTGACTACGTGGGTAATGTTAGCTGGCTGGACGAAGGTAGGCGCCTTCTTCGGCTGCGCAGGTGGCAGTGAAGATACTGCACATAGTATGTGCCAGAGGAGGTTAGAAGTGCAGCTTACCGAGCTGGCAGTTTACCCTCTTTGATGTGCAGCCTTCTCTTTCTTCCAGGAGTATACCTGGTTGTCAACTGGGCCACTTTCCCTTTGTACCCCAGCCTGAGCTAACCCTAATTTGGCAGCTTTGCCCTTCCCCAGCTTTATAATGAGGCATAAGGTGGTGGGGGTAACCAATTAGGTCGATAGTGCATGGCCAGTAAGGGGTAGACACAGCCTGATGGAATGAGGGATGCAGAGGTCAGGTGAGGTTGGGAGGCCTGCACTACTGGTCTTCAACCCAGAGACTTGGTGCATGGAACATCACGATCTGACCCAAGTTCCAAGCTGGAGGTTACAGTAGACGGCAAAGGGCATCCACTCCCATGGTTCCCTGGCGCACAGAACGTTCTGATCTGACCCAGGTGTCACGAAGAGCAGGACTCCTATTGGGAGTTGGGTTATTGCTTCCAAGTAATAAACCTGGCACGCGGAACGTCGTGGTCTGGAAGTTCAGTAGTCCAATAGACAAATGCTCTAATGAGGCCCAGGAAGGCAAGCTCTCTAAGCTGCACTTTGAGACAGCTATCAATAGGAGAGAAAAGAAGCAAGGCATTTACTGGAAGTTCAGTAGTCCAATAGACAAATGCTCTAATGAGGCCCAGGAAGGCAAGCTCTCTAAGCTGCACTTTGAGACAGCTATCAATAGGAGAGAAAAGAAGCAAGGCATTTACTGGAAGTTCAGTAGTCCAATAGACAAATGCTCTAATGAGGCCCAGGAAGGCAAGCTCTCTAAGCTGCACTTTGAGACAGCTATCAATAGGAGAGAAAAGAAGCAAGGCATTTACTGGAAGTTCAGTAGTCCAATAGACAAATGCTCTAATGAGGCCCAGGAAGGCAAGCTCTCTAAGCTGCACTTTGAGACAGCTATCAATAGGAGAGAAAAGAAGCAAGGCGTCGGCTCGTGTCTAACCCTAGAAGAGTCTTACTAGGACAGGTGACGAACCGGAAAGAGAAAGGACAAGGTGTAGGAATACAGAGTGCTGGAGTGACAACTCGACCAAGCCTGATTTATGCCGGTTTTATTGAGTGCTCAATTATAACACATAAACCAACCTGTACCCTGACTGAGGCTTGAAGGGCCGGTCCTAAGTTGCTAACTGGTATAATTACCTATGTCTCAAAAGATGTGGCATCGCAAGGAGCAAGGGCAACCCCAAAACTGCGGTACTCACACTCATGATAGCTACAAGGTAGCTGGAAGCACAGGGGCTTTGGAATGCTGACGGACAGCATGGCAGTGTCATGCAGAGCAGAGCTCTTGACTGAACAGCGTATGACTGATGCTACTTGAAAAAGTCCGTAGTTCTTCGGGTATCGTGACTTTTGTGAATGCGAGATGTGAAGTCTGGTGGCTCTCGGGCAGTGTGACACCGGGCAAGTGGACTTGCGCGAGACTCACAGGCCCAGCGCGGGGGTTGTGGGGTATGGAGAGAGTGCAGCGAAGCAGAGAAGAGAGTAACTGAGAGCGGTGGAGACTTCTCCTCACGCTCCAGTCGCTGGAGGGGTAGAGAGCAGCGACGTAATGCGAAGCGGGTTGCAGTGCAACAGGCGGCAACGGTCGGGCAAACCACTCTGACTTGGAAGAGGCACCCTGTGGTGTGTACGACATAACAGCTCTTCTTGGGTGGGGGGCCGCAGCTATGGTGAGGCTAGATGAATGACGTCACTCGTGGCACGCCACATTTTAAACACAGTAAAATTCTTTTAAGAAGTTAGCTGTAAAATTTTTTCAGCCAAATAAGTTTACATAATTTTCTACCTGGCTAAATGAGCCCAAATTTTTCATTCCTATGAAAAACAATTAAAGAGAGTTTTATTATATCTAATTATAAGAATGTACACATGGTTATTTTGTATCTTCTATAATAAATAATCTTCAATAAATAATTTAATTCTTATTTTATTTATCTTTACCATCTGTTAAGTTGTTACTACATGTTACAGTCCCCACATTTTCTCAGCCTGCCAAAATCTCTTTTCCCTTGTGGCTTGAAATTTTTCTTTCTGCCTGATTGTAATTTCTGGATTCATTGCAGTATTTGTAGATGTTCGTTCCATCTTCTTCCATTTCATCTAGCTTTTATTTTACACTGCCTATATTTTGTTCCATTATAATGTCAACATTTCTATTTTTTTAAACACATCCTAAGAATTTTAATTTTTTTACTTTGGATATATATATTTTTTTTGCTTCAATTTTAACACTCAGGATTTACTTCCATATAACAAGGTTGGAAGGACAGGTATTTTTTAAACTTTGTAGGTTTTTTTGGGTTTTATTTCCCAAGTGTTGTTTATTGTTCCATGTATACTACAAAACCTGTTCATTATATATTCTCTTGTCATTCTCATAATCATAGGGTGTGTCGAAACAATAATTACGGTATAAAAAATGTTCTTGCTCTATTATACAATAGTTTTACATTTTAAGTTTTAGGTGGGTTTTTATCTAGAAATGCTATTGTTTTAATTATCTGAACTGATATTTTCAGATTGTAATTGCTTTATGTCATGAATTCCCCTTTGCAAGTTATCCTACTTTGTAAACATCAGCATGAGATCACATAAAAGAAGTGACTGGATCCTTCAGTAGCACTCCACTGTCAATTTTAAAATTGCATTATACTGTAAGTGATGCCTCAACTGGTTGGTTAAAACTGCCAGTGTCTAGTTTCCCCATAAGAATGAGGAAACAGAATTCCCTTAATGAGGTGTAAACTCACACTATTTGCTCAGTTGAGCTGGGTGCGCCGAAATTTGTATGATCTTCCAGACCGCTGGTGGGAAGGCTGGTTGGAATGATGGTCTGGTAGGGGCCCTTGCTGGTTCAAAATCAGGCTCATCAGAGTGGACCGGCTGTCGAATGACGGGGCTTGAATCATCCAGCTCCATAGTCGAATTGCAGGTGTATTACAGGACTGGGTGGCGGCCACTGGCTGGGGTTTTGGTGGCATATGAGTTAGTGGTGAAAGGCATCATGGTACAGTGTCCCAGGCCTCTCAAATGTTTGCTGCCAACAGAATGCTGTTCCACCATGACGTGGGGATGCACGATTTGTCGGAGCATCATGGCTTCCTCTCTCTCCTTGGTGTATACCCTGGGGGCATTAGGCCCTGGCTCATTAGAGTGCGTAGCCTAGGCATTTGCGAACTTAGTCACCTTTTACTGACCCACCTGGTGCTTCGGCACAAGGACATTATTGGGTACACAACTAAGGCACTTCAGAAATGTTACCTCAGTCAGAGNCCCACCTGGTGCTTCGGCACAAGGACATTATTGGGTACACAACTAAGGCACTTCAGAAATGTTACCTCAGTCAGAGGACAAAAGAAAGAAGGAGAGTTTAATTAAGTTTTAATGATTGCAGTGGGTGTTCAAAAGGTAAAGGCATGGCTATATCAAATAACAATTATGGTTACAGCACTGCAGGGGTGGAGGTAGCTTGCGTGGTCCAACCAGGGAGGAAATTACTCTCCCTGGTGCTAGTGGCGTGGGGTAAACCCCTGCTAGAGGCCTTATCGAATGGGTAGCGTCTTTGGCGACATAACTGCTGGGAAGTATGTCCCTCGACTGATGGTGCTAGAGTCTGTATTACCTTCGGGAGAGGGCCCCCTGCTCCTCCTCGGGGACAGTTAAGTGTGTGACATTATCACTTACAGATCCCAGTTTCCCCCTGGATTTACAGCGTTCCGAACCTAAGGCTTTGATGGTACGTACATCAGCGGTGCTACTAGCTTGGAGTTTGAGTCTGACAGTGACCTCGAGTGTTTGCTCTCCGCGAGCCTAAGAACCCCTTGCCATAGTGGCTACAAGAAGAGCGGCATTACCAGCCGGCAACCGGAACACCTAACTCTGGCAAGAGGTGGGAGCACCTTTCAGTAGGTATGTAGTTTAACTCTAGTTCCTGGCAGTAGTTAATGAGCCTGGAAGTACTCACGCAGATAGCACACAGTGGGTAAAGCAGGGAAATGAAGTTGGAAACCAGAAGAGTAATTGACTGGAACAAGANCTCACGCAGATAGCACACAGTGGGTAAAGCAGGGAAATGAAGTTGGAAACCAGAAGAGTAATTGACTGGAACAAGAGAGGGAACTGGTAGATATATGTTTTATTCTGTTGTATGATGTTACAAAGCATATATCTCCGACCTGAGCCTGCTAACATCTGAAGGACAAGGGACAAGTTTGCAAAGCTTAAAAAACTGCAGTGCAATAGCAAGGTTTGAATCAAGACCTTGGGGCGAGGGTGACTCCAAAATGTCCAAATCCGGCACAGGTGTTGCATGTAGGCCTACAACTTGGGACACATTTAGACAACTGTGTAACAAGAGTTACCATACATTGAAAAACACAAGTTTGAACTGCCTGAACTGACTTGGACTACAACACGTTACCAACACGTAGATCTACAGATAACAGAATGTAAGTGCCATGATCCTGAAGAGAAACATAATTTTAACTATTAGTGTTGTGCAGTTGGTAACAAAATAAAGATAAGTAAATATACTTATCTATCCAGAGGATAGATATATGTAGGTGTAATAACATCTTACTCTGTGAGCATTTGATTTGTAACAAGTTGCATGTGGCTGGACAGTATGTTGGTGCTTCTCTGTTCATACCTTGTGCTAGCAACTGTAGAAACACAATCCCATGCCCCTGATCATGGGCAGAAGTTATTCCTGTATTTGCAGCAGATTGCGCTGTATTTGCTGTGCAGGCAGACAACCAATGACCTGACTGGGGAACATTCATGCATCATGCTGCAGCAGCTGGACATAGCGGGCTCGGAGGACGCTGCCGCAGGAGGGAAGTGGCTCCTGGAATTCTTTGCTGACTTCAGGCGGCGCTTCCTCTCGCTTCTGGGCTACCAGTTCCGCAGCTTCCTTCCGGCACTCGCTCTCAGTGTCCTGCAAAACAAGGCTTGCAAGCTGCCTTCGAGAGGTCTGCACCCAGTTCATAGTGACATGTTTCGGTTATCTGAAGTATATGGGGAACGTGGAGTGGAGTGGAGTTGAGTTGGAGTTTTGAGAGCAAATGAGGTTGAAGCGAGGTGAGTATGGAGCAGCGCTAGAAGGGTGGGAGAAATGGGAGATCCTCGAGAAATCCTACTGACTAGCAGTTTATATCTAGCTCGATTCTCTAATACGAAAATTTTAGGAGCAACCTCATTGGGAATCAAACCCAGTTCTCTTTGTGGGAGGTAGTACTTTAGCCATTGCACCACTGTGGCCCCATGTGGGGGATGTGCACTAGTATTTGATCATTTGGTATAGGCTTTTATTGGTAAAGATTAAAACATCAGCTCAGCCATCTCCTCATTTTACAAGGGTTAAAAGACAAAATATTTTGTTTGCTAATACTGTTGTCCAAAACATATTTGACCGTCTTTTCATTTAATTTCATTGAGTACATTTTTTTCATTTAATATTTCAAGTGTTTTGTATGTTAATGTTTGCATAAGTGGTGGTTGGCCAACGTGTACCACTTTAGTTAAAGAGGTGGGTAACCTATCATTAGCAGGGGATTTCTTAAATGATGTTATCATGTGTCTTGAAGTACGGTAGGTATATGTCATCATATATGTCCATATCAACTTGTCATCAGCTATATGTGCCTGCCTGGTTAGAAAAGTTCGATGAATCTTAGGAAAACAAGAGGGTGGATCAATAAGCAAGGTTGCCATGGTAATAGTTCCTTATGTACTTAGGGAGTTTGTTTTTTACATATTTACACAATACCCATGATTCAGTGCATTGCAACAGTGCAATAATGCCACTCCTCGCATTACAGTCCCTTTACTTGAACATTGTGGAACATTTCTTACAGTCCAAATTTGATCCCATCTGATGTCTGTTTGTATGGACAGTAAAGACACTTCTTGGTGGAAGGCGTATTTAGGATGATAACAGTATACGCCATGCTGAGCTTGGTTGTAACGTCAGTATCATATCAATATCCTTATTTCTATAGAGGGGAAATCTTCAAACTTGTACCAAACTAGGATAGGCATACAAATAGTCTTGGAGAAATACTACATAGAAAAATAGAAATACTGTATTTATTAATAGATCACCTGTACATTTTGTCTGAGAAACAAATTTTAAAAGTAGGGGTGCGACTTTCATTGAGATGTAAGTTTTAGAGAAAAATGCAAGACTGGAAGTATTCTGGTTTGTCATAACATAAGTGCTTTTCCCTCCCGCCGACAAGTACTTGGCTACTGCAAGGAGGCAAGGATGGTATCAGTGATGGTAGAAACAAAGCAGACAACTGTTAGTGGTTTGTAGTGGGTGGGTGACTTTTAGACTGGGCCGCACCTACAAGTAATCCACATTTGGAGTTACATTTTTACCCTGGGATGACATTAAAAATGGGGGCAGGTGGTACAGGGAAAATACGGGTGAGTGAGCATCATTATTATACATGTTACACCTATAACTTGTAGCATAACAGAGAACCTTGCATATTGTTCTGCTCTCATGTACCTATTTCATTATTAATAATTTTTTTTTAGGGCCCATGGTGCCTGTGAATTTAACACAGTCCTTTTGACACCTCTTTAACAAAAAGATTAACATTTTGTGAAGTTTGTGTAGTATCAAACACAATTCTGGCATATAATCAATTAAATTCAATTTAATCATAAAATAAAACTTTTACAGTACATTTGATGGTTAGACATTACACAAAATATACTTCTGAAAAGTCTCCTTTTAAAAGCACTCACATAAATAAGTGACTTGATGAATTGCACAAGGATAAAATAAATGCTGTAATATCTTCGAAAGAAGAACTTAAGCAGTTTATTCTGCCAACATTTTGAGTTTACGTTTATGTAGTTTTTTTAATAGTATGTATAAAAATGGACACAAACAAATTCACACACAGACACAAATTTTCATTGTTATTCAATAAAACAAATATTTTATAGGCACTTGAATATTCATTTGACTTTTAGCAGCTAGTTTTCTTACTAAAAATTGAAAATGAAAGCTCTGATTTTTTATTAGTGTTTTGGTGCACTGAATTATCACACAACCTTACATTGTGTAGGTGTTTATTTGCTGTACCAGTAGTATTGTAAGTTGTATTGATGTTTGTGTTTTGCATCAGAGCTGAGTCGAGAAGAGCTGGATGCGTACGTCAGCCAGTACGACGTGAAGCGGCTGGAGATGTACGCCAATAACATGGCTGACTACCACCTAGTGATGGATCTGATGCCTGCGCTCGCCCGCCTGTACTTCCTCAACCTGATGGGCGACGTGCACCTCTCTGCTGTGCAGGCTGTGAGTCTCCATTCAGCGAACTGCCACTTTCTCATTAATAACTGCTGCAAGGCTTGTACACTGATGTGCCAAAAGTCTTGGGATAGAGTACGAGTATCACGTAGGTCCTTCTCTAGCCCAGAAGTGCAGCAACTCCTCATGATATCGATTCCACCTGTGGAGAGATGTTGACCCGTGTTGTCTGGATAGCTACCCACAGCTCCCTGCTATTTGTAGGTGCAGGATGTTGGGTGCGAAAGGATCTTCCCACCACGTCCTATAAATGCTTGATGGGGTTCGTACGGGGTGATCAAGGTGGCCACAGCAGTTGTTGAAACTCTCCAGAATGTTCCTCAAGCCAATTCTGGACAACTTGGGCGTGACGAGTGACGACACAGTGTGTTAAACTGCTAGAATATCCCATCATTGTGGGAGGTATGTGAAGTCCTTGAAGGACTGCAAGTGATCACCAAACAGTTCAACAATGTCAGAGCAAAACTGATACAGGTCTTCGAACCTCCAAGACGTTATGGCATGATGGCGCCACTGACTGTGTTACCTGTACGTATTTCTATCCCAGGATTTTTGGCATGTCAGTGTATTTAGTAAAAAATTTTTGAAGAGGCCACAAAATTTTACTTTACTTGAGGAAGTCTTTATAACAGGATAATTTCCTGTTCTATTAAAAAAAACATGTTATGGACTAAGTGACTAATAAAGGTTATTAATTTAGAAGACAAATATATCAGAAATATTATAGCAAGTTTATACTCTACAGTATTTTTTTTGCAAATAAAATTTGATCAGAATTATGATCACAGCAAGGATGAATGCACTAATCATGTGTGTATTGTGAGAGCGCATGGTCAGTAACACTGATAAAAAATTAAGTTCCACATTTTAAGGAACTAGTGAGTTCTTGTGTGAATGTGATTAAGTTTTTTTTTCTCTGGATTATCTATTTTGAAGACTTTTATGTGGCAAAGACTGTTTCTCATTTGACAGGTGTGCGTCCAAACTTCTACTTCCTGAAATTTGTGCAGATTCTAAATCTTTATTTACAGCCCCTCTAGAACTTTATAGAGTTTAATTTTTGGCCAAAATTATTTATTTCCTGGGACTACTACAGTTAAATGTTTTGTACATAATTTTTTACTTTAATTATTTATGTCAGTATGTATAACTTGTTTTACCATGGACTCCGGAAGTTTTTCATTTTTCTGCATGTGTCTATGGAATTTTGCCTCGTTTACCTGGTGGCAATTTTTACGGAGGCCTAAAATACATAATGTTTATTCAGTGAGATGGTTCATGTTCCAAGTAGCCCCCCAACCAACTGAAAAATGTTAACTTGTTTTGACATAAGACAGGCCTGCCATTTTTATTAATTTTATTCATTTTTATGATTTGTATTATTAAATATATTCCTGAATTTAAAGGAAATATCACAGATTTTCTTTCATCTTGCATTTTCATGGACTTTTTGCTTATAAGCGAAAGGTTAAAGAAATAGATTGGTATGTAATATGGACGCCAGTATAAGTCTTTTAAGTGTACAATAAATACCAGTCATGATAATTTGGACTACAATTGAGATTTGTGTCAACTTGGAGCAGTTGGATATATATATATTTATTTATTAAAAAGAGGGAAATTATGTAGTAAAAACAGTAAATGGGACAAATAAATAAAGTAGGTATAAAATGGAGTGGAGTGGAGAGGTTAGGGCAACTCTTAACATCAGGGTTTTAAGAACCGGTCAGGGTGAAGTGAGGGGAGTATGGAGCATTACCAGAATGCAGGGGCGGGAGAAACTGGAGATCCCCAAGAAAACCCACCGGCCAGCGGCATCATCCAACGCGATTTCCACATGGCGAATAGTCTGACCACTATACCACCGCAGTCCCTGGTGTAAAATGCAGGAAAGTGTAAGAACAGGATATGTAAACATGGGGTTATACTTTGTGTGTTGTCGCTACGTGGAAGTGAGAGAGGGTGGGGTTATACTTTGTGTGTTGTGGCTACGTGGAAGTGAGAGAGGGTGGGGTTATACTTTGTGTGTTGTGGCTGCGTGGAAGTGAGAGAGGGCTGGTCTGGAGGGAGTGATGGTGTCAGCGTGGAGCAATTGGAAATATGTACGTATAGACTGCTCACCGTAAATTGAACACTTTTGAAATCCTTGCTTAGGATCTTCTTTTACTTCTTATTTTGTATCCTTTTGCTACATTTAAAATTAACATTGCCATGGGAGCCCAATCACTTTATTCATGTGCAGTCGAAGTAACAGTGGAATTGTGAGGAATGTAAATGTCCAAATTCATATTCTAAGCTGTATGAAGCGAGAAATACTAACTTCATTCCCCAAAAATTATTAAAACGTTACACTTGCAATGAAACTTTTAATAACTACTTATATTAATTTGTTGCCAATTTATTGACAAGCCTGCAAGCCAGAGAGAAATGTATATTTCTAGTAATGAGTAGTGATGTTTTTCAAAGGTTTGTTTCAGAAGTGTTTACTTTACCATGAACTGATTGTATGTGTGTGTGTGTGTGGTTGCGTATAAGTGAGAGACTGCTAATGTTGTCGGCAGGCCATCCTGCTGGGTGTGGGGCTGCAATACAAGACGGCGGACAGTCTGGCTGCAGAGCTGGAGCTGCAGAGCTCCCAGCTCCTGGGGCTCTTCAACAGGATGATGCGCAGGTTCGTGCAGTTCCTTCTGGGCATCCTGAAGCAGGCCATCGAGCAGCGCCTTGCCCCGCCCCACACCGCCCCTCATGTGCCCGTTGATCCCGCCGCACAGGGCCTGCGGGAGGAGCTCGACAAGGCAGCCAAGGTAACGCCCTCACATTCTCATCTCAGGCACCTTGCTCTTGTAGCAGGAGCATCCTACCAGACCTACACAGATAAGTTCACCTTGTTACAACAACATGTACAAGCCCATGTCAGTTTTTAATGTATAAAAATAAGACTGTTTACTGTTAATTGATAACGTGTGGCCGCGAGTGCAATCACAAGTACAAAGCTAACAACAGGAACGTTGGGCAGCGTTGTCAGATGTGCTGACCATTCCATAATTGCCACGTTTGCCTTTTCAGATACGGTCGACCGGCCGTGCGCATAACAATGATTGGCTTCTTTGCATGTTACAGAGTTACTCATCAGTAAATTTATGATAAATATTTTTATACAGCAGTATAGACTCTCAAATCTCATGTATCTAAGAGTGTGTGTGTATGGAAATACCGCTCGTAAATGCCAGACATTTTCACTGTGAAACGTGTATAGAAACTGATAGTGCGTAGCATAATTCTCATAATTGTGAATGTCTCATAGTAATTACTCATTGTTGCGAGGTCGCACTGTATATGAAGAGAGTAAAGGGGAAACAAAAGGTTCAAGATATTTTATGAGACAGGTAAACAGGTGCTGTGTTGTTTTCCCACGTACTGTCTCCTTCTCTCTTTTAGTCCAGAAGTTAAATATTCACAGCATATGTAACAAAAACTGCCCTGAGGGTTAAAAANGTACTGTCTCCTTCTCTCTTTTAGTCCAGAAGTTAAATATTCACAGCATATGTAACAAAAACTGCCCTGAGGGTTATACATTTTCCTACAAAGGAGGAATAAAGAAAAGTATGATTCGTGAGGTGGCATGTAGCAGAAGTGCTAGAATCCAACATTTATTTTTTTATTAAATATATTTCCCTGACCTCACCTAAAAATTTCCCTGACTTTTCTAGGAGTGTAAAATTCCCCGACTTGTCCAGGTTTTTGCGTATGTTCTCTGATGCTAGTCACCCTGTTTGTAGTGTGGTGTGTGTGTTGAAGGAACTGAGGGCGAAGCAGAAGAGCCAGCTGGAGGAGCTGAAGAGAGAGAACCTCAGTCTGTATGCCATCAAGGGCTCGGAGGAGGAGTGGGGCAAGTCACTGGCCAAGGGCAGCAAGAACCTCGTCTCTGTCAAGAGGCAAGTATCTCACCACGTCACGGAATTGTAGCAGTAGGGTTGACTAGTCGGCATACCAAACTTTCGACTCAGACTCCCAACTCCTCAGTTTTTCCACTATCCGACTCAGGCTCCGAACCCAAAAAGTTAGAGTAGCAAAATGATAGAATAAGATGTTATATCGTCATTGGTTAAATACAAAAAAAAATTATTTCATGCTGCAGAATAATACACATGTGAAGTTTACATTGCATGTTGCTGAACCCAGTACAGTAATTCTAAATTAACTGAACAGTGAGCACTGAGTAACATTGTGTTTGAGCTTCAAAGCGGTGTCACCCAAGGCAGGGTTGAAGTTGCTGTGTTTTAATCGACGCATCTCCACAGCCCAAAATAGCTGGACGGTATTCAGAGCATTGACGATATACTGTTGACAAAATCAGCAGATAAACTGGATGTTCAGAATTTTACGTAATGCTGCCGAGTACTAGCAGGCATCTTCTCAAGTACGAAGTGAAATGTACAAATTAAATAAGGAAGTGAATGAATGCCTAATACGAGCTGTCGTGCAATACACACGATACAGTAAAGTACNATGCATCATACGAGCTGTCGTGCAATACACTTAATACAGTAAAGCTCCACTTTAACGAACCTCGCAGTAACATATATTTTGTGATAACAAATACAGTAACTGTTTTGGTCCTGGCAAAAGCCTATGCAACATAATGGATTTAGAGTACAGAATTCAATTATAGCACGTTAATTATAATTAGCTTTATTATACTTAGCAAGGCTCAGTTATAAAATATTTATTGCAATATGAAATTTATCCATCACATTTTTGGTAGTGAATCAGAAAGAACAGATAGAATTTCAAACTGTTTTTAAATAATAATTTTTCCTGAACGTTGGGGTTAGATGCGTTTCAAGTTTTTAAACATGCCCCGTATGGCAAAACTGGAAAAGTTGACAACCCTAGATTCAGTTAGAAATGGATTGGTTGCGGTGGACCCATGGCATGATCTACTCGTTCTCCTGACCTCTCTCCACTGGATGTTTTATGTGGGGGCACTTGAAGAGCCTAGTTATTAAATAAAACATAGGTATTAAATTTTGTTACACCCTTACCCAGTATGAATAATTAACATATTTTTTTGAAAATTATACTTGCACAAGAAAGATAGTGAAAAATATAACTGTTCCTATATCACACAGCTTGTATACAAGCCCTTGTGTTCTAGCAGCTGGCATACTTGGTAACCACTTAAGAGCAATTTTTGGTATAAGTTAGTTGTGATTCACAAACCATTCTTTGCTATTCATGCTACCATTCTATACAATTTTGCCAACGGGTGCCCTTCTCCACTCTTAGATAATGGCGTCGTACGTGGTAACATCATGTCTTCAGCAACACAACAATGGACTGCTGCTGAGAGGATACTTCCACATGTACTCTTGCCTACACACTACCTCGTACCCTCCCCCCGCCCCCTATACATATCTTCCTCTTCCCTCTTTTTGTCTCCTCTGAGCACAGCATGTGTATTATACTGCTCTAATTGGGGCAAGGATTTTAGGTGATTGGTTAGTAACCTAGGAGTGATCATTCAAGTGGATTTGGCACCAAATGAAAACACTGTATAATTTCTGGAACAGGTGTTCGTGTTGCACATTGTTAGTATCAACTTAATGCTNTTATACTGCTCTAATTGGGGCAAGGATTTTAGGTGATTGGTTAGTAACCTAGGAGTGATCATTCAAGTGGATTTGGTACCAAATGAAAACGCTATATAATTTCTAGTATAAAAGAATACATCAACTTTGAAGGTCTATAATATCAAAACCAAACAACCTACAACCTTGATTGACCAATCAAATGAGCCGTGGAACCGTGAAGTTTACTGAAAAATGCCAAGTTCTGTGGACTTGGATGAAGTTTAGAACCTCCCAAATGAAAGTCAGACATGCTACCATGTGACCATGCGTTCACAGTGTGTAGTGTTGATAATTTAATTTATTAAGGCATAAGTATTATATAAATTTTAGCTGCCTCACAGATTTCTCTCCATCATTGTTTTTGATTACTAAAGTACGATGGAACCGTGACGACCGACTATGGCGAAATAAATTACCACTCTCTAGAATTATCATTATAACTTAAATGTACTGTGTAATGTCATTAAATGCAGTGTTATCACATACGCTCACTTCCTGACCATCCATGTTTTATCAATTCCTTTACTTTCACAGAAGCTGGCAAGCTGACTGTGAAATACTTGTAGTGCATTTAACAGCTGTATTTTTCACTTGTAACTTTTGTTCACATAAATATTATTAATAATCAAACTAGCACTAATAACTTTTTTTGACGTTCCATATTAGTAAACACGTGTAATGAACACTGGAAATAAACACACATTCCAGCTGTGTGAACCATTTGAATGATACGGCCTGTACGTTTGCACTTACTGTGTAATTGCAGGCGCTTTTATTTCTGAGCACAGCAGCCCTTATTTGTCCTTATGTGAAATGTGAACAGTGTCGAAGGCTGAAGGCTAGTCTGCAGATGAATGGACTGCTGAACATAAAATCCACTTGTTCTTTCGTTGGGGGTTGTCGTATGCCGCCTGCCTTTTGCTTGGGCACCCTCCCTTTTGTCTCTACTATCCCTCTGCTAGCTTTTCAGGCAGTCGGTACTTTTCTTCACACCTCTTTGTTTTCTTGAATGCAGTTAGTAAATAAGTACACAAAATTTGTATTTAAAGTAGAACACTGTTGTGCATTCAGAAATTATCACAGTAGCGAACGTGTCATTACTGCCTATTCTCAATATTGTGCGATTCCACTGTACTTGATCAAATTGTTTCTTTGTGATGGGTCGAGTCTCGAAAAATCGAGTCGAGTCAACAAAGATTGACTTGTCACTTGAGTAGTTTTTTTACAGCAGACATTGAGCTACAGAATGTTTGCAGCCATGTCGGGCTGCATCAGATAATGGGACCCTTGTCAAGGTTGACAAGTACAGTCTCAGCACAACACAAATGACACAAAACGTACAACCATAGGATGCATGGTATTTAAACATGAAAAGCCTTTGTCTCGTGGCATGTCAAACTTCAACAGAACTTGTCATTACTTTTCTCATATAATTATTGTTTTAGAAACCTGTGTTTAAAAAAAAAACTACCACTGTTTGGTAACAAAAACTATGCTAACTGACCAGTCTGTAAGCTACCCTTTCACTCCACCTCTCTACCAGTTATATTTTTCTTTCTGTCATCAAGCTGCTGACATTACCATTCCTAACTTAGTCATTCACTTGTCAGCGAGGGGGTATAAGTATCGCTGTGAATCACTCATCCTGGCAAAGAATTATTCTTATTGGTAGAAACTAGTCCCAAATTTTTTCCTTGGTAAAGTACGACTATAAGAGGTGAGTGAGTAAGTTATAAGGGGCGGGTGTTATACCCATGTATATAGGTACATACACATTTACATTTATGTTGCAAACTCTATTGTAACTAAGAAAAATGTTATACTGAACTCGACTTGACTGGACTTGACTTTCATACAACTTGAAACTCAATTTGACTCGACTCGAAGCTGTAAAAATCAAACTCGCCCATCACTAAGAAAAATCATTTACTTGTGATTGTGTGAATTTTCCACAGAAATAACAGAATTTATCTTTTTTTTTGCAGCGGTGAAAAGAGAGGCACTGAAGAAGAAACTGTTAATGAAAAGCCCCGAGTAAAAAAAAAGAAGAAAAACAAAAGTAATTTTCCTGTCTAGTCAAGTGCAGACAAGCACATGTTTAACTGTTATATTTACAAGTTTTTTTTTGTAAATTCTTAATGTTTTTATTATAAATGTATTTTTTTTTTTTTTCAACATGATTCAGATAACTGGACATGTTTTCCTTATCTGGAAATATTTATTTTATTTCACAGAATAAATACTGTTTGTTTTAAATGTGTTGTACATGTTTTTTTATTTATTTAAAGACATTTGTTGTAATGGAACTTTGAATACCACCAATAAGAAGTCACCTTTTATGACTTCAGCACCACCCAAGCATGAACCTTGCAACTTGTTAAACTGGTAACCAATCTTGTTGCTACATGCAGGCACATAGTAGGATCTTTTATAAACATTCATCACAAGAATGTAAAGCTCTAAAGAAGTCTCAAGATTCAGTGGGATGTAAAACCCCATCGTCACATTCAAGNAACATTCATCACAAGAATGTAAAGCTCTAAAGAAGTCTCAAGATTCAGTGGGATGTAAAACCCCATCGTCACATTCAAGATGAAACCACACTGTGGAATTTCACATTGCACGTGATAGACAGAGTTATTGTATATACAAAACCAAGCCATAGTACTTGTTTCATCTGACCTCAAGTTATTCACTCAACTAACTTCTTGAAGACACGTTTCNTACAAAACCAAGCCATAGTACTTGTTTCATCTGACCTCAAGTTATTCACTCAACTAACTTCTTGAAGACACGTTTCAAATATTGTGCAAGTGTTTGACAGGGCATTTCAGAAGTACATAACTCCTATAGTCAACAGCAATATTCGACAGTTAGAAGTGCCCCACCACTAGCTTGTTTTGCAAGGTGTAGTTAATGATTTGCTTGCATCCTTCGTCGAGGATGCGCTGTGGACTTGTCGAAGAAGNAGCTTGTTTTGCAAGGTGTAGTTAATGATTTGCTTGCATCCTTCGTCGAGGATGCGCTGTGGACTTGTCGAAGAAGCAAATCTGTACGCAACTGCTACTCTATTGGATCCCCGTTTTGAAGGTGATGTCTATGCTAACAAAGCACATATCTATGTAGTGCAAAGAAATTCCTTGAGAATGAAGCTAACGAAATTTCACTGGAAATCAATTCTGATGAAGGTAAGAAACAGTAAACATTTTCATTTTATAAATATTTAAATGTTGTTTTGGCTAATGTTACATTTTGTATTATTTGTGTGTGTTGTGCTCTTTCCAGCCTGCATGTGGAAAATGCAACAGGATCAGATTCACTATATTCCACAATAATGGAAAACCCTGGTTCACGAAATCTGTGTTGTTCATTAGCAATTGAGGAAGTTGAAACCTACCTCCAAGAACCACTTGCGCCACCCAACACAGATGTCTTGAAATGCTGGGCCAGCAAGCAAAACATACCCAGGCTGAGAACTCTTGCAATATTTGGTAACTACTGCTGCAACAATGTTGGTCTTAGAGCAACTTTTCAGCACTGCAGGTCTGCTAGCAGATAAGAAGAGAAACCATTTAGACCCAGAAAGAGTGAAAATGCTTGTGTCTTTTTGCAAAAAAAAAATCTCTCTCTCTCTCTCTCTCTCTCTCTCTCTATAT